>WKFP01013929.1:23380-82497 GCA_011057875.1 Pterocles orientalis
AAGGTTAAAAGTGTAGCGTCAACTCCAAGGGACTTATTAGGAAATGCTTCTGGGAATTTGACACAAAATGTTAACAAACCTAGCTGGAAGTGCTGTAGTATCTTGCACTTAAGGGTTGGGGATATTATATTTCTATGCCTTCTGTATATTCTTTTGAGTATCAACTAACCTGGCTTCACAATGACACTTTTATATATGCGACACTATTTGATATGCATATTTTCAGTCAGCAGTGCTGGGTTAAGTGGAACACGAAACTCCAGCCCCCATTCCCGTTCATTGTTCGTGCCTTCAGCCACTCCTTTTATTCACCTGTGCAGCAATTTGTGCGGGTGTGCACTAGGATGGGGAAGTGATCCTGCTGGAAAAATTTGTTTCTTCTTTTGCTGAATTTATTTTAAATGTATCAGTTACTCATTCTGGTTCACCATATGACCTCGTAAGTATTTAAGGATAGTACAGAGACAGAAATGAGTGTTAGTGTGGGATAGGAAACGGATCATGAATTGCTGAAATTGGCTTCAGCAAGTGTTACTTGAACACTTAGTATGGCCAGAGTGGATTATTTTCCAACCTTAACGATATTACAATTCTATGATTCTATCCAAAAGCAAATAGGATGTTTGACAAACACTTCATGAAGCAAAAGGGAGTATGAGAGAGATGCTAGAAGAATGAATAGGGAGAAAAAAAAGGAAAAGAAAACCAATGCATGCAAACAGTTTAATCTTAAACAAAATTTCAACACTAATCACAAGCCTGCATCTAGCTTCTTAAGTGTCTCACTTTTGATTTTAAAAGTCCCTTTGTGTGTAGAAGTGGCAGAGATGTAGAACTGGGGGAGAGCAATATCCTGACAGGGACAGACAATGGTTACAGAACATTCCCCAAGAGACATTTCTGAATTTTGTCCATGCTGTTCAAGGTAAACCACAAAAATGCACCTCTGGACCAGACCCTAGTAATCTTTTTCATCCACTGCGCCCCTTTCCCTCCACCTTGCCTCTCCAGTCATAGGCTACAGGGGAAGGGTCACACAGACAATCTTTCTGACTCAGTTATGTTTAAATTATGTTTTGCACAGTTGAAATATTTCTTCAGGATGTTCTGCTCTCCTTCCTCTTCCCAAAATTTGTGGATAGAGAAATCATGAAGTTATGTGTCTGAGGCTCCCTGGAAAAAAAAGGGGTCCGGCTCCCTACATTCCTGTGTGCAAACTCAATTTATTAGACAGCAAATAGGTGAGTAATGGTAGCACTGTCCCCTGCTTCCCTAACCAGACTTTAAAATAAAATAAAATTAAGTTCCTTTTTCTTTTGCATCATTATGAGATGTAAGATCAGTGAAGTCAGAAAGAACTTGTGCCAAAAAAATTATTATTTTGAAGGTAAAGGCAGAAATATCTGAAGCTTACCGCATTGTTAGAGTGTTCATTTTGAACAATACCGTAGGCATGCGCATGTATGCATGTGTGTGTAGGAGATGAATGTTTGCCTGTGTATTAGCAGGTAAAGTATTGCTAAGGTTTTTTTGTGCTTCATAACTCAGTGGTCAGAGTATACAATTTGTACACAAAACATTCATTTCATCCTTGCTCCTTGCATTTCATTTCCTGAGGCTTCAATGAATGTAACAGCAAGAAAATTGCTGAGCTGCCAGGGGCTGTAATCATGACAGTTTTTATAAGCAAAGTAAGGTTGGGGCTATTCAGTGCTAGCTGGAAGAACTTCACGGAGAAAAAGGGGCAGTAGAGCATGTTCCTATATGGTACATAAAGATGCCAGTACTATTTAATTTTGTAGGTATTTCTGCCATATCTCACACTTGCAATTTTAGAATTATATTTTTTTATAAAATTAAAGGCAAGCAACAGCCAGGCAAGATTCCTTCATGTGATTTACTAATGTAAAATCCATGGTAAGATGAACATTGCTTGTTTCTTTCATAGGAATCATGTAATACGTTCCTTAATGATTAAGTAACATTTGAAGCAGTATTAAACATAGGTAGGTTTGAGATTCAACTTATATTCTTTATGCAAGTTTCAGCTTTATATTATTTTATTTACAGCTACAATTTGTAACCTTTCTATTTACTTTCTCTGGTAGGATTTATTATCCCTTCTACATAAAGGGAAATCAAATTTGAGAGAAGCGACTTAAAATCGTCAGTTTGATAGTGGTAGTCAAGGGTAGAAGGTAGGAATGAAATGCCTTGGAAACCCTGTTTCTGGATAAAAAGAATCAATCATAGAATCATTGAATCATGGAATCACAGAGTGGTTTGGGTTGGAAAGGACCTTAAATATCATCTAGTTCCAACCCCCCTGCCATGGGCAGGGACACCCTCCACTAGCCCAGGTTGCTCAAAGCCTCATCCAGCCTGGCCTTGAACACCTCCAGGGATGGGGCATCCACAGCTTCCCTGGGCAACCTGTTCCAGTGCCTCACCACCCCCACAGTAAAAAATTTCTTCCTAATATCTAATCTAAATCTACCCTCTTTCAGCTTAAAACCGTTACCCCTTGTTCTGTCACTACATTCCCTGATAAGTGCAGCCCTCCAATCCCATGCCATTTTAGATGCTCATGTAGCAGAGGCTTGTGTAGGCACATGTCTGGGACACTGTTTGAAAAGTGGTGTGTGCATTTGCATGCTCAGGGACACAAACACGAGTATGTCCTGGACACTGCTCAAGAAACCCAAGACAGTGCAAAATCCCACACAAGGCGTCTTTTCTTATCAGACTGGGCACCACAGCATTTTAAATAATAGCAGAATTGAAGAGCTACTCAGGACAGGGAAGCCATGAATGAGGATTAATGCCAGTCCAGCTAGTTATCCAGTCTTTTTGGTACCTTTCAGGAAGCTAGATGAGCTTTTGCCCTTAGTGTCTTGGGACTGATTTCTCTCCTTAGACACCTGGACCCACAGGCCAGCACATGCTTCCAGCCTTTCTGAGGTAAATATGGTGAAACTCATTGGAAGGGTTATATAGTACACAACACTGTGTACAGAATACACGATGATGCTGTGTTCGTAAATAAATGTAATTCTTTGGCACTGTGTATCCTTGTTTGACTTGCCGAATAGAACTGCATGTTAAATAGATTTGTATGATGTTGTAAAGGTAGACCCTTTACAAACCATTGGCCAATTTAGGCCTCAATCCTAAACCTAAGGTTGAATCCTAAGCCAGTAACTGTGGGCTATGCCCCCTCGCAGCTTCTCCTGCATCTGCAGACACTGCCACAGCAGAGATACTGAAAAGTCCCCAACTGTCCTGGAAGCAACTATAAACATCAGTATGTTATCAGCCTTCTCCTTAGCACAAATCCAAAACACAGCCTCACACTAGGTACTATGAAGAAAGTTAACTCTGTCCCAGACAAAAGCAGGACATTGGGTGAACTTGGTGGGTTTCTAACTGTCTGTTTGATTTGAAATATACCTAGAAACACTTGCAGGTCATTATTCTAGGCAGACTTGGCAGAACCTCAGCCTAACAAGCTTGGCGACCTTTCTGAACCTGAACATACATACTCAGATACCTCCAGAAGGTCATACCTGCCAGAGTGTGAGTCAAGCCTCCTGTCAAAATTGTCTCATTATACAAGGGTACCAAGAGAACAAGCAGGAGCCTGAGGCAGATCACTCAAATGAAATTATTCCTTTCTAGATCTTGCTCCAGACTCTTGCTAGTTTTGGCTTTGGGATTTGACATGGAACTACGTACACCACATTTTGGATTTAATCTTTTTGGCTAGTAAATTGTTTGAAAATATTTTTTTAAAAAAGGAAAAACTAAACTCTTCAAGATTTTGAAAGCTATCTGGAAGATATAATTTCACAGCGTGCACAGGAGAACCTCTTGTTTTTTGGGGTTTTTTTTGGAGCTTGGGGTTTTTTTGGAGCTTGGGGTTTTTTGGTTTTTATTTGTGGGTCTTGGGGTTGGTTGGGTTTTTTTTGTCATTCAGAACTGTGAGAGCATTTTTGCATTTTCTGTTTGGTTTTGTTTGCCAAGTCTTGTACTGTTCATCTGCTCAGAACAAATAGTACAATCGTTTACTGAAAAATAATATCTGCAGACAGTGAGTGCCACATTCCATTTCCCTAATCCGCTAATATGCTATCCAATTAAACTTTCTCTATGGAGATTGACCAAAGAAGCAAGAATCAACAACTGGTATAGCTACAAAATCTCTCAGATTGCATGGGATCTTCTCTTATTTTTTGTGGGGTAAGTTATGTTTTGCTAAGTGGGGAGGATGTCTGAAATGCAATCCAGTTAACAACAAAAGTGTTTCTGCCCGCCACAAATTTAACAGACAAAGGAGCTCTTTACATTTCAGTAGAAATCTGTGTTTCAGCTTTCAGAAGTTATTGATCTTTGCTTGAACACATAAAAATAATCACAGCCTGAAAGGTAGCCCTGATAGACAGGAATAAGCAATAAGGAAGCCTTTTAATAGGAAGAGTCTTCATTGATTGTTAAATACAGTGTGCTAAATTTTGGTTTTTGTATGATTCCATCGAGTCTCCAGTTATCATGGTTATTGTTGAAGTCTTCATTCACTTAGATTTTACATACATCCTTTGTTATTGAAAGGAAATTGAAATTTTATACTGGCATCAATAAATCATTGTTTCAACTGGAAACACAGTACAGAAATTAAGTCATTAACTTTCACAATGTCTTTATCAGGTAGGCAGATAAGCACCACTACTCTTATCTGATAGATGGAAAAATATGGGCTGATACTAACACCAGATCTCACAACAGTTTGGTGCAATCTGGGTATAAATTCAGAGTCTCGAAAACAAATTTATACATTTATAAATCCCAGATCACACCTTCGGTTTGGGTGAGGTTTTTTTGTTTTGGTTTGGTTTTTCGTTTCTTTTTTTATAAATGTTTCCACTCTGTAGACTGCATGATTTGAACATATATAAATATAGTTTTGAATGTGTAATGTGAACCTACGCATTTATCAACACATGTTGGTGACTGGAAACTGACTGATTTATACTGATACTGTTTCCAGAATACTGTGATAACATTTTGGCATGTAATGTTGGACTTAGGTCAATTAAAGCCTACATTTATACTAATAAATCAAATAGTGCCCAGGAATTTTCTCAGGCATCAGGAAAAGATAGTCTATATTAAAAAAAACTCTTACTAATGCTTTGCACATGCCATTTAGCAATCTGTCAGACAATTCCCAGTGTGCATTTTGATTGTAAAATATTCTAGAGACTGTTCCTGCTATGAGGTTTGCAAGCAAACATCCTGCTTTGGAGATCTGGGGACCATAGTACCTTGATCTACACCATACTGTCTCTGTTAACCAAAGATCTTTGTGATGTTAATGGACAACTTTTAATCTCCTCTGTAGACACAACTACTTGTCTAAATCGGAAATTGTGATCTAGAATATGCACACCAATTATACTCTAGAGGTTCCTTTCTTTCTGACATGAATTTTTTCTGTCACTGAGGACATCTCAGGTTTCAGTACATCTACTTCCAGTTAGAAATTGCTTTATTCGTGGTGTGAAGGTGACTCACAGTTCTGAGGAGAGAAATACTTTTCAATTATTTCGGGTTTTTTTCTTATGTCTCAAGTAACTTCAAAATTTGAGATAATGGATAATGAGTTTGTTTACCCTTTTTCTCCCCCATAAATATTTTTTTAAATTTTACTTTGAAGTGAAAGGAATGTCTTGAATGCTTCTTAAAAGACAAATTTGGAAAGCAAATTGTTGAGTATTTACATGCATAAGAACTCCTGTGACAGGTCAAAGAAATCAGCCTAAGTTAGTTAGACAAGTGCTGCATATTAAGTGACTACAAGGAGACTTAAGTATATGATTAAATGGTTCCTTAAGAAGCCTAATTTTGTTAAGGGAATAAGAGCAATATCTCAGTGTTTTAAGGAGCGAGATCTAGTAACTAATTTACCAGATGAAATAAAAAATAAATTAGAATTTACCTTTCCTCTGTAAAGAAAGTATACCAGAAATTGTCTTTTCTGTAACAGCTGTTAAAATCATATCTCAGGTAAGGGGTTATGGGTTGGCTTTAAGTACAATTCTAATCAAAATGCTACCATGTTTATTGTTTTCAGGTACTTTTTCTTTGGCAATTAAAGTTTTGTTCATGCTAAACTTCTTGGTAATCACAAGAAATAAATGTGCTATGTGCCAGTTAGAATATCAATATACTTCTTTTGTCTTCAGAGAAAGCACTAGAGAAGGTAGAATTTTTGACTGTTGAAGAAAACTGAAAATGTATATGTAGGCAAAATGAGAACTGACTAACTTTTGACACCAGGAACTTATCTGATAATGCAAAGGAATCAGGTTTGTCAAGCGAAAGGACACCTTATTGCATAGTAACTTGTCAGGATATTTAGGTCTATACTGAAAACAAATTGGCTGATGCAACATTTAAAAGTGTACAGGTGATTTCCAGCAATCTTATCTGAAGTTTGGAGAGTATTTGTTGACAGATTTTGCTCTTAAAAACTCAGTACTTACATTAGCACACAGGTTATGGAGATTATGGAGCATCCATCACTAGAGATTTTTTTTATTTTTTTTTGCTAAGGCAAAGGAACATCTGTTAAGGATGTACTAAAGACATTTGATCCTGCTTCCACACAGGGAAAAGCACTACATAATTTCTTCAAGTTCCTCAAAATGTTACATTTCCTTGAACTCTATATTTCAGTGAAATAACATTATAAGTTTATCTTGGTTTTATTGTGGATTCTCTTTAGCAGACTGACAGTTCTAAAAGGTACCACATAAATGTGCATCAATGTCAATAAACAATAACAGAAAGCAATCAGAGAAATAATAGAGGAGCAAAGGTCTTAAGACTGAGTCAGCATTACAGAAACTAAATTCAAAAGTGACAGTTCACCTTTTCCTCCTGACTATTATGTACTGATCTGACAGTTTTGCTCCGCAGAACCCTGACATGGGAGTGTGCAAAAATACATACTTCTCATTTTTTGTGACATCAGTATGGAAGTAAATTTAGCTGTTATTGTTTTGCATGTACAGCTTTTCACACAGCTCTGTGGGGAGCTATGTAGCCATAACCAGATGTGATTTATGATGTTGTAGGAAAATAAGAAATATTAGTAGAGTTAATAAACGAAACTGTCGAAAGATGGCTGTCTCACAGCTCAGTCATTTCTAGTAGTTACCCAGCGATTTTTTATGATATCTCCCCTAGGTATCCATTCTAAGCTTTGACTAGAGACAGACAGGCTTGTTAAGAAAACAAGAGCATACCATTTTTGATACTTGCAACCACTGCTGTATAAGGGTTTAACGTATGTATTTGTCTGAAGTCAAGGAAAGTTTGTAAATTCTGCAAAAAAATATTGTATGCAGGAAGATAGGTTTTGTTTAGCTTAAACAAAAAAAACCACTTATATCTTCTTTTTCTTGTCTGTATTCTTTTTGCCTTCCCTTCAAAAGAATACACCTTAGCAGATGAAACCACATTTCATAATATTTTGGCCAGAAACAGGAACTAAAAGCAATGCCTTTAACAGATCAAGGCCAGCACTCATTTCTCAGAAACGGAAAGCTGATTAGGCCCCACATTGAGCCTGTTTTTCTCTAGTTGTGAGATTTCAACTCAGATCATCCCAAGGAGCTGACGTTGTACTTTCCAACATTACTGTTCTTTTATTTGTTTCATCTTATTTTGTCCTGAGGATGGAGGCTCAGCCTTCAGTAGCAACTGACATCAGAAACCGTCCATCTCAGCTCCTTTAAAATATTGAAAAAAAATATTTCTAAATTTCAGAAAAGCCATAAATATTATGAACTAAACCTGATGGGTTTATGGCATGCCCTTGAGGTTACTCTCCTCGTCTTTGCCCACATAAACATATGTTTCTGTGTACACATCTATATGTATAAGTGCAGCTGAAAAAATGAGTAATGCTTTCTACTAGGGCTTGAGATTTAAGCAGGATTGGCAGTTATGCTTTCCTCTGGAGCTTAACCTACAGCAGGAGACCCAGAATTCCTAATACAGTGTAATAATAGTTATATTCCCTTAGCTCAAACTGCTGAGGCAAGTGCTCCTGGATAACAGGGTTATGCTGTCTGTTCTTGATGGTAGAGTAGCAGTTTAGAGAAATAAGTTTGTGTATGTTAGAAATGGCCATAAAGTGTTATAAACTGTTGGTGGTGTATTTTGACTCCTACACAATCCCTAGTGGTATGATGTTGGTATTATATGTCATTGTATTCTCAAGGACTGAATAGTAACTGCAGCAATAGGAGAGAAAAATTCGGTCAGGAAAGCCCTAATGAAAATTGATTGGAGAGGCTGGAGGATAGAGATATAGCATATCCGTTCAGCAGGAAACCTAGCTGCAGTCATTTTTTTGCCCTTTTTCATCTAACTTGTAGGCTAGAAACAAAGATAAACCCAGATCTGGATCCAGAGGAAAACTAATACTGTTTTCAGTGTGCCAAATTTTCTACTGGTATGTCTTGATACAGCTCAATTGACTTTAATGGAACTTGGCCATTTTTCACCAGCCAGGAACTTGGTGTATTGTAGTAGGAAATGTTCTCACTAAACTTGCTGGATGCTTTCAGTTATATTCTTTTCTATTACTGTGATTGACTTATACCTTCATGAAAGTTTAGGGAAAGTTTTGAGGTAAAGGGTTGAAAATTCTCTGATTAGTCTCATGAAAGAGAGAAATGTCCTTTAAAATAAAATTGTTTGGATATTTTTAAATCGTGTTAAATTAAAATTACATGTTGGCCAGTATTTTTTAAAGTGTCTTAAGGGGCATAGCTCTTAATGCTCTTAAATTGCACTTTCATTTGAAATCAATGACAAAGTTTGCTTACCTGTCTCAAATGGAAGTTCGACAACATCTTTAGTGTCTAGATATGTTGCTTATGATTGTCTAGGTGGTATAGAATGATGCTGCACATAATTATTCTATAATAAAGCCATATAATAGTAATTCCCAGACTGGATAAAATACAAAGAACTACAGAATACACTGTGCCACTGTAAGTGCCACTGTAAGATTACAGAATCATCCTTTCGAAAAATCCTTAATGTGTCCAGAGGTCCTGTGTAAATGTGTAAAAGCTGTCAAGAGGTTTGAATGGATTAAAATTATTATAAAGTTACGTGTTTTTGGATACTTACAAGAAATAGTTTTGTGGTTTTTTTACTTTCCTAAGTTTCAAAGAGAAGAAATCATTGACTATGTTTTTAAATGGAGGAACATATTCTGAAGCAGGCGGATGGTACATGTATAAATAAGAGAGACCTCTAGCTGTGGAATGCTGATAAGGAGCTAAGTATACTCCTGCAGGTGGGGTGGGCTGAATCAATAGGTTTGAACAAGAGAAGTCAATTGGAGCAAGTGCCTCCAGAGTTTTGAAAATACCAAAAAAATCACTTTCATGTTGCATTTTCAAATGGAGAAAAAATAAGTACCTATCCACTAAATTTTATGTATTTGTTCATGGAGAATAGCTTATGTCTGGTTCTTGATTTAGTTGACAAGATACACAGCAGAGGAACATCTCCTTTTTTTCTATATGCAGCACTGAGTTTTCACATAAGGTAGGAGTAGTTACAGAGTTGTTGACTCTTGTCAAGTCTGGAGTGGGTTTCATGCTTAAGCATTATGTGAAGCATCCAAAGATTTTTAAAGTAAATGGTCTAATGAATAAACAGTTTGTTTGCCTACACAGTTTAGGCAATTCTCAGGTAGTCAGCAGTTAGGTTTCAGGATTGCTATTTTTGACACAAATGCTCCTGAATTATTATTTGTTTATGCTCACTGAATTAAGATCTTTTCCAGGTTTTTGGCCATGAATAGTGGGGAGCTCTTGCCTAAACAGAAATGAATGTCTTCTTGGATAACTAGCTTTCCTCCGGTGTTAAAAGATCTGCCTCAGTTGTAAAAAAAAAAAAAAAAAAAGTACTTTCATCCCATTTGTAACTGAACATCTAAAGAGCTTGATCTTAAAGAATGAATGTCTTAAAATAAAAAGTCAAAGTATGTAAATAGCTCTCAAAACCTGTCACTTTGAGCAAAGGGAGGTAAAACTTACAAAAATTGGAGGGAACAGGAGTACAGATATTTTGTTATTTAGAAGCTAGAAAAGGGTGATTACATTGTGCTGCTATATGGAAAAGTCAAGTTCATTGTGGAGGACAATAAAGGAAGTAGAAAAGGCTTTGAGGAAGTGTAAGACAGAAGACTAGAAGGAGAATTTGTGCTGACAGATGTGATCAAGGCTAAAATAATGACACCACAGTAGCATAAATTGTATGGTGGAAAAGAGGACGGGTATCAGTGATTGAACTTTAAATTTTGCCTTACCAGAAAACAATTACTAACACGAAAGGAGAGATTAGAGACTGTTTGCTGTCAGATTGTCTGGCATTTTTTAATGTAATACAGAGACAACTTTAGCATCTGAACCAAATGACGAGCTTATTTTGCAGAGTTGAATTTATTGGGGGTATTCACTAAACTCAGGATTGTTTTGGAAAGGTATATGAGCTAAGTCTGGTTTCCAGACAGCTAAACATCATGGTGACTGGCATGTTAGAAAACTTGGAGACGAATGGATTGCTGTAGGGATGAACAAACTATCAGTTAAGTACAAGAATACTGACAGAGTGCAGCTATATTAGTATTCAGCAGGAACATGCTTCTTAAGAGATCTTTCTTGCACCTTTTCCTCAAGGTCTGACATCTAGTGTCCCCTCTTCCTTCTCCCTGGTGCATACTGTGGAAAGGTCTCAGAGCTCATGAACTGGATTTCTCTTGGAGGGACTTAAATCAGAAGGTGTACTCCAGGATTACATAATTATCCAACTGCTAATTGAGTGCCCACCATACAGGATGAGACTAAAGCTATGCTGGAGTTACTCCCCCTCATCATCAGCTGTTTCACTCCACAGATTTACTCTGGTTTGGCTGTACGACTTGTTAATGCAGAACACACTCAACCACCGCCTTTGTAATGTGCCATATGCTCCTCTTTCACCAACCAGAAATGGATGTAACAGCACTTATACAGATCAGAGGGAGAAGAGGAGAGTAAATTAAGATGAAGTCATCTAGTTTTAAATGTTTCATGCTAACAAAAATATTTACTCCAAGTGAATACTTATAACAAAACAAGTTTAGATATGGTCTTCAATCTAGAGACCTTCTCTTCATGCAGAAGAAGCAGACATTTTATAGATCCTAGCAAACTTCTATAGGTATACATACGTATGTGTTTATACAAACAAAGAAAATATTCAAGGTTCTGTAATAGGGTACAAATGCCAAACTATAACAAAATGTAAAATTAATTAGATAGTTAACAAAGTGCAATGAAGGATTTTTTTCTCTACAATGCAGCAGAAATACTGGCTGCGCAGTGCTGTGCATGATTTATTTATAGGCTGCTAATGAAGACATATCTAATCATCATAATTAATTGGTATTTTTGTGCTTTGGGGCCTAATCATGGAAACTTTCATATGTTGGCTCAAACTGATCCTAGCTGGGAGGCAAAAATTCACAAGAAACCTTGATTTTTCTTTGTTCGAGTTTGCTTTTTTATTGAGTTTAACTACCATGTGGTGACTATGACTTAACCCTCAAAACACAGCATATGAAGTGCTATGAAAATGAGCTAGGAAAAGATGATTTGCATGCCAACCGTTTCATATCTGCTGTGGGAATTTGCTTAAATTTTAACCCTGTTTAATCAGCATCACATCAGTAAAATAATCCAGTATTTTTTGTAACAATTCACACAATCTCCTGATATTTCTTATTGTTTTGTATTCTAAACTCATGTATATGAAAAAATATAAAATGTCATACAGCTCTGTGTGTCATTCAGTTGTGGTTATATGTTCACACAATTGTCTGCATTCCCCATCACTCTACTGGTAGTCAATACACATAGATTATGAGTTAAAAATTTGATTTCATTTTAAGTGATGAAAATAAAGTTACTTTTATTTTCAATTGAGACATTTCTCCAGGGATATTAAATTATGTTCTCTGTTTAAATAAACATGTACATATAAATAAATATAGTGTAATATGGAAATATATGTATACTCTCTGGCTGCACAAATATAACTCCTTTTTCAGTCTTTCACATATGGCTGATGCATATTCGGTTTCATACCCATGAAATGAATACTCCCACCTTCCCGTGTCATAAATGACTTGATTATGATAGGCGTTTATTACAGCAGCAACAGCACTTTCATTTTTGGCTAATACAGATGTTCCAAAAAGTAGATGTAATAATAATTTTTCATCTTGCCAGGTATTGGCTACTGGGCCAGGGAACTGTATACTCTTTGTGAATGTACATTATAATAGAGAGAATAATATTGCATTGCTTTTGTTGTTTTTGTTTTTGTTGTTGTTGAATCTAAACTCCTGTATCTTTTATTAAATATACCAAACTGTTCTGGAGCTACAAGTGATATGTAACAAAATAATTCTGTTAGATTTTTTGTCTGATTTTTATCCCTTGGCCTTTGTTAGTTTTTATTTTCTTCACATTCCAGAAATAGCTACTTTATTTAACAGTTTCTCAATATATATCTCACACCACTGCTACATTTAATGGATTTAATTTTTCAAGGATTTCCATTGTCCTGGCACAGTAAATGATATTTTCCCAAGTCTTTGTGATTGGCACGAGTTGTCCGTCTCCAAATCCTTGGAAACAGTCTTGGCAGTTGTAAAAGATACCTTGTCCTGTTTAGAATGTTCATGAATGTATTATCAGAAGTGGCACTTTGTAAAGAATCTGCCAGAAATTCCTGTGTAAGGAGTTCTGGAAACTGAACTGAAGACCTTTGCATTTCAAAGCATTGACTTTATCAGTTGAATGAATGAAGAATCTCCATTAGTTTTTAGTTCTAGTAGCATCAATTCTTATGAACCACTTCTAGCCTTCCAGACGGGGCAAAAGCCATTAAATCCTACCCTTATTTCCAGTAAAGTTCTTGAACTGAAATGAGCCAATACAAAGATGTTCCAGTGCAGTGCTTAAATGGCATGCATACCATTCCAGCCAGTGTACTTTAAGGGTATCATATGAAGCTAATTAGGTGCCCCTATAAGTAATCTATCTTTGCTCAGACTTGAGCAACTGGTTTCCTATTACAAAAGAAATAACTTTATTTCTCTTGTTCAAGGAAAAACACTTAGCTATTTTTAAGTGTCCCATTTGAGTTCCAGAAGAAAATTATTTGAACCATTAAGTAACCATGTTACTCCATTCTTCAAGAGGAGAAATGGGAAAAGACTGCATGACTTAGCTGAGACTACTAGGAGAAAAAAGAAACACCACCACCAAACAACAAAAAACCCCCAACACAACAACAGGGACACAGTTAAAAGTAGCAACACTTATATCATCCTTTCAGACATGAGCTGGTAGGGCCATTAATACTACAGTTTATAACAGATGGCCATTCTTGCTTGGACATACACATACATCACTGAATTTCCCATTGAGTTTCACCCTCTCTAATTCCCACTGAAGTCAATGGGACTTTTATCTGTGTAAAGAAGAGAAGAAATCGACCTGCAGGGATATTTTTCCTTTGTCTTAAGTGACATATTTTTAAATGTAGAGACTAACACGGAAAGGAAACTGTCATGGGGGCCAACTCACAAAGAATTTTGTTCTAATGCTGTGAAATAGAAGTTTATTAATATTTAATTTTCTGAAGGCTAAAAATGAAAAGTTCTTTAATGAAACCAAGAGTGAGAAAATTGTACATAGATGTTCTGTATCTCACATTCCTTTGTCTGATCTTGAGGATCCACAAACAAGCATGGTCCATTTTCTATTTTACTGTTCTTCAGCATGCGAGGACAGTGTCAAATAAGTTATATCCGACCAGAAATTTGAGGAATTTATAAATTGTGAGACTATGTTATTAAGTCTTCTGTTCTCTTCATTGTTGTTCATTGTCATATTAAAAACAAAAAATAAAAACAAACCCCCAAAACAACAAAAAACCCAAGCAAAAAAATCCCACCAAACCCATGAAAGATCCACAGGTCTCTTATGGTCTGAGCAATGATCTACACTTTAAGAAGACATAACTTCACCTTTAGATTTTTAACATTTGATTTTTAACTACTGTGAAGACACAGGAAGAAATCCATTATTTTATGCATAGTTTACCTATCCACATCATAAAGGCAGCAATATTCCCCTGTGGAATTTGATATATGATGATCAGGGCTGTAAACCTATTCTGACTAATCATGTTTATTTTGATTGATTGAGCTAATGGAGAAACAACACAGATATTCCCTGTAGGTCCATTTTTTCTCTTAGTATATTTGTATGATAACAAAAAAGGGACGTTTTCAATTCTCTAAAAATAATTATCTTGGCTCTTCTCATCCTGCCAGAACAGATTGCTTCTTTGACTGATATTAATCTAACAGGTAAGCAATCTGTTTTCAGAGCTTGACCATACTAAATTTAACCATTAAAAAGTTCTACATATATTTTTGGAATTAAGTGTTCAGTACATCATTCTTAATGCCAATATGTGATTTTTTTTTCTTTGAATGATGCTGCCTATATCTGCTTTGACACTGTTGCATGACCACAAAAATAGTTCTTAACCTTCTCATCAGGACCACCACTCACCTCATACACTTAGTAATCTTATTGCTTTATTTTCTTGGCTCTCACAGTATGCTTCACCTATCTTTGTTATAGTGAACCTTGTGCTTAGTGACAGCTGTGTATGTATGTCAGAGAAATGAGGAAAAAAATTGAAATAACCTTTCATGAAGAATCAAAAAAGTGCAGGCTGAAATATTATGCTTAACTCCCTAACTTGTTCAGTAACTTCCATAGAAACTGCACAGCATTGCCTTCTTCTTTATGAGATACTACAGTACCGACATCTATTCTTTTACACAAACAAAATAAGAAAAACAAAGTGGAGTTTAGCTTTTCTTGGGTTACCTTAGGTGTCTAATAGAGAGGTGGATGAACTTTCAAGTTTCAAAGGCCAAGAGAAAATGAGCATCAGAACTCTTTGTGTAATTATCCAGCACATATTTGATTGCCGTTTAGATTCTATGTTGGAGACATTTTATGAGCAGTTTGCCTCATGGAATCTCTAGTACCTTTTCTTCTTCTTTTTCTTTTTTTTTGATAAAAAGTTTGCTATAGAAAGATGTTTAAAATATATATTAAAAAGATCTACTCAGTGTGTTAAATCTAACATTCAGAAAGCACATAACTTTAAAGGAAGATAACTGCCTGAGTCCTGTCAAGTGTGATGGGTTGGCCCTTGGCTGGGGACCAAACCACACACACCCGCTCACACCGTCCCTGCCCCCACCCAATGATAGGAGAGAGAATTAAAGAGGTAAATGGCAAAGAGGACCCATGGGTTGAGATAAGGACAATTTAATTACTAAACTACAATAATATTAGAAATAATACTATATACAAAGATGCAATGTGATACACAGTGATACTACCCCTCCCCACCTGATGACCAAAGGCCCAGCCCACTCCCAGCCAATGGCCCCGAAGGAGGGAGAGAATACGTGATACACAGTTATGCTGCCCCCCCCCCGAGAAGGCTCGGCCTGTTGCCAGCTAATAATCCCCAGAAACCGCACAGACGATTCCCCCAGAAAGGGGGGGAAAGGGGGGAAAGGGGGTGCACCGCTCCCGGAGGCACTTACGGAACGGAGATAACAGCCCAAGCGTCCCAACCCGAGAGCTGATCGAAGCAGGAAAAAAAAACAGCTAACGATCCTCCGGGAGAGAGAGGATGCCAAAACTCACGGAACGGAGATAAACGAGTGTCCCGGGCCGAGAGCTAACGGCAGCCGTGGGGGGAGGGGGGAGGAAAGGCCTTGTGAGAGCGAACGCAGGCTCCCCAAAGCGAGACGAATCCGGAAGTGCAAGGCCAGTACTCCTAGAAGAGTCTTCTTCTAATATACTGGGTATGATGTGCATGGGATGGAATAATTGGTCAGTCTGCTTCTCAATCTTGACCTAAAAGCAAATCCCAGGCTAGAAGCCAGACTGTCTCTTCCCCCCCCAAAAGGCTGAATGTATGTCCTTGAGAACAAATAGCAACATCCTAGCAATAACTATAAACGTTCTTCTCTTATCAAGTCTCTCCTGAGCAGGAATCCAAAACATAGCTTTTTACTAGCTATTTATGAAGAGAAGGGAAAAGGAAAAAAAAAATTAACTCTGCTCTGCTTAACCCACGACACAAGTAAGCTAGTAAACTAGTAAATGGAAAGTAAACTTTTTTCTCCAAAAAGAAATGAATAGAGGAATATCTATTGTAAAAGTCTTATATAACAATTTGAAGGAAGGACCCTAGTCTCCATATTGACAAAATTTCCATTACAATATAACTTTAAGTGTATTAAAGCTATGTAATGCTTAATGGCTTAGTTTATAAAGGTACCAGATGGAGCCAAAGAATAACCAAAATATAGGAAAGGTGTTTCTGAGATCAGCAATTAGTTTATAGTCTTGCAAAATTCTATATTCAGCAATGCTTTTATTTTTTATTTTAGTTCAGCTAAACCCTTGAACTTCCTCTTAAATTTTGAATTAGTTCTAGTTAAGTATATTAAAAGTAAAACTCTAGATTGGAGCTTTCATTTAGATCTAAATTTTCCTATGACTGGTCACAATAAATATTCTTAAGAAACATAAGAACAAATGTTGATGTTTGTAGTAACTGAGCACAGACATATACCATGCAAACATTGTTCTGACTTTTAATGAAAGATAAAACAAGTATTTTCTAAATTATGTTCTAGATTAGAATGTCATATCTGAAGCTTTGTATCATTTCCTTGCAAAAGGCTCTCAAAAATCTGTGCATGTGCAAGAACTCACGTTAAGACTGTTCGTGCAGAAAGTCCTTGAGAAATTCTGGAATCATTCAGACATAGACAAGCAAAAATTTTGTGTCACGTAAACAATCAGAAAAAGAGCATTAAGTATAGCAAATAGCTACGCTTTTTTAATATGTCTCAAGTTTTCCTGTTTCATAAAAAGAAAGAATTAGAATTCATAGAATTATCAGTGTGAGAAGATATTACAGCCAAACCTTTTTTACTCTTGAGCATCAAAAAAACCATGATTGGCAGAACCCTACTGTTTTGCAATCCCTAGAAATATTTTTCTTTATCTGTATGTATCACAAGGAGATTTGAACCAAATAGTGGGATATTTTGAGCACTAAAGAGGAAACAATTTCTATTGTTTGATGGAAAGTGCAATTTTACAAGGATACCCAGTGACTTCTTGTATCATTTCACTGCATGCACATCTAAAACACGATTGATTCTGACACATCCGTTACCAACTGGTTATTGGTGAAAAAATCCTATGAATAAATATCAGAATCCATTTGTTGGTAGACACATCACAATACCTTTAAAAGGAGTATTATTTTGGTCCATGAAATAGGTTATTGACTTATTTCCTGATGATTATGAGATAATGAGCAAATGTTGCCTCATAAGTCATATTATTTTGTACTGCTTGTTAAACAGAAACTGTATTTGATCATGACCACCATTAGCTGGCATGTCTTGTTAGTTATAATGAGGAGCTGTATTAAAGTATGTTAGACAGTTCTAGAGAATCTTGTTCTGACTGGAAGCGTACATAGCGCAACAAAAAAGTGTTTTTTTTTCTTTTTATCTGTTGATGTGCTGTTGGTGATTTGGTCTAAAATGGGTAGACTGCATTGTTTTTCTCATCTATAATGTAGTTATAAGGACAAAGCTAGTCACATCAGAGGATTTATGGCTTCCACCATTCTTAACGTATTTCCTGCATCTTGCCTCATGTGCAGTCTTTCCAAAGATTAAAGAGCCGACTAAGCCAGCTCCATCTATTTTCTCTACATTACCACAGTATCACTGTGTTGTTGTTTTGTTTTGTTTTGTTTTTTTTGTCCTGAAAGAAAGCATCTCTTGGAAAGATATTTTATGTGATTTGACCAAACTACGGAAAGTATACAAAAAGGTAAGGAAAATGTGTGTGTCCTAGTTTTGGCTGGGACAGAGTTAACTTTTTTCATAGTAGCTAGTGTGATGTTATGTTTTGGATTTGTGATGAGAAGGCTGATAACATACTGATGTTTATAGTTGTTGCCAGGACAGTCAAGGACTTTTCAGGATCTCTGCTGTGGCAGCATCTGCAGGTGCAGGAGAAGCTGTGAGGGGGCATAGCCCACAGTTACTGGCCTACGGTTCAACCTTAGGTTTAGGATTGAGGCACAAACTGGCCAATGTTATATTCCACATCATGTGCGCCATGCCCAGTATATAGAAGAGCTGTCTGGAAGTGCTGTCTCTCTCAGTCGGCTCTCAGTCTCTCAGGCTCTTGTCTTTTCCAGGTTTGCGGTTTCAGGACTCTCTCTGCTCCTGGCTGTCTGCAAACAGGAGAAGCTGGGAGGGAGCACAGCCCCAGTTTTTGATCTTAGGTTTGCGATTGAGATCAAAAGTGGCCAATAATCTATTCCATAATACACACATCATGCCTAGTATATAGGTGAGGACCCTCTGGTAGATCGGCTCTTTTTGGTTCCAGATCTCTTTTGCTCCAGGTCATCTCGCTCCAGGTGGTCGCTCTCCCAAGGCCTTCCCCCTGGCCCCCAACCCTGGTCAGATCTCTGTCTGGGACTCTCGGACTGTTATCTCTGTTCCATGAGTGCAGTTTTGGGACTCTCCCTGCTTTGGGATCACTACCCGGGAACATGCTGAGCCTTGGTTATTGGGTTGGGGGGCAGTATCACTGTGTATCACTCATTTGTATATTTGTATATAGTACTACTTTCAATATTATTGCAGTTTAGTTATTAAATTGTTTTAATCTCAATCCATGAGTCCTTTTTTCCCTTTTACCCCTTTAATTCTCTCCCCTATCCTCGGTGGGGGGGAGGGGAATTGGGTGAGTGGATGTGTGGTTTGGCCCCCAGCCAAGGGCCAAACCATCACAATATTATAATTATTATTTTAAACTTTGTTGTTGTTTAGTTATTAAATTGTTCTTCTCTCAACCCACAAGTCTCTTTTCCCTTTACCCGTTTAATTCTCTTCCCCATCCCCAGGAGGGGGGAGAGTGAGTGAGCAGCTGCGTGGTGTTTGCTGGTAGCTGAGTGGGTTAAACCACAACAGTGTAGCTCTGTGAAAAATATGTCACTATCAGCACAGAATGACGAATATTCAGTTTTGGGCCCCTTACTACAAGAAAGACATTGAGGCGCTGGAGCACATCCAAAGAAGAGCAATGGAACTGATGAAGGGTCTAGAGCACAAGTCTTATGAGGAGCAGCTGAGGGAACCAGGGTTATTTAGCCTGGAGAAAAGGAGGCTGACGGGATACCTTATCACTCTCTACAACTACCTGAAAAAACGGTTGCAGCAAGGTGAGTGTCATTCTCTTCTCCCAAGTAACAAGCGATAGGACAAGAGGAAATGGCTTCAAGTTGCTCCAGGGGAGGTTTAGATTGAAAAAATTTCTTCCCAGAATGGGTTGTTAAGCATCAGAACAGGCTATCCAGAGATGTGCTTGAGCCACCATCTCTGGAGGCATTTAAAAGATCTGTAGATGTGGTGCTTAGGGACATGGTTTTGCAGTGGACTTGGCAGTGTTAGGTTTACAGTTGGACTCCATGATCTTAAGGGTCTTTTCCAACCTAAATGATTCTATGAGTCTACCATAATGTACAACATTTGCAGAGAGAAATAACAATGGTAAGATCAGTTGGCTGTGTACATTTTTAGCTTGTCTGGCACTTCCATCTCTATATTTACTTAGCAGCTCAAATGCAATTTGGCTGAACTATAAATGTCCTTCCTTTTCTTCCTTGAAGTGTTCTTCATTATGCCATTTCTTGATCATGATGGACAAAGCTCTCGTGATGAAATCTCAGTTTAAATTCAACTCACGTGCCACTACAGGTCTTCCTATTCAAGTTCTGTTTAATTGTTATAAGAACTACAAGTCCTTATCCATCTGTAGAATAAAGTAATTTTTCTTGGTCTATACAGCTAAATCCCTTGTCCAGACTTCCTTGTCCTCACATCTCAGTTATTTCAGCATCTGCTTTATTAAAAGCAACCTTATCCAGCCTTTGACTTTGCTATGTATTTCTTTGCATTCACTTAACAGATCCATCTGTTCAGTTTGATCAAGCATGGTGTCTCTCTGTTTTTCAGGACAGTCTTGATCTCTTCCTAGCCTACTAAAATGTCAGTTCTGGATTCAAGTTTGAGTCAAAGTTTTATCTCTGAATTTTAAATCTTTGGTTCATTTTTTAAACAGCATCATCCACAATTTCTTCTGTCATATCCTTTGTGCTTGAGAGAATCTTTCCATCTATAGCTGCTAAACAACAGGATTGTCTTCCTTCTGCTGTCTGAATGATTTCACAATAGCTTGATTGCTTCTATCATGTTTTCTGTTTCCTTGTAACTGCCTCATTTATCTGAATACATTTACTTCCTTTTGTCCTACACTCTCGTTGGCAACCACTTGAAATAAGAAACTCTTTTTTGTTTTCTCAGTATGCACAATGCCTAGTACAATAGGGTCCTAGTCCTTAGAATAGGCTTGAAACTGCTGGACAGCAAGCAAAATTAACAAGATGATGATTGGGGAGTGGAAACTGTGTCACTTGCACTTGTAATCAGAAAACCACTGAAGGACTAGTGACATAAACAGTCTAGATTTTGCATCATTAAAATCAGGCAGTAGTATACTATGAAACTAGGGGAAGCACACTGGAGAGGTAACATGCACTGTACAACAGCAGAAACATTTTCCATTGGCAAAGCATATAAAGCTCTGATAATATGAACTGTCATTTTAACAGGAGTGATTTTTTTTGTTGTTTTTTACTCTCCCATGGGACTTTTTAGTAAAACCATTTGGCTATTGCAAATGTAAAGATTCAGATCTCTGTTCTGTGACCTTCAAACAGGGCATCTATCTCTCCTCTTGCACATGATCCATTGAGATAAATTTTTTAAAACCTCTGAATGTTAAAAATATTTCAGGTTCTTTTTCCAGGCAAAGAGGCTGTGACAGAAGGTAAAAAGGAGCACCCTAGGAAGGTAATTCAGTTATGTGCAAAGAACCACTTTATCTTTCTGAAAAGCAGATAAGGTTCCTAGCAGGAGAGGACCACATACTCAACCAACCTTATGGGCATATGCAAGGTCTCATGCCACCAGAAAACGTCTTGATGAAGTGGAATGTGCTGTTCTGGTAATTAAACCAACATCTTAATTAAAATGCATTACTTCAAATGTAAACCAGTTTATGTGAATCCTCCCCAGAATGTATCTGGTATGTTTTTCAATCTATTTAGTTTATAGTATTTTGAATTGAAAGTATAGTTAATTATATGCAGAATTTTAAAGTGCGTGTCTAGTGAGTTGATTCTGATCACATCAGCTCTCACATGGAATTCTGTAGTAACTTCAGAACTTCATGAGCTTTTCCAGGGCATGAAGTCTGAGAAATTATATTTTCTTTATGTGAAAATCTCTAGCTCATGGAACTCTTGTGTCATCTATTTTACTTTTGTAAGGTTTTTGTCCGAATTTTTTTCATAGAGCCACACCGGCGACAAATCCATGAACAACTTCCTGAGATACAGCCCTTCTGCCTCCCTAAGTTTAGATTATACATACTTTAGCTTGCAAACACAAGTAAGATATCCAGGATGTCAGAGGAAACTTTAGAAGCAACACAGTAATTATTGTTATGGGAAACTTCTAAAGACAAGTAAATATATTTCCATACCTTGGAATTTTATAGGGCTGATTCAATGTAATGTTTTTACATTGGTGAGAATTTTTTTTTTCTAAATTTGTTAATGCTTTAGGGTTGTTTTTGAAGAGGTCAGTACACACATCCAAGGCATGGGACAAATGGCTTTTATTTAAACTGTACAAACCAAAGTAGATAAGTAATGTATCAAATTCTTTAGGAGGAATACAATAATATAGAAATCCCTTCTCCCTAATGTATCAATACCCTTTCCTATTTCATTGATATTGTTAGTGCACATTTCTTACTGTGGGAATTAATGTATTCTATATTTTTCCCTGCACCCCTTTCTTCATTCCTGTCACCTAAGCTAGTAAAGAGAGAAAAACAAACAAACAAACAAAACCCACAACATAAAAAAGACAAAAAACTTGCTGTTCCATGATTGTTTCCATGACTTCCAATCTTTTCCTTTCCCATTTAGGTTATCCTAAACCAAGCAAAGAGTAGTTAACAACATTTCTACAGAAAAAAACCTTTTTTGTTCTATCAGCCACCTATTTTCACAAAGTTTGTGGAATCTTGCTGTCTTTGAGAGATCTGCCTCTCAGAATCAGTTGACACTGTCCAATAATTTCAAAAGTTGCTAATAAAAAATAGCCCTGCATATACTTGCACATGAACATGCACATGAATACAGGCTCAGTATTTCATTACAGAAACTAGATCTATTTAGGAAAACAGACAAAAACAATTTTCTAAAATAAAAATTAATGATTTATAATAATTAATAATTACTAATTGTTATTTTGCATAAGAGGAATACTTTAAAATATTTTATATCATATAAATATATAATATACTTACATAACTTTTTATATTAATATAATACTAAAACACATAGAGACATATAATATTTTATAATATTTTTATATGAGTTCTATTTGGTGACCATAAAATTTGTCATGTAAGCAAGCACAAAGAATAACACAGAAAGGTGAGCAAAACAGCTACCAATCCATGGATTAATACAAAAAAAGGAAACAAAAATATATTCAGTTAAACACCACAGTGGCAGCAGCATGCTTACCTCACATGCAAAAACATAATTAAGCATAGAGGCAAAATAGTTCCATAAATAGCTATAATAATACACAATTGGCATCTCATTATTCGTATTACATAGAGAACAAATGAGAACAGAAAGCAATACTAGTCTTACAGAACTGAGGTCCTGATTAAGTCCTCAACCAAATAACTAAGCTTTGTAATCTCTTCTTCCTCTCTCGTTTCTTAAATATGGTCATTAAAACAATCTGACAAAATCACAAGCAAAACATTTGTCTTCTGTCTATTCTCTGTAAGAACAACGTGAATCTTAGGAAGGAATATAATGGTTACAGTGCATCAGCTCCTAGTAAAGAAAATCATCTGAATAGCATCAAGTATCAAGGAAAATAGTGCAATCTTTTGTCCTTAAAAAAGAATTGCCCATTTTTACTGCGTCAGAATTAAACCAATCCTTGTTTTGCAACGAAATGAAAGATGTGAATGTGAGAGTGACAACATGAGCATTTACAAATAGTGGACCAGTCTGGAACATTCTTGATGGGTGTAATGACAAAAGGAAACAAAGGGTGTCCCTGTCTTGTTAAAGAATGGTTTATATTTTTCCCCAAGATTACAGGAGAAATGGGGAGATTTTCTCACTGATGCTTTTTGCATGATTATTCCATTTTTTTAACCTTCTTTAAGCTACAAAGGTAAACTACACACCATGCTACAATCCCAGTGTCACTTGACTTCATGTTTACATGCCCAAAACTACTTAAAATATCTAGGTTAGAAACAATTAACATACAACTTGCAAATTAAAAGATAGGGACAGATGTGAAATCATTCAGGGTGAATGTTAACTGAAAGCACTCCAAGCCAGAGCTATCTGTTGTTGTAGCATACTTCATTAGTTTACTCAGATGTCTATGAAATCATATACCGAGGATGCACTGTAGCCACTGATGTGTGGTTTTGGTGACTTGATCTCCTTTCAGTTTGGAGGCTGGGTTACAGCGACTTTTATCTCTGTGTTTTGAGACTGAATTCAGAACAGGTTCTCTCTTGACCCACTTTAAGCAGATGATGCCACCGTTTGAGGATGTTTTCTTTCTCTTACTAAACAGAAGTACACCATACTACCCGAAATCTTGGAGTAGACATTAAGACATGGTACATGGTAACTGCACACCCTCCAAGACCTACAAGCCAAAGATATAAACTCTTTGGACAAGGCTTAAAGCAAATTAACAGGGCTGGATTAGGGATACTGAGTTGTTTTCTGTGTGTTTGGCCGTACCATGTTCTGCGTGCTTGGACATAGGGCTTCAGATTCTGGCACTGTCAGTCCTTGCTTTGTGTATTTGAAACCTTGACTAGAATAAATGTCAAGGCTGAGAGATAAGTAGTGCCTTTTCTGTTTTAAAACACAAGAGGGGTTTAGAAGCATGTCCTCTAGCAAAAGAGGGGGTACTACGGAGAAACAGAAAAGGAACTTGGTGCCAGTAAACGGTGCAACATGGCCATCTTACTTTAACCTGGGACGCTAGATGTAGCCATCAAGGGGGCTAAACAATTAGGGAACCATAATGCCCTGTGACAGGCTGCCTTTTTCCTCACATTTCTGCTTTATGAAAGGGTGAATTTGACTCATTGGAATGACATCCTTAATGGACTAAAGCAACCCACTGGTAAATTGGGCCACCTATACACAATTATATGACCACTGAGCCAAATTCATCACTGCAGTCCACCTGCTTTGCAAAACATCAGTAATGCAAAGCAGGCCAGTGTCTGGCCTCCCCAGCCAACAAACATCATTTTACAGCATATTTCAAAGCAGGAACAGTTCACAGCAAACAGAACGTACCAGTGAATCCAGTGCATTGCCCACTGAGTCAATTCAATGTAACGTGGAAATAATTTATAAAACTTGTCTCAGGGAAACTAGAAAAGAAAACAAAAGAACCCCTGATGCTGATTAATATGTGTGTTTTAAATAATTAAATGCAATTATTTGTTACCAACCAAATAAGAATTTGCTACTTGTTCAGTCTGTTAGTAATTTTTTCCTAATCTGTAATTTCCCTAGCTATCTATAGAACACGTAGCAATTGCTTACAGCTTCCTCATGGGCATGTTCCTCCTATCCTTTAAATCAAAAGAATAACAGAATGAAATTGTACATTCTGGGTGTGTATTAATTTGTATACTTTTTTTTTTAACATGAATGAGGTAGGCACCATCCTTTCCTTTCATTTGTTTCCTAAAATAATCCAAAAACTAAATAAAAGTGTTTTGTTTGATGTTTGTTTTTTTCTGGTGTTTTTTCTTTTTTTGTTTTCTTTCTTTTTTCCTATTTCTGAAAGCAGTTTACTGTAAACAAAACAAGAATGTATTTACTTGCACAACTCCTCATGCCAAGGGACATGGTGACGCATTACTTTAGAGGTGCATCTGTCATATTGAGCTACATAAAGTGACATGATACAATGTGACATGTTGATGAACAGTGTGACACAAGGTACATATTTCAGCATATTATTCAAGGCAGAAGTATAAAAGGAAGTCCCAGATTTAAAAGGAATAGAGATGTCGAGATTCTAGTTTTATTTTGTCTTTCTAGAAACCCTAGAGATTGCCCAAAAAATATGTCCCTTGATAGTAGCACTCCATTTGCTAATCTCTTGTTAATCACACAAAAATACCCACTATGCTTTGTGGATAGGAAAGATGTTTTTAACAATTATTGAATTTTGTTCCAGGTCTGTGTGATATCAAGTTGTGAATAATTTAGGTAGAAAGAAAAAATAAATTTATTTCAAGAGAAAATTACAAAGAATTTTAGCTGACAGCTGTTGATTATGAGAATGCATTTTTGTACAATAATTATTATACTCTGCTATTACTCGACTGTGTTATACTTAAGATATATGTAGGAGTTTGGATGCAGAAGGAACACAATATTGGCTGCTTAAACAAAAAAGGTTTATCCACTTCTAAATTACTTGAACTGTGCTCATGTGCTGTAAGCAAGAACATAGGTGAACGTATACTAGGAGTGAAAAAAAATTATTGTATAACACAGTTTTAAGAAGCAAAGACTTTCTGATGTTTATTTATTTACGAGGTTTCATAGTGAAAATATACAGTTGCAGGATAGTAACTACACAACACCCTAAGGAATTCAGAGATAATATGGAAAAAAAAATAGAAATAGCAGAAAAATAAAGGAATTCTGTCTTGAAAAGTTGTAAGAGCTGCAAAAGAAAATGCTCTTGTCTCAATGTTCATAGAATTTTAAGAGAAGAAAAAAAAGCAGGGTACAAATCTCCATACGCTCGTGTTGTATGTTTGGCCTTAATCTGAACCCACAAATCACTTCATTCACGTGTAACTCTCTACGGTTAAAAAAGGAACCAGCTTTCCTCGATAATTTTCAGGCCTCTCCACAACATACGATAATAACGAGGGATGAAGAGAATCAGGTCACTGACAGCCCAGAGATGCTTACATTTGCCTGCCTGTGATTACTCCTTGTAGTAAGGCCAAATACAAGTTTTGATGATGTCCCAGAGGAACCTCACCACTTACTTCCTTTAGTTTCAAACCAAATGTTCTTCCTTAACTGGTCCAGATTAGTAATGTAGACTTTCTGGAAAATAAATGAGACCACACAGAAAGCTTTAAGATCCTTTTAATGAGCACAAGTATGTGATCACATCAAGCCTCCATGACACACTGCTGAAGATATGGAGGAATTGTAAATCACTGGTGTACAGTTATTATGAACAACAAAAGGAAAATAAATAACTAACAACTTTGTTTTGTTTTTCTCCCTTCTCCATCATCTCTAAATATCAGCTCTTCAGCCTCTGGTGCAGGCAGGATATTGTGGACTGTATTCTTAAAGCCAATATCTTTTAAAAAAAGCACTATCCTCCTCTTCTGTTCAAATTCAGTCTGTGAGAGTGAAATCCTAGCCCTGTGGAAGTTATTGGCAAAACTTTTACTCACTATACTGAAGCCAAGATTTCATTTGTTGTTTACAAAAAAGATGTCAGGGTCTGCTTCAGACTACTGCACAGATTTAATTTAATCTTACAGCCCTAAATATTCACTCCATTTACTAACACTGCATTCTACTCTGTCCCTTTGCATTACTTTATTAAACAAGGTACCGTTGTAAGGTAGCAGCATGCCATCATACGTAAATTCTGTTTTCCAATTTCTAGAGTCTTGGGGTCAATCTAAATGCAGTTCCAGGTGATACAAGTCAGCATAGAATTTGACTCATTCCGTAAACAGGAGTGAAATTAATGAACAGCATGTGAAATGGTGCTAGCTTTGAATAATAGATTATTATCAATAATTATGGTGCTTCTGATGAGTACTTTGACTTTTACAGTTCCCTGTAATTTACATGATTTCGATGTATAGAAGGGAGAGAAAAGAAACAAGAGCTTCAGCCTATTTGGGGAAATAAAAAAAGAGCAGAACCAAACCTCCATTTCATGAAAGAGCAGCTAGATAGGCTGTATTTTAGATCCATCAACACTATCAGCATTTAAAAGATGACAAGAAGGTGAGAGTAAAAATAATGTGATAAAACAATTCACAACTAATATCAGGAAAAATGAAATTTCAGAATTGCTGTCACTCTGCTGACTGAGTTGATGAGCTGAGGTGATGTAGAGCTTTTTTAAGCTGTGATTGGCCTGCCAGCATGCATTTGTGTTGTCATGCTGAGGGCCCCTCTAATAGCCCAGAGGTAGCAGGTGGCTGCTGACTTACAGAGGCTTGCATCTATTTCATTATTTGTTGGCTCTTTTGTCCCTGACAGATTCAAACACAAATAAATTCAGTCAAGAACCTCTACCTTTCTATGATTCCATTTGCTAACTACAGCTAGCTGCAGCACATTTCTGAAATAAGCATGACAACAGCCCCAGTGACATGTCTAGAAGTAAACAAGATCGTTTATATCCTGAGTGTTGATGGCTGGGCACCAGAACCAAGGAAGAAAAGAAATGCAAGTTTCTTGTGGAGCTCAGTATGGGGAAAAACATTGCATTTTGAGACTGACACCTTTAGATAAATTTTCCTCAGAAGTCAAAAGGTGAAAAATAAAACAAGTATTGTTTTGAAAGAGTTGAGCCAAGTTATTTTGAAAACTGTACTCAAAGCCATAAAGTGCAGTGGATAAGAATATACTGACTTGGTACAAAGGGGTCACACGTTAAGTGTGCTCCTGAGTTCCCATGTTCCTCACAATGAGCAGGTTCAATGGCTTTCAATGAGTCTAACCTCACTGGAGATCAGCAGGTCTTGATGTTCACAAGTACACTGTGTTATGTGATCCAAAGGAGTCGAAAAGTGTTACCATTTGCTAAGCCTGAGTCAGTATCTGAATGTCCACTCCTCAGTTCTTTCCGTGAGTGCTGGACATCTCTGAGGCCCAGGTTACTCTGTTACAGGCTGTCCCAAAAGCTGAGGTTTGCTGAAAATTAATACTGCTTTAAAAGGTGGGTGTGGAGGCTGTCTGCTTTCATATACTTTAATTAACATTGGCAGTTTGTTTTCATTAAGTGCCTCCAGAATTGGTTGAATGGGGAGGTGAGATGTTCCTGAGACCTGTATTACTTTTACTCTGTAGAGGTAAATGCCCCTCAATGGGAAGAAAATATCAACTAGTAAATATAGCTATTGTGCCTTTGTAAATTTTGTTTTACTTGTCCTATTCACAGAGATTTTTGAGAAGACTGATAGTAGCTGTTGAATCAAGGTAAAGTTCTCTCTCATCACATTTATGTTTCACTTGAATTATAGGGTAATATATACATAAAGAAAAAGCACATCTTTCAAGAAGTATCTACTCAGTCTAAGCAAGGCAATCACTCTTCCATTATGTGTCTGGGCTGAGAGGCTTTTAAGGAATTTTCGTGTTCTGGGAAGAGACATTTTTGATGAAACCATCTTGCTAACTTTCATCCAGGAAGATGTATTCCAAATTCATGTTCAGTTATTTGATCATATAGCTGAATTGCACCTCTTTTGCTTCAGCTGAAAGGAATAAATAGGTGGTACAAACCTAGAAGTTGAACCTGGGCACCTTGGTTTTACCTCACCTGGCCATGCCGCATTCTTCCCTTTTCTCCCTTCATTCTTTTGCAAAGAGCAAGAGTGATGTTAGGACATTCAGGTTATTTCTGTACGCTTTTCTACTGCAGTAAATCTGCACATTCCTGTCAAAGACAAGCTCAACAGATCAGGAGGGATAGAAGCAGTGCAAACCTGTGGAAGCAAAAGCATGTGTCAAAAGGCAAAACCACTGAGTTTTCTACATGAGCCAAAACACAAAACTTGGAAGTGAAAATTTCCTGTGCAGTGATTCAGCCACTGGGATTCAATTGCAAAACTCCCAACAGCTGTTTTTCTCTCTTTCTCAGGAGTCTCCTCATACAAATGCCTATGGTATCTTAAAATTTAGCTGAATATTTCTTCTCTCTCTTAGATATTTCAAAGGCCACTCATTGTGGTTTATATGACTTTGTTGTATTCAACACATTTTTAAGACTTTGTACCTTTTTTGCCATATTATTTTTCTATAAATATTACCCTCAATTTGTGGTGAAGGCTGCCAAGTTTTGCCTGCCTACAGAGATTCACGCTGTGAAGTCCTGCAGTTAGGCTCATAAGTCAGCATTTCTCCGTGCTATCAAACCCTGCTGCATTAAAAATAAAATTTCATATGATTCCAAATTAAACAGTAGAAGCTCCTGGACAAATGGTTTAGGCCTTGCAAATTACAAATTTGAGTGCCTTTTTTGTTTTCTTGTTAGTAGTCTGACCTATCAGGTGCAGCCAGTGAAAGGCTCCAGGAGAAGGCTCACTTGTGGTCTAACATTGAGTTGGTCAATTATACTCACAAGTAAATGCAAACATACAGTGGCACAAATACTTAAGTTCAGACAATTTAAGCTTGATTTAGAATCCAGGGACAGATCACAGAGTAGAGTCTAAGCAGATAATTTCACCACTGACAAAGGCCCAGGAATAGCAGGAGTCCATTGCCCATACTCTGTGCATTTCTTCTTTCAAACATGTCCCTGAGCCGGGAGGAACAGCAACAGGTAGTGAAAGAGAAAATAACTGGATTTTGAGCCACTTCTTCTAGAAGAAGTTCATTCTCCATTTTTAGCCTTTTTTGACTTGTTTCTCGAAAAAATTCCCAAGCGACCAAACTCACCAAAACTGACATAAAAATTTGGTGATTCAGTGCAGCTAGACAGGTATACATGAACAAAATGATCAGCTGAGAAATATACAGTGCATTGGGATTTTGGTGGTTAAAAGAGAAGACTCAAAATGGATGTGATAGAGCCTGTTTTGAAGAAGCAAAAATCTATTCTACTTGTCCACAATGAAGAAAACAAGAATTAAAAAAAAAAAATCTATCTAAAAATCAGAAAGAAATCTTTAGGGAAAAAAAAAAGAGAGATTGTTGGTACAGAATATCTTAAGAAGATTTAGAGATCTTTAGGAACAAATCAGACCAAATGTGACTGTTCAGAAAAGGACAAACTAATTTGCAGTGGTCATTGTAAACACAATTGTGCTATAGTCTCTGTTATTCTATTTAATCTTCTAACAATTTAAGGTGTTTTGTATCTACACATTTATCTGTAAAGTGCTACTGAAGAGAAAACATGAGAGGAGGTTGTTGTTTCAGCATATGCTTGATTCAAGTGACTTGGATTCAAGTTCCCAAGTTCCCAGACTTGGGCAACTTTGGCTCATTGACTTGGGCTTTGGGCTTGCATCAATAAAAAAGAAGTGGTAAATCTGTATCTCACGGAAGTGGAGTGCACATCAAATCTCTCCAGCATTTTGTGAGTCTGCTACATGTTAGCATAATAAATGTCTTGGAAGGCCAAGAAATGAAGTGTTTAACAAATGCATCATATCCTTGACTTCCATAGTACTCTCTCTGTTTATCCCAAGGAAGGAATCTAACCCAATTAATTTGTTTAATGTTTCCACTCACATCTTGAAAAATTATATTTGTTATCTTCTATAAAATAAATGAAGTTTGTGTATCAGTCACTTCCAACAGGATAAATTCAGGCAGATGTCCTCAATATATATATCCACAGAAAAGTGTACTTGATGCCTGTGTGATGAGAGCGATTCTGAACACACACCTGCAACAAATTCAAATGTGATGTTCTTTTTTTCTTTTTTTTTCTTTTTGTAAGCAAATACTTAAGAGTTCCAGCCACAATTGTTTACACTACAATGAGCAAGAGAGATGAAGTTTATAGGTAGACTGTATGAGAAACTTTTCTAAGTATAACCATGTCTTCACAGAAACATTCTTCCAGTTCCTTTGCAATGGAAAAAGTAATCACACCAATGTTGTATCAGGAACTTTGTCTGCTAAAAGACATTTAATTTAAAGTAATAGCATAAACTGCATCACTGGAGGGAATTTCCACCTTTGTGAGAAAAGGTTGCTTGGAAGGTTTGCTGGTGACATATCTTCCAGTTAGACATATCCCTCAAATCAAATTCAGTGGTGCAGGTCCCTTTTTAATTTTAAAAGTTGGGTAATATATAGATCCTCCATATGTTAACACTTATGTTACACTTTTTCTGTACTGATATATCTACAGAGTAACTTTCAGTGCATGTGTAGATGAAACACCACTGTTTGCACCTGCCAAGGCTTCCTTTAACCTGTTTGCATACAAACCTTACTACTTGCCTAACCAAACTCTATCTGTGGGAGTCCAGTGGCTCTCTGCCTTTTGAACTCCCCAAACAAGTTTGCCATAACTGATAATATTAAATATTTAGAGCTGAAAAAGAAAATACACTTAAAAAATCAGTACTTGAATTGAAAATACAGGTTTCAAGTTGTTCAGTAGAAAAGCCAGGCACTATGAGTCAGGCAGTGTGTGCAGTGACTTAATTTCTCCAATAAGACAGCATAATGGCCCATTATTGTTTTTATATGCCACCTTACCATGCTCTTTGAATAATTTTTCTGTCAAATTTTCTTTTAACCTCCATCTATTACATCTGTATTGAGCCTGGGACCTTTCAAAATATTATGTTAGAGAAATGTTGAAGTGTTTCACTAAAAGTGTTCAAAGCCGTTTACAGCCTTCCAGTAAACACTTGTTATTCTTCTCTCCATTAAAGGTATTATATGGTAGTTTATTATTATGGATATGGGTATGAATATTTATACGTACGTATGTATCTATAGTCTTACTTTTGTATGTATATATGAACATACATGTACACTGACAGAAGAAGTGCAAAAATCATAGAACCGTAGAATCATAGAATGGTTTGGGCTGGAAAGGACCTTAAAGATCATCAAGTTCCAACCCCCCTGCCATGGGCAGGGACACCCTCCACTAGACCAGGTTGCTCAAAACCTCATCCAGCCTGGCCTTGAACACTTCCAGGGATGGGGCGTCCACAACTTCCCTGGGCAACCTGTTCCAGTGTCTCACCACCCTCACAGTGAAAAATTTCTTCCTAATGTCTAGTCTAAATTTACCCTCTTTTAGCTTATACCCGTTACCCCTTGTTCTCTCACTACACTCCCTGATAAAGAGTGCCTCCCCATCTCTCCTGTAGGCCCCCTTCAGGTACAGGAAGGCTGCTATTAAGTCTCCTCGGAGCCTTCTCTTCTCCAGGCTGAACAACCCCAACTCTCTCAGCCTGTCCTCATAGGGGAGGTGTTCCAGCCCTCTGACCAATTTCATGGCTCTCTTCTCACTCTCTCCAACAGGTCCATGTCTTTATGTTGGGGGCTCCACATCTGAACACAGTACTCCAAGTGGGGTCTCATGAGAGCAGAGTAGAGGGGCAGAATCACTTCCTTCAACCTGCTGCTAATGCTTCTTTTTATACAGCCCAGGACATGACTGGCTTTCTGCGCTGCAAGCACAGACTGCCGGTTCACGTTCTGTTTTTCATCTACTGACACCCCCAAGTCCTTCTCCTCAGGGCTGCTCTCTATCCATTCGCTGCCCAGCCTGTGTTTGTGCTTGGGATTGCCTCGACCCCCGTGCAGGACCTTGCACTTGGCCTTTCATGAGGTTAATATAAATCTATATACTTATTATTAGAAACTTACTACTATATATATACAAAAATGTGTTAACAATTTTGAGCAAATGGGAAAGATCAATCAGATCAAAAGTAGCCTCTGCAGCTGACAGTCCTTATGTGTTATAGACTTTGCGTCTTGTTTAGAGGAGTCTTCTGATCCATTTTCATTAGCGGATGTAACAAAGACCACATTCAGCTTGAGTATCCATAAAAATTGGGTACTATTAATTATGTACCCCCCAAGGACTTACAGAAGAGCCTAAGTTAACACCAGAACAATTTCTGCGCATTTATTGTATAGGGATGTGGGATATGGCATTTCTAACACAGGGGATGGTCTGAACTTAAAGCATTGCTAGAAACTTTCAGGGTCGTGCTATTTAAACATCCCTGCCATGAGCAAATATGTCATAAAAGCCTTTTATTAGCTCCATCTTAGAACTTCTAAGATCTGCCCCATATTCAAACGCTCCTCTCTGGTCAGTCTCCAAGGTCTTTTGTTCTTCTGAGGTTAGGAAGTACTTCCTAATTTTCATGCAAAATTTATGCATGAATACTTTGTTCTTGTTTATTCTTATGCACATATTAGCTTTTAGCTCAAATAGCTCTTCACCCTTCCCTGGCTGCTTTTGTTCTGATGTGTTTATTGACTGAAGTCGTATTCCTTCCCAGTCTTTGTTTTGCTAGTTTAAGAAAACTAAGTTTGCAGTCCCTTTTCAAGATGTATCTTACCTGCCTCTAGTTATAATAAACAGCTCTTTTCCAAATTGACTTCAGTTTGAATTCAGTTTGAATGTGCTTTCCTCCAGAGTGTATGTCCAGAGTTGTGTATAGTATTTGAAGAGTCTCATGGTATTTCCTACACGAATATAGATATTTCTCTATTTCTTTACTTGAAATTATCTCCTTGAGTAGTTTCCTAGTGCAAGGATTCCTCATTGGTCTTTTCAAACACTAATAAGGAATATTTTTTTACTTTGTGTTTTCAACGTATATAGCTTCATGCAGAAAATGAGCTCAAATGCTTTAAATAGTTATTGGTGACCTTGGTGATGGAAAAGAAGAAGAAACTATTGCAGGTTTCCTGCTGCATATGTTAAATGATTTTAAAAATGTTTTGGGACATTCACTGCATTGTAAAACAAAGTTGCTACATGAACTGCTAATTCTAGGTATGAACAAAAAGGTATAGACTGATGACTGTGGAAATGTATAATTAATTGTGGTGTGTAGAGAACTAGAAATGGAGCAGAGAGCTATGACAAGGTCGTGCAGTTATACAAAATAAAAGCTGTACAGTTAGGAGTTTTTAAATCCTTTCAAATCATCATGAATACAAATACAAATACAAATACAAATACAAATACAAATAATACAAATACATGAGGCAAGCCAGCATTTTCTATTTGAAACTTTTTAATCAGAAAGGGAAGAAGTGCTGTTAATGATGTTTTGGAGGAAACTGCTTCTTCATTTTCTGTTTTGCAACAAAATTAAAAACTAAGGGGAGGGAAGTTCTGCTGGTATTTCAGTTTTTCTGTTCTTCACTTTTTCCCTGTTAGTATCTTCGTTTCTCTTCTCATCTTTTTTAGAAGACGCAAAATAGGAAAAAAAAAAAAAGAGAAAAAATTGAAGTGGAAATATTTTGACGTTTTCCTCCAGCATTTTTTTTATTAGAAAAGGAGTTTGTATTTTAATGAGAAATTTTAATCTCTGTTCATCTAAAAAGAAAATCCATGTAATAAAGCAATTTATTGCCTTTTATTTTCTTGAACATCCATCTTCTCAGTTTTCCACATCTTTACATCTCTTAATTCCATGGAGTACAAAGTCTGGTACCATTTCCCCTTTCTCTAAAAAAAAAAACCAATGAAGCAAAAAACCAAACAAACAGAAAACACAATGGACTTGGAAGGAGATTTTTTGACCTTCAAGTTAATCTTTGATTTGTGTTAATGATGAGCCACTCAGTGGGCCAGGTCCCATTTGTGCTATGAATTGTATCAACACAAACACAAACCAAGAATTCCTGTTTGAGTAAATCAGCTGTCTAATTGTAAGAAAAAAGACATGAGGTATGTGCAGGCTGAGAGAGAGGAGGAGGAAGGGTGCACTGAAAGCAAAGAAAAGTTGAGACAATTCTGGCTAGTGTGAAAGGAAAAGGGAGGGTCACTACCAAGAAAACCTTTCATAAGCAGAAAAATGAATTAGTAAGGCTGAAACTGCAAAAGCAAAATCAAGGGATTTTTTAGGAAACTCTAAACAGCAAAAATGATCACAGAGCAGTGAACAAACCTATTTTCCATAACACGTAGGAATGCCAAGCAGAGGTGAGACCTGACATTTCAGTAGTAAACAAGAAAGACTGAGCAAACACACACTCCAAAGAACCTTGGGTGTAAAAATAAATAATCTCCATTTGGTGTGATAGAAGAATTAATAGAAAGATGCATAAAGAGGACTGTCATTATCAAAGCAATGAACTATGAAAATGATATTTTGCTGAAGCACTTTGAATATGATGAGAACTTGAATGAAAGCTTTATTAGTGTAGCTGTACAGGAAAAGATCCACCTTGTGATGGAATGTAGAAGATGTACTGAAAGCTGGCTGTAGCCTGAATCTGACAATACAAAAAGATGATGCAGTCAATTATATCATTCCGGTTTGAGTCTCACATGATTAGGGCTTTCAGATGAGTTTCAGGGTGATGGTGTTCAGAGAAAAACTGAAAAGAGGAAAAGCAAAGAACTAGTTGGGGAAAAAAATAAACTTCATTTTTGCCACCTTGAGCTTGTATTTTAAAAAATCATCCCACTAGTCAGGGAGACAGGCCAAGATTTTGTTCAAGCTGGAGGGGACAAATCATCAGAGCAGAGCTATATCTACAAACGGCAATCTGCATAAAGATGGAAGGTGAAATAGTGCTTGTGGACTGTTTTGTCCAGTGATCTGTTACAGTTCAAAAGAAGAAAATCAAGTTGTGATGTTTGGGGGACCGCCTGAAGAAAGGGTAGAAGAGAAATAAATATATATATTTACATTTATGAAAATCTGGATCATTTTTTTCAGAAAGTTAACGTAAAATCCCACCAACTGAAATCTGTAGGTGCATAGATGCCAGAAAGATGGCAAAAATATGATCCTAAAATATCTGGATCATGCAGTCAAACAAGCCCATATATAAGGGCCTGTATAAATGTTTTCATCAGACAAATGCCATTGCAGGAAAAGGAATGTACTCACACATGGAAAATGATATACTGGGAAGCAGTGTTCTGAGGATATTTTTTCAAGGCACAATGGAAAATTAAATACATGCAAGGTGTTTGAGTGGCATTCTGGTGAAAAGGACTAATGACATTTTGGAATCTGCTAGGCATGTAGCACTGATAAGCCCTGTACTACAGTTTTTTGTGCAGTTTTGCTATCTACATTTTTTAAAAAATGTTTATAGAATGATATTGATACAACATACTTCTCCTGAATCCTCTCTGAAAAGGGGACAGCAAATGACATTCCAAAATGCTTTTCCTTCTTAAAAATAAATAAAATTAAAATATGTTTGATTTTATATTGATTATGATAATGGCATTTTCATAAAATGATAAGAGCAAACGGCATAACAGCAACTATTCAACATATTCGAAAAAGAAACAACATGGTTTTTACATGAAGTGAACTAGGTATAATAAAAAAGGACTGAAAATGCTTGAAAGAGAAGTATTAGATTGTCCTTCCATTGGTGCTTTGTTTTCAAATTTGTCTCTTCTGGACGATGTGTTTTACCTAAGTGCAAGTTCTGCTTCAGTCATACACAAGTGACTGGTCTCCATGCAAGCAGATTAAATGCAATGTCCTGTGGTTTGAAGGGGGTCAAAGTAGGTGAAGCAGTTGTCCCTTCTGGACTTTCACTCTGTGAATCTATGGTTCATATTAATCTTGTTCACAGTCTATTTTTCAGTAAGTTGTTGCTTCCTCATATCTGTTTTGTTTTCTCCATCCCGGTCAAAAACAGTTCTCTATGAAGTGACAGATTTCCCAAGGGAAATATCAGTCGCATGATTTTATTTGTTGGAACTAAATGTGTGAAAAGACCCAGTTCCCAGAGGCATTACTCATATATAAGGATTAAGGATTGAATGAGGCCTTAACTTGGCCTTTAATTTTGGGACCACAAGTAAGTTTAGAAGCAAGTGTGACACAGCCAATGGTATGTGAAAAAACATCTTTCTGATCTCAGATACCTTTAAAATTATTTCATAATACATATGAGAGTCACATACTAGCAAATTATTACTTTCCAGACAGTTGAAGATGTAAATAAAAAACTATAGAGAGGATCATATATTTTAAAATATTGATGTCTCAGGTGGTTAATGTTAAATATTCAGGTTTAGGGTTTCAAAGCTGCCTGTGGAATTTGAACTCCTGTTTCTTGTTAATTTTAAAGCAAATAGTTATTTAAGCTTCAATTTTTAGGGAATGTTTTATCTTAATCAGTACATTAAAATACCACCTCTCCTGAATAGCTTTTTGAAGTATAACCACTGTCTTTCCTGCTTATTCTTTTTTTTTTTCACATAATGACCGGCTAATGTGCTAAATACCTTCGTCATTGCCTTAGCCTCCTTGAGTCTAGATAATAATAAACTGACTGATAATACTTTCTGATTGTTGTTTAAGTAATTTTTAAATGGTGACATTTAATTTATTTTTGTGTGAAATAACCAAAACCAGCTCTAGATGTTAGCGTGCTTCTCTTTAGAAACAGAAATATTAGTGAATTCCAAATGTAAAAACTATTAACTGGATGATCCTTGATCCCTGACATGAGCTGCCATCCACAGCCCAGTTGTTGCCTGCTCATGTCCCTGTGGGAACCACAGTCTTAAGAAGATTACACTACACAAATAACAATCAGCTTGGATAGAGGACGAACCAGGAGAGAGTCTATTAAACCTTTCACATCATTACAAGCCTCATTGTTTTGCAGATGAGCAACATAAAGTAGAACATATGCATGAGGCTTCTTACCTACTCTCTGGATACCAGGGATTTCACTATCTGAACTTAGTTGATTGCTAGTAAATGAATAAACAACCTTGAAACAATCCTTCCCTTTTGCTGGAAAGGTGTCTTGCTTGAATACCAGATAATGAAAAAATATCCAGATTTCCTTTATCGTATTTCTGGTTTTCTCTTTTCTGTGTACTATCTTGTAATTGCTGTGGTCACTGCTTTTTACCAACTGCTCACATCAGAAAGTGAAACTGGCATTTTGGAGAGAATCTTATTAAGCCAGATGGAGGGATGGGGAAAAAAAATTGTAAGCAGTTTTCACGCAGTATCTGATTTAAAGCACAGGCCACCTCTGGGAAAAATATTTTTCATGGGGACCTGGAGTTCTGAAGTTATCAATTTCCATGGCTGTGTGTCACAACAAGTGGATAAAAGGTGATTTATTCAAAATTTAACTGGCTGGTTTATCTCTGTAATGTGCTCCTACAAAAGCTATTTTTCTTTTTCTATGCTGGGTGGCTGTTGATCATATTTCATTTATGCATATTTAATATTAATTTTCATGTGTTTTTTTTCCAATATTATTTTCCTCAAATGTCAAATGCTGAGTTGTTTATTTGAGTTTTGAGCTATTGCAATAATAGCAGAGAGCTCTAATTTTAGATCAGAACACCAGTACATTGCTTTTTAGGTGTCACATTTAATGATAAGGTGCGTACATGCAACTAATAACTTACTTAGCCAATTCTAGCTTAATACTAGAATTCCTTCTAGTAATAAGAGAAAGGCAGAATGACAGAATAATGAATATTAATCTATTTGGACCTCCAACAATAACCTTTAATCTCACATTGAAATCTATGTTGATATTTTAGCAAAGGATTATATTTTTTCCACTCTAGGGTGAACTGAGTAACTAAAATCAATCAGGAATCAACAGATTCTTGATGTTCTACAAAGTGGAAGACATTGGTGTCTGTCACTTTCCATTTATCTAATCACATAGACTTGTTCATTTACTAGCCTTTTTTTACACTGTATGTGTTAACCCATTACACTAGTAATGATCCTAATTAGTAATTTTTACTCATATCTTGCATTTGTATATATACCTACTCCCTGAAGTATCCTAAAATGTTGAATGGTTTGAATACTCCCCGTTTGAATTTGATCCTAACCACTTTAGAGTCTCTTAATGCAACTATCTGAGTCTAAAAGGACTACAAACAGTCTCTAGAAGTTCTGCTGGTGACTCCTGATTTGAGATCATGAACTTGCTATGAACTAAATGAGATGTGAATGAGGCTCATTGTCTGTGTTTGTTTAACCAAAAGGGAAAGAAAAAATCTCCCTCGCACTGAGTATGGTTATGAAATTCTTCACAGGTGGGGGGGCTTTACATACACACTGATTATTGTACTTTACTGTGTTGGTTTTGGCTGGGATAGAGTTAATTTTCTTCATGGTAGTATGGGGCTACGTATTGGATTTGTGCTGGAAACAGTGTTGACAATACAGAGATGCATTAGTTATTGATGAGCGGTTCTTACACAGCATCAAGGCCTTCTATGCTTCTCACACCACCCCACTAGCGAGTAGGCTGGGGATGCACAAGAAGCTGGGAGAGGACACATCCAGGAGAGCTGACCCCAAATGACCAAAGGGATATAGAATCATAGAATCACAGAATGGTTAGGGTTGGTAGGGACCTTAGAGATCACTGAGTTCCAACCCCTCTGCCATGGGCAGGAGCACCTCCCACTAGACCAGGTTCTTCAAAGCCTCATCCAGCCTGGCCTTGAACACCTCCAGGGATGGGGCATCCACAGCTTCCCTGGGCAACCTGTTCCAGTGTCTCACCACCCTCACAGTGAAAAATTTCTTGCCTATATCTAGTCTAAATCTGCCCTCTTCCAGTTTAAATCCATTACCCCTCATCCTGTTGCTACATGCCCTTATAAAATGTCCTTCCCCATCTGCCCTGTCGGCCCCCTTCTGGTACGGGAAGGCCACTATGAGGTCCCCCCCGGAGCCTTCTTTTCTCCAGGCTGACCAACCCAAAATCTCTCACCCTGTCCTTGTATGGGTGGTGCTCCAGCCCTCTGATCAACTTCAAGGCAGTCCTCTGGACCCCCTCCAACAGCTCATCGTTTGTGGGGCCCCAGAGCTGAATGCAGTACTCCAGGTAGGGTCTCACGAGAGCAAAGTAGAGGGGCAGAATCAACTCCCTCGACCTGCTGGTCACACTTGTCTTGATGCAGCCCAAGATACGGTTGGCTTTCTGGGCTTCAAGTGCACACTGGCAGCTCATGTTCAGTTTATTATCTACCAACACACACAAGTCCTTCTCCTCAGGGCTGCTCTCAAGCCATTCTCCACCCATCCTGTACTTGTGCTTGGGATTGCCTTGACCCATGTGCAGGACCTTGCATTTGGCTTTGTTGAATTTCATGAGGCTGGCATAGGCCCATATCTCAAGCCTGTCCAGGTCCCTCTGGATGGCATACTATATATTCCATACTATATGATGTCATGCTCAGCATATAAAACTGAAGAAGAAGGAATGGGGGGATGTTTATAATTATGGCGCTTGTCTTCCCAAGTAACCATTAGGCGTGAGTGAGCCCTGCTTTGCTAGAGGTGGCTGAACAACTGCCTGCCCATGGGAAGTACTGAATGAATTCCTTGTTTTGCTTTGCTTGTGCATGGGGGTTTTGCTTTACCTATTTAAATTGTCTTTATGTGAACCCATTCGTTTTCTCACTTTTACTCTTCTGATTCTCTCCCACATTCCACTGGGGGAGGAGAGGTGTGGGGGATGGGGAAGGGAGGAAGAGCGGCTGTGTGGTGTTTATTACCAGCTGGGGCTAAACCAAGGCAATTACTTATTTACCCTAAATGTCAGATGTAGTAGTGGGTGAAACTGGAAAAGGTGACTGGTTTAGTTAAGATTTTCTATGAATACAGTGATGCCTAACCAAGGCAAACAAACCCCAGAATCTATGGAGCTGATTTTCAAAAGAAAATTATAATATTAAAAAAAATTTATCATGTGACCTCTCTTATATTTCCCTTCTGCCTATACGTAACTGTTGAAAGAAGAGTATCTTTTTGCAAGGGTAGCAAAATCAGATGATTAATTTTTTTGTTCTATGTGAATCCAGACACAGGAAAATTGAAAAGAATATAGGAAAAAAATCAGAAGTCAAAAAATAGTTTTATGTAAACTTAGTTGCCTTTCCAAATTAATTCTAGTGTTGATTATCCGTCAGAGGTCACACGCCTACAACACTGATAGATCTGTTTTTTCCCTTAAGAATAGGGGCCCTGTAAAGCAAAGAAATAATAGCACTTACAGCATGAACTCATGTGTAGTTTGGATGTGTCTAGAGAAAAATATCTTAGATAGGCACATAGAGAGATAGAGAGATAGATAGAAAGTAGTTGGCTCAATTTATTTCTCCTCCGACACTTCTCATAGATCCGTTTAGTTCCCTCCCTGTCCTCTGAAAGGTAGGTAACATCCTTCCATGGTTCTAATCACAAACCCTTCTCCTCTTCTCATGAAATTATTCAATTATATTCCATCAGTCCTTGTGGAGCTATTCACATTCTCCTACTACTTTTTTTCTCCACAATTCAGTGTGAGTGGGCAAACTGCTTAGGATTAGAAATGAAGGGCTGCAGCAGTTTATTGGTCAATACCAAGCAGAATTACTCTCTGAGGAGTTGAAGGAAGCTTACTCGGAATCTGTCTGTATTTTACTTGGATCCTTTGGGTCCCGTTAGTCCCTCACTTTCATTATCCTAAGCATCAATTCATTTCACTTGCTCTCACCTTTCCCCATGGCCGTATTACTCACAATACCGTGATGCAACGACTTTATTGCTTTATTTTTCTGTATAAAACTTTATTGACATAATAAATAAAATACAATTTTCTGATGTTTTTGCAACTATAACTATCCCTTTACACATACAGATATCATTCATGCACATCATACAAATATTTTATATGAAGACAAGTCCTAGAAATAAAATAAATAACTTGATCATATCATTATTGATTCCATAATAAATATCTCTCCCACTTTAAATTGATCACATATTGTTTTAGTTAGGAATAATCATACAATCATAGAATCATATGGTTTGGGTTGGAAGGCACTTTCAAGATCACCTAGTTCCAACTCCCCTGCTATTGGCAGGGACACCTTCCTGATCCTTCCTAGACCAGGTTGCTCAAAGCCTCATCCAGCCTGGCCTTGAACACCTCCAGCAACGGGGCATCCACAGCTTCCCTGGGCAACCTGTTCCAGTACCTGACCACCCTCACAGTAAAGAACTCCTTCCTAATATCTAGTCTAAATATATCCTCTTTCAGTTTAAAGCCATTACCCCTCATTCTATCACTACACTCCCTGACAAAGAGTGTTTCCCCATCTCTCCTGTAGGCCTCCTTCAGGTACTGGAAGGCTGCTGTAAGGTCCCACCAGAGCCTTCTCTTCTCTTCTCTTCTCTTCTCTTCTCTTCTCTTCTCTTCTCTTCTCTTCTCTTCTCTTCTCTTCTCTTCTCTTCTCTTCTCTTCTCTTCTCTTCTCTTCTCTTCTCTTCTCTTCTCTAGGCTGAACAACCCCAACTCTCTCAGCCTGTCCTTGTATGGGAGGTGCTCCAGCCCTCTGGTCATCTTCGTGACCCTCCACTGGACTTGGTCCAACAGGCCCATGTCCTTCCTGTGCTAAGGACTCCAGAACTGGGCACGGTACTCCAGGTGGGGTCTCATGAGAGCAGAGAGACAGAATTGCCTTCCTCAGTCTGCTCTTTGGGCTTCTTTTGGTGTAGCCCAGAACGCAGTTGGCTTTCTGGGCTGCAAGCTCACATTGCCAGGTCATTAATTTTCTCAATCTCTTTTAATTTTTTAACCACTTTTACTACTATAAGTATTCGTATCTCATTCAACTGTTGATACTCTTTCTATATTACATACAGTGGTTATCATGTTGAATACCTCAGACAGGTGTGCCTTTCCAATTTTGTTTTTAAGGCAGAATCAGGTAAAGTGATTTTCATTATATATTGTCTTAAGGCGTCTAAATGTAGTTGCATAATACCTCAGTATTACATGCAGCCTGTATAAGGGACTTCCACCTGACATCTCAAGTGCTTGCTTTACATTCCTTATTTTTCATCAGCGTGGGACTGTATTATCTAAATGTCCATTGTTACTCCCATATCAGTTAGGAAATGAACACATTACAAACGTAAGTTAACCAGAGTGTTTTAAAGGAATTGGAAGGGTTTAGAAAAGAGAGGTTTGCTGGATGCTGATCAATTAGTGAGAGACCAGAATGTTTCGCTCTGCTCTTGCTGGCTGCATATTTGCAAATCTTTTCTTCATTTACTTACCGTTTGGTGATTTTTTGCTAATTCTGTGCACTTATTTCAGGTGGACATTTTTATAAATGATACAATAAAAGTTGTAATCTCTATTCAGGGCCAGATTAAAAGAAGTGCTTGCTCTGACTAAAAGGAGTGTGCAGTAAACTGGGTTTAGTTCCTCTACCAGGGAGACAGCAGCTATTCTGTTTACTAGATGGTCTCTGAATACCTTGATACAATTCAAAACACACTCCTGCTTAAACTAGATCTTTCAGGTACAGTTTGATTCTCTCAGTAGTGAATGATTGTATGTTTGTACAATGAAAAGTTTGTAGAAAATAAAAATTAAAACCAAAATACGTAGACTTTGTATTTTTACCTTCTCAAAAACTTCAGTCTACCTTACGGATTTTTTTTAAATAGATTTAAGACCTCTGTGTCTTGTTTATAATATAAACATGAGGATAAATATGGGAATATTTGTCTTCCCACATAGGGTATTACTCTTCCCACACAGGGTTAAGTTCAAAACCTGTAATCAAGTTTACCCTGACAAGTACCATCCAAAATCAAATTCACACTGATTTTTGGAACTGAGAAACATCATGAAGGAAATTAAAAATAAGTGAAAATAGGAGAAGAAATATAAAGTTCGACACTGATGGGAGTTCTCAAACTACCTACGCGTTAGCCAAAATAATCTCTTTTCCATTTTTGGTACACTAAATTTCTACTGTCTTCTCTGTGTTTTAGAAGTTAAAAATTCCTCAAGTGGCCTAAACTAGTACTTATCCAGACAGCAAACTCTTCTATAGACTATCATTGAAGTACAACAATGTTACAGTAAAAATAGGTTGCCCTATGCTGAAACTGAAGAGGGAGACAGATGGTATGTAAAGCCAGAGCTGTGTGAATTTTCTGTCTTGTGACAGATTTTGAAGGGGTTTTTTTTCTATATCAGTTTGGGATATAAACTAGAAATCTAGGAATCTATGAAAAAGAGGATAACACAGAAAAAATAAGTGAGATAGATAGACAGACAGATAGATAGATAGATAGATAGATAGATAGATAGATAGATAGATAGATAGAATTTTGGTTTCTTGGTACGGAAACATTTTACTTCAGTTTATCTTTTATTTTTAAAGGTTCTATTGTGAGTTTGTTTATGAAAATTTCAAAATGAGAATCCGTTTTTGTTAAAATGCAAAGGTTTTTGGGTTTAAAATGTAACAAATTCTTTGATGTTTGGAATTTATTTTCAGATTTGTTTTTTATTTCAGAAGATGCAATTTTTAATGCTCTCCTTAGGCTTACATTTTCTTGCAGGCCCATTGAATGCATTTAGCTGAACATTAAAAGTTCACAACACCCATCTCGTTAATGCTCATTTGTTGCTGTCACACTGTGTAGTTTTGCCCATGTCTTTCTATGACATAATGTAGCTTTAAAAACATAATCTTATCTGATAAAAAGATCTTACCTCCATAAATCTTGTTAAACTAATGGAAATTTCCTCTACCTAGAAGAAACACTGGACGAATCAGTTAAACCAAATATCTTGGTAAAACTAAATGCTTAGCTTTGTTCCTATGATCTCTCAATGACTGGTTGTCAGTATTCTTTGCTATGATCTGTTTCTGGGTAATGGCAGAACGCTAATAAGTACAAACTTTAACACTGGATCTAGGTATATTTGAAGCATATTCAGACATGATTTTGAATTATGTACCAAAGACATTAAATCTTGTTACCTTCTGAACTTCTGACTTTCTGAACTCATATGATGTCCTAAAGTTGAACTTTGTTTCTTTAGTACATCTTATGTTTGTGTGAGCATTATAAAAATATCAAGAAGGCAGTACAGTATTCAAAGTCCTCCTTCTCCTTCAAAGGGGATGAATTCATTTGTTAAACACTTCCCTTGAAATGTCATGCTGCCTTGCCTCTGCAAAGTAAGAAAGAATCAAACCCGACTCCAATTTTCCATAGTTCACATTCTTCCTTTAACCTGAAGTTTTAAAATATCCATTATAGTATCAGTATTATGATTTAGTACTTGCAGTATTATTGACTTTTCCAATAGCAACAACAAAAGACAGCAAATCATCCTAATGACATTCTGAAGAAACCAATTAGGAAATTAGGACAGAACATTTATCTACTCTAACACTGAAACAGGACACACTTATCAACCCTTATCAGCTTGGGCTCTGACTAACAACAAGAGCAAATATTTGTCTAGAACATACTGGGTAGCAATTCCAAATTGGGCATTGGCATATCTAACTTGCTATTCTCACAATTGATTTATAGCAATCTGAGGCATAGGGTTTGAGGGGGTTTTCTTGACATTTTCAGTGTCTTGTTCTCTTTCTGATAACTATGAATAAAGTGTATATTAGAACTGACTGTACTAATCTACTTGAAAAAAAACCTCTCCTGAACAAAAAATTCCACTTCTTCCCACAAAATCCCCAACTGTGAAGTGTATTGATGTTTGTACTTATTAGCGTTCTGCCATTACCCAGAAACTGTATTGATGACTAACACAAAAAAACCCTACAAACAAATACAAAAAGTCTCCAAAAAGGTTAGATCAGGAAGAAAATGTGTTAGAATTTTTATACATTTGTATTAACCACTTGATATCTTGAATTTCTGCTAAGAGATTTATCACTGCTTAGCAGATGAGCATGGGAGGAATGGAACATATTGATGGATGCCTTGACCCAATCATCTTCCTATATGCTCATACAGTGTAGGAGGGATGTAGGCTACTAATGATCCAGTCTAGTAACAAATTTGTAGGGTTTTTTTAACACTCAGGAATAGTGGCACTAATGACTGTGCACTGCAGTAATTGTTTTCAACTTCAGTAATCTAAAATAAATATGTAATTTTAACTGGTCATCTAGTTTCCCTCTTTTGCTAGTGATGAGATGGACATCCCTTACTCAGATCAAAAGCAGTTAATGAATATCCAAATAGGTTTAAACATTAACAGATGAGATAGTAGCTGCAGTATAGGTGTGGTATCAGCTTGTGTATTGCAAGTTACATATGAAAAATTATTCTGAAAGCCCAGGTATATATACTCAGGAGGTCAGAAATCCTTACAGAGGTGGTCACACTGCCTGATGTGTCTAATCTGGCTAATTAAAAGCTAACTTCTTTTTCTCTGTGAGAACCAGTGACTCTAGTATTGGCCTCAGAAGAGAACCTTAGGGACACAAATTTTTCCATCATTTATTTGTGACATTCTCCTGCCTAAGAGCTCCATCAACAGTCACACATCAGCTTTTAAAGAAACACTGTCTAAAACACAGAATGGACAGTAATTGTTGTAAGCTTCTTTTTCTCTCTTCTTTGCTGGGGAGGTCCCAGAAAGAGGGAAAAATGTGTTGGGTTTTTTTTGTTTGTTTGTTTGTTTGTTTATCTGTTTCTGTGATGAGAAACCACTAGGCCAAGTGCAAGGTCCTGCACCTGGGTTGGGGCAACCCCAAGCACAAATACAGGCTGGGCAGCGCTGAAGAGAAAGACTTGAGAAGCTGCAGATGTCCCATCCCTGGAGGTGTTCAGGGCCAGGCTGGATGAGGCTTTGAGCAACCTGGTCTAGTGGGAGGTGCCCCTGCCCACGGCAGAGGGGTTGGAACTCAGTGATCTCTAAGGTCCCTACCAACCCTAACCAAAAATCCATTAAGAGATAATGTTTTTACATGGTAATTATATCTTTGTGCTGGATATACTTTAATTATCTGAAGATGCAATGGGCTATACATCTTTTTCTAATTGTGAGCAATGTAGTGTGCTGTACTAAGTTCCTACAAGCCTTTTAAGAGTACACCTGACATTTATTATGGAGGCAGTAAGTGTTCATACTGAAAATACTTTTGTGCATTCATGTCCACCCCTAATGCTAAAAGGAACAGTGACAAGAAAGCTAGTGGTAGTAGATGGAAGAAAAAAATTAACTATTGTGAAAATACTGGTCACAGAACTGTTTTAAGTGTAGTTGAGGAGGACTACAGCTATAGTGTGAAATTCTGTGTTATTTTTGGTAGGGTTCAGTTCACATGACAGGGACCTGATGCTGAGAATATTCTGGCAATAAATTTCTTATGGGCTGCCTCCTGAGATATTAGAATTCCTCTTGGCAAAGAAAAACAGGAGAGGCAGTCACTAAAGCAGTTGACTTCCAACCAGATGCTAATTATTAAACATTCGAGACATTTTGGGCAGCCAGAAAGCCAGGGTAAAGTATAAGCACTGTCATAAGGACACCTTATTCAGGAAAAAGGAAAACACGTTTTGCCCTAGCTTGCACTGCTGGATAATATTTCAATGCAAGTCTTTTTTTAGTAATTGCAGAGGAATAGATTATATTAAGATTTTCATTCCAAACTAAACAAGGTTGTTCTTCAGAAACACTGGGCTGCGAAATCTCGTTTCGTCAGTATGCTGAGATTTCTCTAAAATAGCTTTACTATTCCTGATTTGCTTACTCTTTGAATAAAGAAACAAAACCATGTTGTGTGACCACATTCTCTCATGTCTTCTTATAGCAAAGATACCAGCAAACTTCTGTCACTCAAATATGCTTGTTACATATACTTGAATTTAAATTCTTATGTCCAGAAATGAACTTGTGTGTTGTGTCACTCCCTCGCTGAGCAGCTTCCTTGGTTTTAATTTGGATCTTCAGGTTACCGTCTTATGTACTGTACATTCCTCGCTCTTAGAGAAGGATTCTTGTAGGGCTGCTTCATTTACAGAATTTATTTAGGAGAGATCTACCTCCCATCATTCCCCTAATACTCTCACCTGCTTTAAAAAGGCTAAATAATTTTTGAAGGTGTTAGGAGCTATATTTTTAGCGACAGCTTATGGCTTCTTGGCACATACTCAGGACAGCAATGTTGGCAGAGCTCATGTTACAGAATCTCCTGGTCTGTCATGTATTAAAACTGTTCTCTGGGTATCCAAGCACTTAAAATACTTGTGAGTGTCAGGCTCACAAGTGGATGGATATTTCTTTAGTTTAGATTTAAATGCCAAGAGAAGCTAAACCATCAGAAAAGGCAGGGCTCTAAAAGGTAGTCTTCTAGTCAGATACATGCAGTACTTAAAAGACATGTATTAGACAAACTAAACAGCTTGCTGCTTCTGACTTCAGCCAATGGCAAATGTCTGAAAGGTATATTTAAATGAAAGTAATAAAAGCTAAGATCTATTGACAGTTTTGATAACAATGACAAATGCCATGGTATTTAAACAGATAGCCAGCTAAATCATCAAAAGTGAAGGCTTATCTCACAATCACATTCATCTAGTAAAATTCCAATAATTTTTGATTTAAATTTTTTGGATTATGTGATAACTTTAACTACATTGCTTAAATTGTCAAAAAGAAGCACAATAACTGCTAGCAATAGGTCAGGTATAGTTCATTTAAAGCAGCACACTTACTGAGAAAAAGGAAGAATGACAGCTTAGAGCTTGGAAGACCTGAGATATCTTAGCATTGACAAAAGCTTTTTGTGCTGCAGTGCTTCGTGAGGATAAATACACCAGAGCTGTTAAAACATCTGGCCTCTAGGGTAATGAGAGCTGTGTAGATAGCACAGACTAATAAGCGTTGCACTTCATTGTTTGTTTTGTGGCATCCTAATTATTCTAACATACATCTCCTTGAGGGTAGGAAGGCTTTGCAGAGGGACCTGGACAGGCTGGACTGGTGGGCTGAGACCAATTGTAGAGGTTCAATAAAGCCAAGTGCCAGGACGTGCACTTTGGTCACAACACCCCCCTGCAACGCTCCAGGCTTGGGGGTGAGTGGCTGGAAAGCTGCCCAGCAGAGAGGGACCTGGGGGTGCTGGTCGACAGCCGGCTGAACATGAGCCAGCAGTGTGCCCAGGTGGCCAAGAAGGCCAATGGCATCCTGCCCTGCAGCAGCAATAGTGTGGCCAGCAGGACTAGGGCAGGGATTGTGCCCCTGTACTCAGCACTGGCGAGGCTGCACCTTGAATCCTGTGTTCAGTTTTGGGCCCCTCAGCACAAGAAGGACATTGAGGGGCTGGAGCAGATCCAGAGAAGGGCAACGAAGCTGGTGAAGGGTCTGGAGCACAGGTCTGACAAAGAGTGTCTGAGGGAGCTGGGGTTGTTTAGTCTGGAGAAGAGTAGGCTGAGAGGAGACCTCATCACTCTCTACAACTGTCTGAAAGGAGGGTGTAGTGAGGTGGGTGCTTGCCTCCTCTCTAAAGTAACAAGTGACAGGACAAGAGGAAATGTCAGCAAGTTGTGCCAGGGGAGGTTTAGGCTAGGTATTAGAAAAAAATTTCTTCACTGAAAGAGTGATCAGGCATTGGAACAGGCTGCCCAGGGCAGTGGTGGAGTCACCATCCCTGGAGGTGTTCAAGAAACGTGTAGATGTGGTGCTTAGGGACATGGTTTAGTAGGTCAGGTGGTGTGGGTTGACAGTTGGACTTGACGATCCTTGAGGTCTTTTCTAGCCTTAATGAATCTATGATTCTATGATTCTACAGGGAGTAGACTCAAGGAGACTTGAGCTGAAATCTGGTGGCCTAGTAGGCAGTTATGACAAAATAATTTAATTTGCCTCATTTCTCCCTATATAATCATGGTAAACAATCCCACTTTTCTTTGTAACCCGTCTTGCAATTGTCTTATGAAATATGTTATCTAAGACTATTGTTGCTCATAATAAAATCTTATTTATTTTATTTTTGAAATAAAGGTGTATTGAAGGTCTAAGAAATCCTTGTTGTGAGCTTATACCTGCAGTCAGAAGAAGGAAACACACTTTGCTTAAGTCATATATTCTGGATTTTTTTTCCAAATCTTAACATGTCCTTAGGGAATTAGTGGAAAAATATGGGAGCCCTCCAGTGGTGAAAATAATGTATCTGGATTTCAGAACGTAACTAATTTCCTGTAAATGTTGCCTGTTTGCAACATAGTTGCCATAGTTTTCTGACACATATGGATGCTGATCCCATTTTGATTAACAGAACTTGATATTATTCAACATTTGACTGGAGTTGCATATAAATGTATTCCCAAATGACATTTTTAAAAGCCAAGAAAACCAAATTTATCTCACAGTTCCTTCTTTTTCTATATAGACAGGAAAAAGCCTTGGGGGCTCTCTTTGTTTTCTTCCTACTAGAAACTGCATGGGTTAATCATGTTCTTCCTTTCCACAGGCTTCTCACCTCTAAGGGTGTGTGGTTGAAAGGGGATTTACAACTGCAGTAATAGAGATGTTTGGTTGTCCTGATCCTCCCATTCTTTGGCTTCCTGGATTATCAATGTTAATCCAGTCACCATTTGCCTCCAGAACTGCACTCCCCCATGTAAAGCTGCAGGACATCCTTCTGGAAAGGCCCTGGACACCTGACATGTCACTGTCTTGAAACTGTGCCCTCAGAACTCATTGTACTGCTTCAGCAAATGAATTCACATTTTTGGCCTTCTGTGCTCAATTTGGCATAAAAAGGTGGGGTTACTATTTCTTTGGAAAAGCCTTTCTGTTGCACTCCAGGAAGAAAGTGGAGATCATAATCTGGTTTCCAAAGAAATCTAACTTTAACTTTCTCCACTTATGCCTGCGCAGTCCACTGGGACTACATTCCTTCCCTGAAATCTCTTAACAGTACAGACAAATCCTTAATATGAAGTTCCGTGTGCTTTTACCTCAAGTTTGTAAGACTTTTAGATATTTTAATGTTAAACATGCCAGCACAACTGTCAGATGGCTTCTCGTACTGAAGTTGCAAATGTGGAGTTAAAAGCAGTTTCCCTGTGAGTGAAGCAAATGTAAAATACAAATGTCTGAAAAATAGCAGACTTTTCAGAGGGTCTTTCTGTAGCACCGAAAACAGAAGGAAACTGAGTAAAAGCAAAAGATAAGATATTTATCTTCTTTTAATGAGGATAACTTTTGTTGAAAACACATGTTGATAAAGTGCATGGAGTTACCAAGAATATTTATTTGAAGCCCTTGACATGTAAGGTATCCTTAAAGCAGCCCACAGCAAAAGCTATACAGCAAGAAGCCCACTCTAGTACCGTTATCTGCAATACAGTTGTCTCAGGTAGATTCGGCAAAGGCATGGAAAAGCTCATCTTCCTGACACAGATGTGAGTGTGTGCTGGGTTGCATCGTGTTTAGCCAGAGGAATATTCCTGAGTGCAGACATAGGAGGGGCAAGTGTATTTCCTTCTGGTTTTGTTTGTTGTCTTTTCTGCTTTATTTCATTTCAAATCTAAAGGCAGGGCACTGAAGTACACAGAACAACAGAAATAAGATTGTAAGAGGCTGAATCTAGTTTACATCCTTTGCCTTTGGATTTCAGTGGTTTTTACCATATTTTATACAGCAGCTGCAGAGTCTAGGCCTCCTATTGTCATGGCAAAATAAAGGCCTCATTTAACTCCTGGGGGAGCTGTAGAGTGTGACGTGTGTTTGTTAGTTTGAGACATCTGCTCTTTGTGTCAACTACTGACTCCAGACACCGCGGAGTGTCCCCTGTCCCCTGCCAGGCTATGTGTGCAGGCAGCAGCTTAGGGCTATACACCACTGTCCAACAAAAAAGAAAAGGGGCAAAGGAAATATTTGTGGGCAGTGGGGACTAAGTGACAGGAAAAGAGATACTTTCAGCTGCGGCTGAGAGGTTGTGTGATTAGCGTGTGACAGCTGCTGGCCCCTTAACCACTGGACGGATAAGGATGACTAACTGTCAGGGAGGCTCTGAACTATGTAATCTGACAAAAACTGTGCTGAGAGGATGCTGGGTTTAGTTACTGGGCTCGCATTGCGCACAGTTCACTTATCATCAAGAGATACTAAAAATATGCAGTGGCTGAAGCAGCAGCAACCTCAGGGTGTGGGTGGCACTTCTCATAGTCATGCTTACCTGGCCTGGCTCCCTGCCCAGGCGGGGGCCACCTCCGCACCCCCTCTGCACTGAAACTTTCCCCCGCTGGCACCCCAGTTTCCTTCAGAGCCCAACAGCCCCGTGCCACTGCCCTTTGCTGTCCTGCAGACCCCTTGGAGATGCGCCTGTCCGAACCATGTGCCAGCAACTAGGAATGTCACAGCTGTGGTCTAACTGTCCAAAAGAGTATTTTTTATTTTTTCTGGGGGAGGTGTGTTTGGGGAGAATAAGAAAAAAAATCAAAATTTATGGATGATAAGTACATTTAAGATCTGAACATTAATTTGTGTGTAATAGGGTTTTTTTTTAAAAAAAAGGAGTTTCAGTTGTGTTTGTTTGATAAGGGAATTTTGCAGTTTTGACATGCAAGGAGATTTTGTTAAACTTGTAGCTGTCAGTTGATCGAAACAGAAATCAAATGGGCTGATTTTGTTGAATGTTTACTTAAAATTTACAGTTTTTCACTTTTAGTGAGAAAGTAAAATTTTGTTTCCTTTGACTGAGTCTTGGACTTGTCACACAACTTTAGCTATCTAGAAGTTAGATTTCTCAGCTAGCTGTCTCATGGAAGTCAATGGAGGGATAGGAGGAGCGAAACATCCTCAGGTAGTATGTCTTCAACATCTACACTTGTATCGAATAAAGCGTCAGCACTGGACCATCTGTCCCTTTCTCTTCACTGTATGTGAAGCACAGATGACTAGGTTAGACTTTGTCTAATGTTTAGATTAGATTAGATAATTCTTATCTATTTGACTTTCAAGGTGATAAATTCTGTATTTTCACTAGGATTTTTATTTCCATAGTTAATCCTAAGTAGAACTTCGCTTGGGCCTGCATTTCATCAAAAATGATACCTGTCTCTTGTTTCCATCTGTTGCATTTGCTTCTCAAATACTGATTTATTTTTGCCTGAAATCATTCAGCAGCTTCATAGCAGAATCATGTAACGCCTTCAGACATTTAAACATGATGAATACTCTGGAAGGATTGATTGCTTTCATTCTGCAGCTGTAATTTTACTGCCTTAAATATATGGACCAAGATTACTGGGACCCTGTACTATGAGAAAAAAACCATCTAACAGTGTTTTTTCGTTTTCTACTGAGTATTAACTCTTTCCATGAGTTAAGCACACTGACTGAATTTGGTCTTCACTTTTTGTTTCAATGATGTTTATTGATTTTCCTTCTGTTATACATAAGCATGCTTAAGTAGAAAATGTGGTTCAATAGTTTTTAGAGCTCTGTACGAAAACAAAGTTACATAGCAACCATAATGTCCTCAAACACAAGAGTATACTCTGTAAACAACCTTCTTCTCCAGTGGCTCAAGCACAATATTAAGATAAGATATTCCTCAGTGAACACACAGAAAGTATGTTTCCTTCAGACTCTGAGAATAATAGGATTAACACCATTGCAATGCATTTTCACAAAGTAATGGGAAATAAAGAAAAAAAACCTGATGTAATCTACCTGGACTTCTGCAAAGCACTTGACACTGTCCCTTACCAATCCTGGTGGCCAAATTGGAAAAATAGGATTTGATGGATGGACCACCTGCTAGATAAGGAATTGGCTGAATTGCAGTGATGGCTCAATGTCCGAATGAAGACTGGTGATGAGTGGCATTCCTCAGAGATCAGTACTGGGACTGGTGCTATTTAACATCTTTGTCGGTGACATGGACAGTGGGATGGAGTGCACCCTCAGAAAATTTGCCAATGACACCAAGATGTGTGGTGTGGTCGACACACTGGAGGAAGGGATGCCGTCCAAAGGGACCTTGACAGGCTTGAGACGTGGGTCTGTGCCAACCTCATGAAATTCAACAAAGCCAAGTACAAGGTCCTGCACATGGATCAAGGCAATCCCAAGCACAAATACAGGATGGGTGGAGAATGGCTTGAGTGCAACCTTGAGGAGAAGGATTTGGTGGTGTTGGTAGATGACAAAATGAACATGAGCTGCCAGTGTGCGCTTAAAGCCCAGAGAGCCAACCGGATCCTGAGTTGCATCAAGAGGAGCGTGACCAGCAGGTCGAGGGAGTTGATTCTGGCCCTCTGTTTTGCTCTCGTGAGACCCCACCTGGAGTACTGCGTCCAGGTCTGGGCCCCCCAACGCAAGGACAGTGAGCTGTTGGAGTGGGTCCAGAGAAGGGCCACCAAGATAAGGAGAGGGATGGAATACCTCCCCTATGAGGAAAGGCTGAGAGAGTTTGGGTTGTTCAGCCTGGAGAAAAGAAGGCTTCAGGGGGACCTCATAGCAGCCTTCCAGTATCTGAAGGGGACTACAGGAGAGATGAGGAGCGACTTTTTACAAGGGCATGTAGCAACAGGATGAGGGGTAACAGATTTAAACTGGAAGAGGGCAGATTTAGACTAGATATTAGGAAGAAATTTACTGTGAGGGTGGTGAGACACTGGAACAGGTAGCCCAGGGAAACTGTGGATGCCCCATCCCTGGAGGTGTCCAAGGCCAGGCTGGATGAGGCTTTGGGCAACCTTGTATAGTAGGAGGTCTTGCTGCCCATAGCAGGGGGCTTGGAACTAGATGATCTTGAAGGTGCCTTCCTACCCTAACCATTCTATGATTCTATGATTCTATGAAAAGAAAATACGTGGCACGGGCTACAATTCTACAATTCTACAAAAAAGAAAAAAAGATGGGAGAGGGACAGTTTACTCTGTCTTTGTTCAAAATTTTTCAGAATCTGCTGAGATCAGCAAGACCCCTGCAGTCCAAATATTTTCTTGCTTTTGTTTTCAGAAAAGAAAAAATCCAATAGTTTTTGTCTGTCTTTCTTTTTGTTCTGTCTTTCATCCACAACCAGAAATATTTCAGTGGGAGTTTTTGGCATATTGCAAAATTTGTGTATGATGTTTTAAAGATTGTCAGGGTTCTTTGACAAACAAAGAAACAAAGAAAAAAACAAACAAACAAACAAAATACTCGGTTCAGAGGCAAATTCTGAACCTTAAAAACAGACTTATGACTACTTTCTGATTTGAATAATGCTTGTCTCAGACCAGAATTGGGTTTAACTCAGAGAATGGGCATAATGCCTCATTAGTTTGAACATGTTTCTCTGCAATTGACTCATTAGCTTATATTTTCATTTTAAAGCAAATGTCAATCTATATACATTCCAATATAAGATACTGAGATGTTCTATATAAATGCACAATTTGCCAAAAAGACATTTTAAAGAACTGTGATAAGATATTTAAATGCAGGTAATCTGAGGACTTTAGGTAATATGACCTCATTTTAGCTCTCTAGAATAAAGCCAATCTCCATCCTCTAGTACTGAGAACCCGTTTTGATCCTTGAAAATGAGCAGTTAAATTTCATTGAAATGTCTGTGTGGTGAATTATTTCTGCTTAGTTTTGGCTTACCATAAGAACTGAAAATAAAAAGAAAATCCATAGCAAGTCACTATGGAGTGGTTTATTGTGCAACATAGCATAGCTGTAATTTAACATGGGCTAGTAAACTTATTTTCATAATATAAATTTTAGCCTGATTTTATAATGAATTGGCTATGCGAGTGCATTGACCCACAACCGGATACGATACTAGAGTACAGGAGAAATGGTGACAGTTACTACGTTTCCTTGCAGCAGCTCAGTGGAGTTACAAATAAATATAATAGCCAAGAGTGTGTCTTTCTGAAAGCATCTGGGAACACCATCACTAGTGCAAATGATGCCTTAAGGATACTATTTTTTTTTTTTTGCTAATACGTTATTATTGTCTTTCTATTTTAAATGTTTTTCTTCTATTTTCTATGTGTTTTTTTGGTTAGCAAAATAAAAATGGCAAGTATATATATATTATTTGAGGATGATGAGGCACTGCTGCCAAGGTTAATAAAATTATATTTCATACATATCTAGTATTAATACTCTTAATGCATATATTAATAGGAATATTTCAGTTTTTCACTGTACATGAACAAGTAAATGTATGTTTGGACCTCTACAACATGACAGAAAACAAGATACAGTTACTGTAGCCTCTATGAAACAAACCTTTAACTCTGTGGCAACAGTTCCTGACATTTATAGCACAGCTCCTGAGGGCCTTAATGACCATCATGTCAAGCTGAATCCACTATTAATATACCTCACTAGTAAGGAGTATTATGGTTTTTATCCTGAGTGTGAAAGGTCCATATTTCATAAAGATCCTGAGTCTAGCTGAGTTATTAAAAGGTTTCCCATAAGAAAAGAAACATTCTTTTTTTTTTTTTTTTTCCCCAACAGTTTCTGCCTGCTGAAACTATCTTTTCTTGAAAGAAAGAAAGAAGTGATCTGCATTTAAATTACAATACAGAGTCAGGTACTGCTAGAAAAGGCTGTCTGGTATATTACAATGTTGTTTAGATGGCAGAGATTAGATCTGAGTGTCATCTTCACAAGCAACTTCCAATATAATTAGCAGGACTTCCATATTTTCATTATGACATTAGGAAAGAGTGTTTTGTTTTTTTGTTTTTTTTTTTTTTTTTATTCAAGACCCACTTCTGAAGACATCAAGACATAGAACATCCCTTATACAATGAAAAATACTTGGAGAAAAAGGTTTCCAGAAGAGACAGATAATTTTTGGACAGTGTGGTGAACCCAGACCTGGTGCATTTCACAGAGTCATGGAATAGTTTTGGTTGGAAGTACTCCCTGCACCTCATCTGCTCCATCCCCTGCTCAAAACAGAGTCAACCAGCTTGCTTAGGACCTTGCCCTCTCAAGCTTTGGAAATCTGTTTTCAAGAAGCTAGATCATTAGACAATGAACATTAAACCTCCTTGACACTCAGTCCTGATCCAGATCTTCTGAACAATTAACCTACAATAGATGCAACTCAAATTATTCATTCCTTTTACAGACTTTGTCTGGCATGGGTTTCTCCTGTGAGTATATAGAGGATAGGATTAATATGATGTACTATTGTGCCAGACACCCTTTTCTATATCTTTAATCAATGAATTGAAATTCAGCGCTTCTTGAGCATGATTCATCTGAGTGTATAGTAGATTACTAATACAGGCTAGATGAATAGTGCCCCAGGGTGTCTTTTTCTCTGCTGAATCTGCTGCCAACAAAGGGATCCTGGGGAGATTAGCTGAGATGTAGACATGTACACTGTACACACTGAAATTAAGTGACATAAATCCTATCTATGGACTTCTCTTGAAGTGATAGCAAAAGAATTACCTGTCATATTCAGGTTTACTGGGTTATGGTTGATGAGTTGTGTGTTATAGGTTACAGGTGAACTCAATGTCCTTCAAAAAGAGTACTGTAGTTTTTATGAATTTATATTTATTGGTAAATCGTTTTCTTCCCTTTCCATGTATACTTTTTTTTTTAAGAAAAAAGTGCTTCTATTATTTTTTTTTGGTAAGGAATAACTGATGAGACATACAGCATGCAACTGGAATTATTTTCATTATAGTGAGTGTGTAATATGTCAGTAATTCACTGTTGATAGAACAAATTTAAACAAAGAAATTTGCCTTGTGTATGTTTTCCTGTTTTTCTTGCAGACTGCATAAATGAGAACTGAAATAGATGAGAAAATAATCTTTTGAGCAGCACATGTTAGTGAGGAAATACAAGCATTTTGTGTACAGAATAACGAATGTGATAGTGTTTCAAAAGCAAGAGAAAAGCTGGTACTGGTAAGTAAATCTATATCCTTTTTTTCCCCATGAAAAAATAAGAGGTTTAGGTAAGTTAAAGTCTGAGTGAGGAATGCTATATGATCTCTCTTCAAATGCATAAATATCCACGAATTTTGTCTAAACTAGAACAGTCGAGTTCAAACTCTTGTGTGTGGCTTCTAATGGTAAACAAAATAAAGGATATAATGAGAAACTCACTGAAAGAAAACTGAGAATCTGAGGAGACTGTTTATTTCAAAGGAGCATGAGATCATGAAATTTCTAGAGCACAGTGGCAACTGGCACTACCTGATGTAGCACATGTAGAGTCTCCCTGGCACTTCATGGAAAAGCTGTAAAGCTTGCACTGTCATGGAACCACTGCAGCCCCTGAGAAACTTCTTCATGCCTTAAAAGCATTCCCCCCTTTGTGACAGACTGCACCACTAGCTGTTTTGCCATGTATTCCAAGCCACAGCCTAGTATCTGTGAAGTTTACTGGGCAGGAGTTAATATTTATCTGAAAAACTGTGGCTTTTAACATTTTACTTCTACATCTGTGTGATTGTCACTGAGATTACCATAGTGCCATTTACCTAGGAGGAAAAATAATGTATTTACAGTGCATTCTTAGTTGCATAAATTGCCTTTTCTTCCACACTTAGATATTATGAAAGTTAAGGACCTACTTTTCCCATCAAATGCATTTAGGCTTGTGGCAAATCTGTCAATCAGCCTTCCTGGTTTTAACTGATTGCTGTTCAAAAACTACTTCTAGTGATCTGATGGACTACCAGAAACATACTCAACCACACACTTAGTGTCGTGGGTTAAGCAGAGCAGAGTTAATTTTTTTTTCCTTTTCCCTTCTCTTCATAAATAGCTAGCAAAGAAGCTATGTTTTGCATTCCTGCTCAGGAGAGAATTGATAAGAACGTTTATAGTTATTGCTAGGATGTTGCTATTTGTTCTCAAGGACATACATTCAGCCTTTTGGGGGGGAAGAGACAGTCTGGCTTCTAGCCTGGGATTTGCTTTTAGGTAA
>WKFP01013929.1:82517-164489 GCA_011057875.1 Pterocles orientalis
GGGCCCTGAGCAACGACAGGCTTTTGAACAAATTAAACGGGAGATAGTCCAGGCAGTATCCCTGGGACCAGTCCGGACGGGACTAGATGTCAAAAATGTGCTCTATACCGCAGCTGGGGAGAATGGTCCTTCTTGGAGCCTTTGGCAGAAGGCACCGGGGAAGACTCGAGGACGCCCCCTAGGGTTTTGTGTGAGCGGGTGTGTGTGGTTTGGTCCCCAGCCAAGGGCCAACCCATAACACTTAGTTTGAATTAAATTGAGGTGTGTTTCTTTGTTTTGTTTTGTTTTGGGTTTTTTTTGTTTTGTTTTGTTTTGTTTTGGAGTACTTATTGTCTTGTGCCACTCCTCTGATTCACAGAACAACTTATCAACCTCGGAAAGCAGAACCTAACTTTAAGTGGTTTATGTTGTTGTTAGTATTTGGCAGTTCGGGTACTATAACATGTCAAAAACTGATTCATTCTGTTGGTACAGAAAGAATTGAAGCATGCAGTGAATCTCTCAGGATCTTCACATCTCTATTTCCTTCATAGTTACGGGCAACAACTGGTGACAGTTTTTCAGCTCATCACATAATGTCATTGGAGATTCCACATGGCTGTCTTACAGTAAATTTTCCTTTCCATTTGTTCGAAGGTACCAGACAACAGAATCCTGAAGAGAGATAGTTTTCTTAGGTAAGTTTGCAATGAAAAATATGTAAATGGAAAAAGCCTTCCATGTTCTTTTATTTTCTTTATACATTTTAAAACTGTTGACTGCCTAGCAATATTGAAATGAATTTTTTGAACTAGAATCTGAACATAGAAGTGCAACTATTCTGTGAACACAAAATTCCTATTGCAGTGCTTTTAAAGCTTCACAGACAGAGCTGAAAATATTTCATTTCAAATTCCACACTCTCTCATGCTGTGATGTTTTCCTTGTTCCTTATGGGCAGGTCATTCTACATATTTCCCACAGAATTCCCACAGAGGACCTTTGACACGTTCATGAAGTTACAAAAACATTTGGATGAGCCAGTCTGCAAAAATGGATAAACCAAAGCAAAGTTCATTACCTTTGTAAGAATTTCTTTTCAATTTCCCCTTTGTAGGTCTTTCTGCAGTGCCTTGATGCTCAGAAATGACATATTTGAACAGCTTTTTCAAAAGTAAAATTTTTTATGCTAATCTATTACACATGAGAACCAATAGTAATATGTGGGATATTAGAGCATGTTTCTTCAAGGTGATTGGGTGGCTTAGTAACAACGCATTGAAAGACCTAAGCTCAAAAACAAGATGAAGAAACATCTTTAATGTCTGAAAGAGTGTGACACGAGTGTGCCATGTTACTCAACTTCAAGAAATTCAAGAACAACCAAGTGTACTCTTTGAATGTACCTTAGACCTACAGTCTTGAAGATTATAAGACTAAATGGTAACAGGAAAAGTTTAAGATCTTCAACACCAAGATGCAGAAAACTTTCAAAAAGTGAGATTCAAACCCAAATGTGTATCTTTTAGGATATTAACATGCATACTTTCCAGAGCTACAGGAGCCCTGTAAGATCTTAAAAGATATTTCAGATATGGTATACATTTGATACACATATGATATACATGACATATATTTCTACATTCTGTCTGCATGGATCATACCATTGTCCTGGTATAAATCTGTGGAGAACTGTGTTCTCTTAACCCATTTACTGCTGTCTTAGACAGCACCAAGTATGATCCATTAACCTGAACCGAGGTACAACAATCTAATCATAGAATCATAGAATGGCCTGTTGTGAAAAGGACCATATCAATCACCTAGTTTCAACCCCCCCGCCATATGCAGGGCCGCCAACCACTAGACCAGGCTGCTCAGAGCCACATCCAGCCTGGCCTTGAATTTTTACCCCTTGACAAAAAAAGGCTTAAATGTTTGTTTTAATTAATATCCTTCTCTAGAGGATGTATTAGGATATAGTATTATTGGGTAAAATTGTTAACCTCTCAAGTTTTTTATTTCTAATTTGTCTTCAGGAGATCACCATTTGTTATGAGTCCCTGCTTTTTATTCTCCCTGTGCCTTTAGGTGAAAATATGTTCTTCCATTATTGCTAGCAGTTTTATATTTAGACACCTCAAATATTTTGGTTCAAAATCTAGAAATCTTGAAAGATCAAACTTTAGAAAGAAAGAAAGAAGGAATTATTCAAGGATACAAATTTCAGCATCTGCATTTTTCCTTCTTTTATTTCCTCAGTTAGTAAGTTCATCTCTTCTTCCAGACACAAGAAAGAATGAGAGAACTCTTGGTGATTTTTTTCATTTTCATTTAATCAGGAAAGAAACATTGCTTTTCATCTCCATTACTAAAATAATGGTTTCTTGAAGCTGTGCACAGATAGGGTGGTATTTGTTCTCATTACAACAGGTTTGCTTTTTTTTATTGAGGAAGTTTAATTTCTCATATCTGACACTCTAGTCAGAGCCTTGGTTTGGAGGACCCTATACCACATTTTATTCTTAATCTTTGCCTGATTTGTGTAATATAAGAAATGTGATGGAATGAGATTACAAGAAGATGTTGCTGTCACGGTAGTTTGAACTATTGTGATTTATCATAACAACGCTGATTAGACAATCAGGCCCTTGAAAAAAATAAGTATATGTCACTAAGAAATTGCTGGAGACAAATTTCTCTTAGAATGTCATTATCACTTTATTGCACTTGGATTGATTAAGAAAAGTTTTGAATTTTGGCAGATATAGCTAAGTTAGTAATGACATTTAGTGCTGTATTATATTAATTTCTTGAGGCCATTGGCAGATGATCAGCAGTATAAAGGAGGAAGATTTTTATTTTTCAATATTTTTCTGCCAATAAATTATTATTTTTTTTTTAAATCTGCCTACTGCTTTACTTGTCTGACAGGACATCTTTCTATATACTATTTTGTTCCTTTGTATAACCAAAATGGATGTTGTTACTTCATTTGCAGCTCAGGAAATAAAACTCCTGTCTATTTGTTGGAGACAGTCAAGTGAGAGCTACACATCTGCATCTCATGATACAATCTAAACTAAACGGCATTTTTTCAGAACAAGTTACCAACTCAGTGCTGGAAGTATAGCGTAAACACAACTCATTTGAGCACCCAATAAAAGAACTTCATGATTTAAGCATCTGCCTTGAGGAACCTGGTGAACAAGACTGCAACCTCCTGTGGCAAAGACTTGCTATAAGAAAATACATAATGTAAAATGACAGTCAGATCTGTGATGAAGAAACCAAGCCACGTGGTGAAGCAATATTTTTACTATGACTGATAATAATAATAAAAATTACAGAGATACACTGTCCAAATTCTGCTTAGGCTGGGTAAAGACTACCTAAATCTTTCCTAAATAGCGCCCGGTGTGACAACCTGCCTATGTGCTGCTTACGGAAGTGTGCCTGTTCCAAGAAATAGGCACCTGTGTCCTTCTTGGTGCTCTGATGAGGTCTATTTATAGTTGGATGGTCATTTGAAATTAACACAACTTGGATAAGACAGATATGATCAAGAAAAGCAGTAGTGCAGAACTTCTGCATAATAGTGCAAGACCTAGAGGAAGCTGGGAACTCAGTATCCTAAATACTGTTTGAGCTGTATGTTGAGGATCAACATTTCCTTCCTGTCAATAATGTTACCACATTTCTAACAGTGAGTGTTGCCAAGAGCATCTCGGGCAACAAAGAAGTGTAGGAGACATTACCAGGAAGCAAAAGGAAATTTGACACCAATATAGCATGTGGAACATTCCCTTGGACAGGGATAAAACTGAGCTTCATACTCTAATGTCAGTCTCATGTATAAGGTCTCCAGTAGAATATTTAGTTTGAGGAAGGACAGATTACCTCACAAACATCTAGGTTTTGAGAAACTTCCTGCTACTTTGAGGGTAAGGTTCATCTCGAGCTGAGTAACACCTGAAATGCAGACTTTTCAGCTTCTTGGCTGGCTATTTTAAACAGTAGACTATAGGAAGTAGATGTACAATTCTACATTAGAAATGGACAGACTAAATCCAGAGCTGAAAGAATTTGATTTCTTCTGTTCAGGAACCTGTGTTTAGATTCCTAAAATCTCAGTGGAAGAGGTAGATACTAGGGTCTTCCTGAGTAGCATGGATTGCCTTCTGTAGACACTTCAGGATTAATCCAAAAATGTCAGAAAGTCTCCGTTAAAAATATTCAGTGTCTACTTAAAGTTGCCTAAACCCCACTCAGGAAATAATACAAATTCTTCCACAGGCTGGTGGAACCCATCCTAAAATTGCTGTCTAAGCCAAAAAGGGTAAATAATTTTCTCTGGAAGCACTTATCTTTCTTCATTGACTATGAAGACCATAAATAAATTGGAATGATTCTTGTGCCCTTAGGTCAAGCCCCTAAAATTTTAGTCATGTACTGTGAAATTAGACACCTTGATAAGACGGTTTAGTGTCATCTTTAATTTGTGTGGCAGGCTGACTGCTTAAATATTTCACCCAAGCTACAGTGATTCTGAGATGTAAATGAGTAAGAATAACTGATGGTGAAGTGAGAATGTATATTTGCTGCCATCATTGTGCGTTGACATTGTGTTCTTCAGTACATTGGACTATCCTCTTTTTCGAAAGAAGAAGATCTGCTTTTCAGGCCCATGATCAGGACACTCATTCCAGAATTTAAAGACCTGATTTCTATGTCCCCTTCAGCCACTGGATAATGGTCAGACCCATATTTTCCAGGCCCATGAAAATCTTACTAGGCTTTCTGACATGGGGAACAGTCTGAGGGGGCCAGATATCACCTTTTTGGTCAATATTTGAATGACGTGCAAGAGTGGAGTGGTTATAAAGTGGTTATAACTTGGTTATAAAGTGAGGCAGAAATTCTCCTGTTGAAGAATTCTTGCAGTGCTTATGCATTTTACATTAAGGAGAATAAAATATAATATCACTCTGAAAGTTTCTGTTTAACTCTCAGCTGAGATATGAAAACTTATCTATTTAGGTGAAATTTACTCTTTAGGAGTTGTTTATCACTAATTTTGATGGCAGCTGACCTCTAATATGAGAGAGGTTTGCAATTTTCCTTTTCAAATCACCCCTTAAGCAGAATAAAAAAATATTTCTAATGTTAAATGATTGTAATTAATTTTAATTTAACTTTATAATCAATTTGCCCCCATTGTTTAGTATATGACTTCATCATTCTGCTCTTTTAATAAGTTACACCTTTTCAGAGGGGAAAAGATTGCTGAGCTTTCTTGGGTCATGCAGCAACAGAAGGGTGTCAGCTGTCTTTTTTGACTTTTCTTTAATGCTATGCAATTTTATGAATCACCATGTTTTGTTTTGCCACCTGGATATCCAGAGGAAGTTCAGCCTTCAAAGTACTGTGACAAACTCTTAAGCAAAAGACTTCTCAAATTAAAGAAACTTATGACACAGCATCTAAAGTAGTCAACAGTTTCTTAACATTGTTTAAGGACTGGTTCCCATCATTCGTATAATTTTCTATTTGTATTATGTATTTTTTGTGAAGTGTTTTGTGCTATTTTTTCCTTATCCTTCTCTGACTTTATCCAGAACATAAAGAAGCAATTGTAAGGCTAAAATAGTCAGCTAACATTTTCCTGGACACTGAATAGATACGAATTCTGATTTATTATTATGACATTTAAGCATACAAACATTCATCTACACATACAAATACCAGAGCTTAATGAAAAAAAGTCCATGATTATTTTTGTAGGATTTGAAAAGATAACTTTTAAATTTTTTTAAAATGAAACATTTTGCTTGCCTTCTATGGCATTGGACAATAAGGACATTTGATGGATTTAAGAACTATTTATCATAGCACTTTCCTATTTTTGTTTGAAAAATTTAGATGTCTTCTTTGTTATTCTACTTTAGGTTCAGATTTTCATCAATAAACTGGAAATCTTTAATCACAGGAAATTGCTAAAGAGCTGTGAAAAATATTTTGATAAAAAGTGAAAGGGACCAAAGACTTCCAAAGACAGGCATATTCAAATTTTTCTTTTGCAAAAAATATTACCTTATATTTACTTTTCCTATACTATGCATATTGATTAGAGAGCTATTGTGTTTCACTCTGATTAGTATTTCATTAATCTGGTGAAGCAGGGAATGAATAATAAGAATCTAATAAAATTATGGAAAGTCTGTTTATATAGAGAATAGGGACTGACAGAAATTATCCTTTGCAATGTAGTGAATATCTCATTAGTAACTCTTCAGAAGATTATGGATCTCTTAATGCTTACTTTGCTCATATTTGGCTGCTGATCTTTTTAATAGTCCAGAGACTCCATCACTAATTAGTCCTTATCACCTATCATCTGGCATTTCAAGCACTGCCTTCCTTCATAGTGAACCCGGGAAAGCTTTTTAGGTAGATTTTCTGTCAGTGTATACTTAAGAACAACCATTTACTTTTTCTTTAATCTTTTTAATAATTGACAGAAAAGCTTTGCCATTTTCTCTTTTGCTGTCTTCATGTGTTAGAGCTAGGTTTGAATGGTCTTTCTCCTGGGATATATTAAAATAACTACATCTACCTACTTAGTCTTTCCTGCATCTTCTTTGATGGCTTTCTCTCCTTGTCTTCATTTTCTTTCACATAGTTTTTACTTCTCCACAGTATATGCCTTGGTATTTCCTCATGAGACTTCCCCCATGAGGACACCAAAATTGGCACATGGCAAGCTTTTTATACACAAAGAAGCCTCTAGTACAAATGAAGTAAAATGTGAATCCAATGAAATTCATTAAATTTGTGAATCCATGAAATTCAGGGTTTTTTTACCAATACATAGGTAATGAAAACACAACAAAATCTTGGCATATGTGCAAGAAAATCGCCTGTTCATCAGAAAATAAGACAAGAATAAAGAATACCAGAGTATTTGTGGAATCTGGAGTAAGGAAGACTCACTCTCAGTGGAGGAGGATCAGGTTATGGAGCTTTAAAAAAGCTAGACATACATAAGTCTGTGGGGCCAGATGAGACAGAACCACAGAATCATAGAATCATAGAATCGTAGAATCATAGAATGGTTTGGGTTGGAAAGGACCTTAAAGATCATCAAGTTCCAACCCCCCTGCTATGGGCAGGGACACCCTCCACTAGACCAGGTTGCTCAAAGCCTCATCCAGCCTGGCCTTGAACACCTCCAGGGATGGGGCATCCACAGCTTCCCTGAGCAACCTGTTCCAGTGTCTCACCACCCTCATAGTGAAAAATTTCTTCCTAATGTCTAGTCTAAATTTACCCTCTTTTAGCTTATACCCGTTACCCCTTGTTCTCTCACTACACTCCCTGATAAAGAGTGCCTCCCCATCTCTCCTGTAGCCCCTTCAGGTACTGGAAGGCTGCTATTAAGTCTCCTCAGAGCCTTCTCTTCTCCAGGCTGAACAACCCCAACTCTTTCAGCCTGTCCTCATAGGGGAGGTGCTCTAGCCCTCTGATTAATTTTGTGACTCTCCTCTGGACTCTCTCCAACAGATCCAGGGTTTTTTTTGTTGGGGGTCCCACATCTGAACACAGTACTCCAGGTGGGGTCTCACGAGAACAGAGTAGAGGGGGAGAATCACCTCCCTTGACCTGCTGCTAATGCTTCTCTTGATGCAGCCCAGGACACGGTTGGCTTTCTGCGCAGCAAGCGCACACTGCCGGCTCATGTTGAGCTTCTCATCCACCAATACCCCCAAGTCCTTCTCCTCAGAGCTGCTCTCTATCCATTCTCTGCCCAGCCTGTGTTTGTGCTTGGGATTGCCTCGACCCACGTGCAGGAGCTAATGTCATTCTTTACCTTTGAAAGGTCGTGGTGATCCAGAGAGGTTCCTGAAAACTTGAAGAGAGCAAATGTCACTCCTGTCTTCAGGGAAGGCAAGAAGGAAGATCTGAAGAATTACAGGTCAGTCAACCTCATCTCAATCCCTGAGTAAGTAATGGAGCAACTAATCCCGGAAAACATTTCCAAACACATGAAGGACAAGAACGTGATTGGGAGTTGTCAGCATTGATTTATAAAGGGGAAGTCATGCCTGACCAACCTGATAACCTTCTATAATGAGGTGACTAACAAGGGGAGAGCAGTGAATGTTTCTTATCTTGACTTTAATAAGGTGCTTGACACTGCCTCACACAACATCCTCATGGATAAATTGACAAATTACAGATTAGATAAGTGACCAGCAAGGCGGTAGAACAAGCAGGCCCAGAGGGTTGTGATCAGCAGCACAAAATTCATTTAGAAGTAAGTCACAAATAGGCCAATAATGTTCAACATCTTTATTAATGACTTGGATAATGGACAGAGTGCACCCTCAGCAAGTTTGCAGATGGCACAAAACTGGGAGGAGTTGTTGATACATGAGAAAGGTGTGCTGCCAGAGAGACCTGGATAGGCTGGAAAATGACACAGAGAAATCTCACAAAGTTCAGTGAAGGGATTTGAAAAGTCCCGCCCCTGGTGAGGAACTGCCCCTTACACCAGTAAGCATGGAGGACCAACTGGCTAGAAAGCAGCTTTTGTATCAAAATGTATGGAAGAATTGGTCTCCATGAAGGGACTGCCCACACAATGTACCAGGAAAACTTTAACCTTGCTGAATTCCCAGAGTCCTGAATCCTGGCCCAAGATACCTTACTTTCCAGTAAATGGCAACTTTTTGCCCATCTCGTTTTTAGCAAGGGATGAAATCTGTGAAGTGGATGTTCTATACTCTTCTTAGCCTTAAAGGGATGACATCTGTGTCAAGGACACTTTGCTAAGCAGGAAACCACAAGGCACCCTGAATGGGTGTGATTTTCTGAAGCTGAGTGTCTCTACAACATCAGTAACAAGAGCTCTGAGTACAGGAAGGACTGCATTAGAAAGCACGTTTTCGAAAGGGAAGGGTGTAGGAATGGGGAGCTTAGGACTGCCCTGTTTTCCAGGGCTCCCTCTCCTTTTTGCCCCTCACTGCCTGAGGTGAGATGTGTTTGAGTTCCACAGGAGGAGGCTGAAAAGCTGGAGATGACCCTTTCTCAGCTATATCCCCATGACTACAGTCAGACCCTTGTTTCTCTGCTGCTTTCCCAGACTAATGAATTTTACATTCCTTGCTATGCAGCGTCTCAGCCTCAGGAGAATGAACAGTAAGTGCCTCATTTGGATTATTCATGACACGGTGGTTAGGTCACTCTCACTGGTTATAGGAGAGGTGGATTCAGACCCCTGTAAGATGATCAGGGCTGGGAACGCAAACCTCTCATTTCCGTAGCGAGCACTCAAACCACTATACTATTAAGCATAAGTCAGTGCCATCTTTACCAGATATCTCTCTCAGAAGAGGGCTAAAACACTCTGGATCCTGAGCAGATGGAAACACCTAACTTTTTCTGTTAATTTTCTACACTCTCAGTGGAAAGGTAGACACTTAACATAGGAGTCGATTGCCCTCTGTGTATCTTCAGAGACCCTCTCTCTGCACTATGGTTAGCAGACTAACTCATCAGACCCTTTCTAGGGCCAAACACATTTTTGTGCATCAGTATCTAAATTAAGGAACTAAATCAAGTGCACATGATTATACCCAGGGAAATTAAATCCCTTCAGACATGCCTACTATATGAGGAGAATGACATTTGAACTTATTTTGACAGAAAAATCTTTGGGGAGTCCTGTGCACGTGTGAGCACAACAGCATCATTTTTGACCCTGACCAATACTGATTTGTTCAAATTTTGCTTGGATCTTGGTAGCTCAGGCATCCCTGCCTCACTCCATTTCACTCAGTTGCATGAGGAGCCTTTTATCAACCTGATACCAGGAACTAAGCATCGAAATCCATACTTAATGTACACAAGAAGTAATGAGTTATTCAGAGGCAAAGGGCAGGCAGAGCCCCTGTGAACTTAATGAATATTTGGGGTACAAATGACCTCTGAAAATCAGGCCATTTATTTTAGCACCTAAAAATAGATTCAGATGTTTAATTTTACATATTCAGGTTGGAAAATTTTGGCTAGAGAGTAAATTAATTGCCTAAGGTCACACAGCAAGTCAATGTATAATGAGAAAGTAATAATGAGTGAGGAAAAAAAGGTATTTCTAATCTCAGTGGATTTATTGAATCCCAAAACTCTTTTCATAAAACTAAAAGTCTTCTTGAATAGATCTCTGTATTTTTTTAATTGTGGCTTAACATTCTTATTTAAAATGATTTTTTTTTAAGTGAAAAAAAAGTGGTAACTTCTTGTTGCTATGAAAAAAAAAAAAAAAAGGTTTGATCAAATCTCCAGCAGCAGATATTTTGTTGCATAGGTAGTTAATGAATGAGATATTTGATTACAAAGGGATAAGTAACCTCTCTGTAGCCTGAAATTAACATTTAACTTGTTATGGCCGATGAGCCAAATGAAGGGAGAATAAACTGAATAAAAAGGATTTTCTCTCATTAGGGGTTCATCACACACATATGCTAGCAAAGCACACTGTCGTGATTGGTGATTTTGTTTGCAGATTTGTATAAAGCTAAGCTTTCATCTGGTCAAAAAGAAATAAAGGAACCCACTTGCCCTCTGGAGAGAAACAATATTTTAAACTATTCAAGTGTATGAAGATAATTTATAACAGTCAAGTGCATTATTAGGCAATAATGATATCTCAGGAAGTTAGTCACTCGGTTCCTGTTAAAACCCTGTGAGACTGGAGTGCCTAATTCCCTCACGTGCTTTCTAGTTTTAATGAGTTCTTGCTTACACACACACACAGACGCAGAGAATGGCATCTGCTGTATCCTTTTCATGCAAATATAACCTCAACCCTTAACAATATACTCTGATTCAAAATACAGAAAATATCTGTCTAAAGCAGTTATGCAATCTGAAGTCAGCTGCACTATACCTTCCTTTTTCCTAGTGCACAGAACTTGTCGAAGCTGTTTACCATAAGCATAAAGTGAGAATGGTCCCCACATTAAGTTTTGAGTCTTGGGAAATATTGGCTGAATTTCTTCCACTTCCGCCAGCTTTCTGCATTACCTTCGCCATATAATTTATACCATGGCATTGAAGACCACACACTTTCCTTAGTTGAAAGAGAAATCTGAGTTTCCAAGATTAACTTTTTCTTTGTTTCAAGGTTGATTTTTTCTGCTATGAACAGAATTCTAAGAGAAAATTAAAACAAAGCTCAAACTGCTCCTTTTATGAAAGCCTATCTGACAGTATTGGGCAAATGAAGAATAATATCTGTCATAATTTTGTTATCTAGAATTCTGTAAAAGTAATTTTTCCTAGCCCATCTCCATGATCTTTTTCTCTACGTTTCTTCACTGACTCACCCTTTTCAAAATTTCTTCTTTATTGCGGGACTTCCCAGCGTGAAGTCCAGTATTAGGAAGTGCTTGGAATCACACTGTGGTAAGAGATCAGCTTGTGTACTTGGCCTTCCATGCAAATAGTCAATACCAATCATTGCCTAAACTTTTAAACATTGTATGAGCTGAAAAGTACAAGAGCTGCCACTTCTCTTACCTTTCAAGTTCACCATAACTGGGCTTTTCATCAAGGCCATGATTCTGCAGAAAGGATGCAATGCTTGTCTAAGACTCTCTGAATCGGTGAGTGATCATAAAATTGTTGACCACTGGCACCACTTCATTCTGGCATATGAACCATATATGGCCTTGTGCTGGCTCTCTTTGCAGGAAGAGATTTCAGCAACCCGTAGGAAAATGAGGGCTCCTTTGTTCATACATGATGGTTGCTCTGTTCATAAGCTGAATTTTCTTATTTTAACTGGATGTTCAACACTGTTTTTACTGCGCTTTTATCTGTGAAAGACACATCCCAGAGCTTGTGAAAATGAATATGTGCCCAAATTAGGTATCACCTCTCTGCTGTTCTTTGTTACAAGCCATACTTTTTCTGGCTATCACTCAAAGACATAAGTATTTGTTTAAGCCACATCAGCCTGTTTGCTTAAATGAAACTAGCGATAATGTTTTCAGGAGTTTTAATGAAACGGATTTTTGCTGTAGTTAATGGACAGGGTTTAAAATGAAAATCTGCTGCCTTTCAGCAGAGAAGTAAGAAAGACTGGCATTGGGTAACAATGTTCAGTTTGTGGGACTGCTGTGTGGTTTCTTTGGACCTGTTGAAGCTATCTTGTGGTTTCCAAATTGAATAAATAATTGACTCCTAATGATTCAGCCAGAGTGAGTATGGGGTGCAAACCATAACCCTTATTGTTATGAACTTTATTGCTTACTCACAGCTTTAATTGTGAGTCACCATTTGTTGAAAGGAAACAGAAATCCTGTGCTTTTCCCTATTCCCATTTTCTATTTATTTTTGTGCTTAAGCATTAAAATAATTTTAAGTCTTATCTTTTGAAAGCCATCTTTACCTTTGTGCTGTGTCTGTAAGTGGGGGACTAAGAACAAGACTGGACTTAGGTCTTTAAGAGAAATGTATGTCCAGTTGTGGAACTTGCTGCTGATACTGTCCCCAGTCTTCTGTGGTATCCAAAAAAAAAAAAATAAAAATCTAACAGGTGACCTAAGGTTAGGCTCCTTTGCCCAGGTCAGTAGCTGCATTAAATTGGTCTGTATTGAATTGTGTTTGTGGCACAAATTGTTGTGTCCCATAGGGTGACAGAGACATGAAAATGGATTCATTTTACATAAAATATATAGAGAAAAATTCTACAGGGTGAATTTCTATTCTTATATTTTTATTCTTAAAACCAATATAAGATCAGAAGGAAATAGATTTATAATTTATTTATAGTAGTAGTTAATGTTAAGAGAATGTATGACTGCGACATATTACAAAATAACTTTAATAATATATTCTGCTACCTAAATTTCAACAAAATATAAACAAGCATACACATGACACTGTATAAGAGTGCAAAGCATCTTTTATGTCATTGTCAGTGAGAAATTCTATGTTTATTGCTCTTTGATTATTTTTGTATAAAATTTGTGCTATTTAACAAACAAAAGAATAAAAAAGGTTTTTTTGTTCTACTTGCTATTGCTGCAAACTAAATCTGGAATATGAAAGTGAAGCTAAAGGCTTTTATTTTCTTGTTCATGCCTCATCTCTGACAATAAATATTCTGAACGGCAAAAGCTGTCTTAAATTACAGTATTGGCTTTCTTCTGTTTTATGAATTCTTCTTTGGGTTTCCAGTGTAAGTCTATGCCTTCAATGGGGCTCCACAGATGTATGTAACCAGAAGCATAATTTGTACACTCGGGCTGAAGAGTGAACCTGCCACAGGAATTTAATGCTGTGGATTGATGTGTTAAAAAAAAAAAAAAAATCTCTTTCTCAGAGCTCTCCTGCTTCTGTAGGACTGTCACAGGTAAAAAGTAAAAACTAGTCTATGTCAGTAAATGGATATTATATTGAATACACACAGAAGGAGTCAGTGTGCTGAATAAAATAGGGGCATTTTTAGTTGGAGACATTGCAGTTTAGGCTTTCAACTCTGCATGGGTCAATAGCAGTAATTAGTTCTATTCCATTACATTCTTATACTGCTTTGCTCACTATAATACCTGAGTGCACAATATAAGTACTGCATGGTGGAATGCGATAAACATTGTGCTGGTGTGTTTTATTTCCCTTTGCTATCACCTGCACAGCTTAAGAGCACAGCATGCAGTGAACATCCCATTGCTGTTACCTTTTTTTAACCACATCACTACTGAAGGAACTTATAGACACATCAAGTCAAGATGCAATTTCAACTAGACAAGGTAGGTTGAAAAAGCATACTTTATACTCAGTGAGGACAGAGGAAAAACTTATAATTGCTCTCAGTTTCTGTGAGGGTTCACAGTTCCAAGGCAGCTTTCAAAAAACTTTGCTTCCCCTTCAGATGAATTTCACTCTCCTCGGGTCTGTGCTGGAAAGACACATTTCTCGGCTATTGTCTCCAGACCAGAGCTTAGTTAATCTTCTAGCCAGACTGGTTCCAGGTCATTGAGTGCCTGAGAGAGATATGGTCTGTGACACTGGCCGTGACTGAAACCAGAGGCAGCTTTAGGCAGTGAGGCAATTAAGGGGGGCAAATGCAAGCTAATGGAGTTTGCCCACATTCATTGTCAGCAATATAGACTTTACCCACTTTTTGCTGCCTTGTCTGAAAGACAAAACAAACTGGTGAGATTGGCCCACTTCACCACAGGCTTTAGCCGTGTTCTGCTGGGCAAAAGCCAGAGGCTTCAGTGAAAAATAAATGTCTGCTTCACTGATGAAATTACAAATGAGAAAATTACAACTCTCTGCACCCTGCAGCTCCTTCTGTATCTCTTTTCCCTTTCCCTCTGCAATCAGCAGGAGCACCAAAGGCTAGCAACGCACTGCGGTTTGCACAGATCACTGCAAGCTTGCTGCTTCTCCAGTAAAGCGGAGTGTGCTGCAGGCATGCCTGGCTGGCTGGTACGTGCTCCAGAATTTACCTGGTTCACATCATGGGGTGGCAATGGCTCTGATGTGCTTGGGGTGAGGAGGGAACTGGACAGACCTAAAACATTTCAATTTACATAGAACTTTTTATTATTGGGTCCTGGCAACACACCAGAAACTTTAATTGTCATGTCACTTTGAGTTTAATTAAAAGTTTATTGTTTACCCAGGATTTAAATATTTCCAAATGTTAAGTGTTTGTTCATCACTTAGGGCATTGTCAGTATCCCCATCATTACATGCTGTGCAATGCACCCCTCTCATGAGAGTATTATCCTTACTGTTTTAAGTATGTCTCTGTAGATTCTTCCTTTATTGGTCCAATATTACCTCTCACAGCTTCTATATTCATCTATATACAGAAACCAATGTTCTTCATTTTAACTGCAGACATAATGAAAATATAATATGGAATTTATATAAAATAATCCCACTCACACTTTTAAATAATGTGATTCTTGTGTACATACATAAGCAAAGGCATAATTTTTTTTGTATTTTTATATCCAAAATTTGCTAACAAAACCTGCTTGCAAAGGCTGACACAGTATTGTGCTTTTTCCTTTCCTTTGTATGTGTATACCACTATAATCTTGCTGAGCTGTAAAGTAATCTGACCAAAAGATTATTTCTTATTAATTTCTTAAGTAGCAATGGTACACTTAAAATACACATATAAAACAGTTGTGACCTCAAGGAGCTAATTTTTTTTTAAAATAGGTAATAAATAAGATAACAATTCCTTTAAAAATTAAATTTCATAGTAGCATAACAAGGGAAATTACTTGCTATGATTTAAGGTTTGCCACCTGTACAAAAGAACTGAGCTGCCCATAAATATTTTAGAATGTAGGAGGTATGAGCATAAGTACTGGTAAGTACTATATAAGTACAAAACAGGTCGGAAGGAAAAAGATATAAAGGATTGTAGGAGAGAAAGTGTGGAGGGCTGTGGCTGGAGTGAAATGAAACTCAGACTAATCTAAATTAGCCATGATACATTTGATAACTGCAAATTATGAAACAGAAGAAGTTGATCACTGCTAGAGATCACGGGAAAGAGGTATATGCTTTTCCCTTGCTGTGTAATCTCATCTACTTTATTACATATAAAATCAACAGAAGCTTACAGATGATGTATATACTGTGTTACTGAAACATATACATTTAAACTAAACACTGAGTGTTTAAGAAAATAATTTGTGCCGAGTTTGAACAGTTTATGTTTTATCTGAGCATATTTTTATTTTTTTCTCTTAATTTACTTAACCCCATTCCCATTCTTTCGTATGCCATTGTCACAATGTGGAGGAAGCGAGGAGGTGAAGTTGGATAATACAGAGATTCAGATCCAACAGTTCATGCCTGGCTTTTCAGACAACTCAAATTCTCCTATTGGTGTTCAGCACAGAATCAGCTTCTCTAGGACCTCTGCTATCGACTCATCAAAACCAAGATGGTTCAGGTACTGCTGTGTGAGGGCAGTTAGCAGCTGACTGAGCTCTGTGAGCCTCTAAGGGTCTATTATTCAAATATTTGTCCAGCTGGGTCTCATGCAGGAGTTATGTGACAACACATTTTCCTGTGTGAGTGTCCATACTTTCTGGTTCAACCAACTTGGAAAACAAACACAGAAATAGCTGTTGGGACGGCTAACCAATTGATTTCTCTCCATGTATTTAGCCCTTGTCTTCATGCTCTCCTGAAGCTGACACAAAAACTTTTAGCTCTGTTTAAATGTTTCGAGGAATGAAAGTATTACACATTTCTGAGAAGAGTATAGATACATGCTCACTTTTCCGAGCACCAGTGAGCCTATTCAGATTTGCTGTCGTGCAGTAGCGAAGCATGCTGCTCTCATAGAACGCTAAAAGGTGTTTTACAGGCTGCATGTCCGTTAAGCACATAATTTAAAACACTTTCTATTTTAGATTTTAGTATTGTATTTTTCTGTTATTAAAGGGAAAAAATCCTTTAGTATTAGCTTTTGTACTGCATGATCGAAGTAAATAAAGTGAAAAATAATAAATCAGTTATGGAGCAACATGTTCAAACCAAAGGCAGCAAAGGATGTACTATTTGATGTTATTTAATATTTATACTATTTGATAACTGTTATTTCCTCCACAGGAAATATGAGCAAGGAAGCCAATGATAACAGCCACTGCACTACAGGAGAAGGCTTTCAGTACAGTTTATAAATCATGTTGTGCTGTTTGGGGAGCCCTAAAGGTACTATATTGGAAGCGTACAATGCATTAGAAGCCTTTCAGCTTTATGCATTTAATGTTTCTCCTTGGTCTGCTCTGATGTGGAAAATAGCAAACACAAGCTTACACATTCTGAGTGCTTCTAGCCTGTGATTCTATAGCTAAAGGTGCAATTTTATTGTTTTATTTGTAATACAGAACAAATATGTTCAACGAAAGCCAGTAAAGTAACAAACAGCCATTCAGCCATTGTGTCAAGGTTTTGGTAGAAGCACACTCAAATTTCGAGAAATATGGTTCTGTCCTGTTTAGGGATGTCACGTTTCTTGTTTCCTAGATCCTTGTATGTTTTACCCCAGCAAACAGAGATGAAAATAAGAGGAAGAGCTGAAAAAAAGCAAACTGAAGTGACACAGTACAGGGAAAAATAGTACAGAAAACCAGAACTAACAAAGAAAGTTCACTTCATAGTGAATTTGTGCCATTTTAAGTTTTAGTTTTTTTAACTCATAGTATTGGTCTCTTCAAAGGAGTGAAATACTTTATCTTCTTGACAGAACAAATTGAGTGGAAAATTACATAAACCCCTCAGCAGATGTTCTTTCCCACATTGTTTGGGAATTTATCCCCATTACATGGTGCTTCTAAGGCCTATGCCAAGTTGAATAGGGACATTAGCAAACTTGAAGACATGTTTAGGTGAACGTGTGCACATATTCTTTTACTAACTCTTTTTTTTCAGTGCTGGTCAACTTCACCTTGGTCTTCTAATATGTTTCTATGAAGAATATCACTGTGTAGGTGCTAGATATATTATATGTCCATTGCAAATCCAATAAATGAAAACCTTTTTTATTTTTTTTTCACTGAAGCAAAAGCCAAAGTCCAGACCTCTATAAATTTGGTTTGCTATAATGAATGGGTCTTGGAGTCAAAGTTGTCAGGCAACAAACAACAGGAAAAAATAAGCCAATTCTAGTTCCTACCGCCTGCAACATGTCTATAGCTGTACGGCATACTAATCTCTGCAAATCAGATGGCATCCTCAAAATTATAATGCACACAGTGAGTTAAGCATCTGTATAACAATAAGATTTGTCATCCATCATTCAGTGAAGAGCATAAGGCAACTTACTGTCATCTAGTGCCAAGTGGCATCTATCTAGATTGTCTGCCTGTCCTGCCTGACTCTAAACTCTGCTGCAATCTTTGATCCATTTCTTTTTTTAAATTCTTACTTTTTAATGTTCTGACAAAGCATCCATGAAGTTTGTGAATGAAAACAACACACGCTATAACCAAGGCACAATGAAAATCTATTCAATAAATATCCATCATCCCTTTTCATTCATTAGCAAATGAAGCGAATTTCACCAACTGAGGTCCCAGAAGAATAGCAAGAGAGATTTATAGCCCAAGCCCAAGAAGATACATCTGTAACTGAGAAGTGCATGAAGAGATGCACAGGAATCTGGAGATGAATCAACAATCCCATGCTCTGGGGTGTATCCCCAAGGAAACTAGAGACTACTTGCAGAGAAAGACACCTCAGCTGTTCTCCCTGTACTTTCTTGCCCCTAAAAATACATCATGGATTGAGACAGAATAAAAGAGACTGAAGAATTGCAACAAGAGATGAATGGTAGTGGAATTTTTCTCCACTGGGATTAATTAGTCTTTCTTGGCCTAGGAAGAATAGCATAAAGTAGATTCACTGGATCTGAGAATCAGACAGAGCCTGACGTTTTCAAATAGAAGCAGTAATTTACACAGGGAAATAGTCAAAAGAAATGTGAATGCCTTCTACAACAGATAAATATTGTTTGTGATGTTTCCAGTAACAGACCTAAAGGAGATAATTTTGGAAATGAAACATTACTGCACTGATTGGTGGCTACCCTGACTTGATTCCTGGAATACTTTCTTGATGAGGTGAGATTACCAGCAACATTGGTGCAAAAAATGCTAGCATCGTTACATGAAAAATACATTTTCAAAAGTATCAGTATCAATCCTGGGAAGAAGAAAAAAAATTTCTACTTAATTAATTGTAAGAAAGAATAGTTATCATGATCTTAATCTGATATTATTTGAGAGAAGCACAGATGACACATATCATGCTAAAAGGGATAGTAAAAGCAAAAAGTATAAATTGATACATTAAAAAATCTCAGACCTCACTGTGGTTATTGGTCTAAGTTTTGCCAGCATAACTGTATGGGTCATTATTCTCTAACAGAGCTTAGTTAAAGGGAGCCGTGTTAATAAACATTTTTTTATTCACACAGTGGCTGTGAAGAGATAATCCCTCAGTGGTGGATCCAATATAGGAGTTTTTCACTTTCCCTTCCCTCTACCCGAGCTGCTTGACCCCTGAAGACCACGGGCCCCTCTGTTGCTCTGACTCAACCAGGAGGACAGTTGCCTCCACTGCTGGAGGTGGGTGATGTAATCACTTAACAGTCACAGATCTACTTAAAATGGGACATTTTAAATGTGGTCAAACCATTTTTAGGAGTCATATACTCAAAGCAATATCCCACTCTGCAAATCTGGAGGTCTCAGATTGTTGTCAAAACAAGCCTCTAGCCTAAGACCAAGAAGGTCTAGAAGAATAAGGAGGAAATGGTAAGCTTTTGCTACACTCCCCCTATTTGTAAAGCTAAAGAAACCAAAAACTTCTGTTTGAAAAACTATGGTAAAGGTTTGCTAACATCTTGCATGCAACTTAATGAACAGAATAGCAACTGCTGACAGATATATTCAGATGACACAGCTCTCTTTTTGTTAGCAGATGTTAATTAATCTCTTCTGTTTATGGCCTTTGAATCGGGACAAACACAAGCCATAGAATTTTCAAAAACATCTGAGTTCAAAAGTGACCCAGGCTCAGATATGCAAAAGCATTTATGACATTTCTTCACAAAGAAATCTAGGTAAAATCTAGGAAACTTGATTGCTAAATCCTTTCGTGTTTTTGTTGGATCCACAAAAGTGCTTGTGCTGAAGACTACTGGTCCTTCAGCTTTCCTAATACGGCTGTTTGTCTTCCTCACTCCAACCTGAACTGACAATTGAGTTTGATACTAGGGTCAAACATACAGGAAGGCTTAGATTCTTGGAAGACAATGGAAAGTATGCCAAGAGATGAGCACAGTAATGGATAGGAGATGTCACAGGAATAGTATGTCATTCATCCTGGTATGCTAAGTCATACAGAAGGCAGCACAATTTTTTAGCCAGCTTTCACTGTTCTAAGCCATTTCTGGAAGTTTTCCAATGACTATTAAATATGAGAAGATATACTCACCAATGATTCCCTGATCTCTGGACCAGTGGCATAGACACTTGTTTATATGTATGTGTTTCAGCCTTTGTCTGGCCTACTGAGAACATTTTCTGAAAGAGTGGATTGTTTCTCCAGTGGTAATTTAAAGGTTACTGTTTAAAAATTTCAGATGCCAGTTTAGCAGTCTAAGGTGGGAGTTAGGCTGGATTTTCACACTGAAATAATTTTATGGACTTTACTCAAAGTACCTTACTGAATTGCTTGAAATACAGGACATAAGTTCTGTAAGGAGAGTTTATATTTTTCTGTCCTATGTTATTGTGTTTTTCAGTTTGGCAATTGAAAGAATGAGGTAAATGTCAAGAATCTTATGATAGAAAGAAAAGAAGCATTTGGCTTTGGCTTGAAACCTTCATCCCTGCTGCAACATAGAACTTCTCTTAGCAAAGCTAAAAAAAAAATTAAAAAAAATATTAATCCCAGCCTGCACTAAATAAAATGTGTAGAGGTTAATTTTGACTAAAGGTTATACAGTTCTTGAAATAAAAGTCATACAACTAATGATTACCTGTATTCTATGTATTAGATACTCAAATGGTAGAACTTAGCTGTACTGTCTTTCAAAGAGACGCCAGTTTTCACTACCTAAATCTGAATGTCTGCTCTTCAGTTCTTTTATTTTATATGTTTTTTTAAATTTAAACTAGATCTTAGTCTATCCAAAGGACAGAGGGAACATTGATTGTAATGTGGGAGTATTCATAGTGGACAAGGTTTTCAAAACATGTATGTCCCATTTTAAATACATTTAGATCTCTACAGAGCCTAAATCTGGCAAAGCCAAAATTCTTTGAAAATGGGCTCCAGGTCTTTTGAGAATTTTACTTACTCTACTCAATATATGTTCTCTACCTTCTCTATAATAAGTAGTCATTTTTTTCGTCTGCTTTAATATTCAGTTTCCCTGAGGCTAGAAAATTATATGCAAACAATGTTAATAGCATAATTTCTCTCTGTATTTCCAACACAGCCTGTCAATAAATCAGGTTTAAATAAATCCCAGTCCTGTAAGATAAGACAATGTTTGTGATGTCTCCAGTTGCATTTTGGATATTTATTATAGAATGTGTGTAGCATGCAGCATTAGAAATGAGTTTTGGTAGATAAAAGAAACAAGAATTCTATCCCCTACAACCTGGGACAAATTCATAGTTCAACAAACTTTAATATGGAGCTGATAAAGATAAGAACTCAAACTCAGTAGCATAATTTTTCAGATTTGGTCCAGACGATGCACATCCCTGCATGACTTCATTTTTACTTACCGTGAATACTACATGATCAATTTACACGTTATTTACAAGGCTTTCCCCTTCCTCTTTACCTTATCTGCTTCCGTACAGTAGCACCCTTATAAACATCCCTTGACAGCTAATTGTTTGAACCCACTCTAGGCCTCTCTGTAACAAAAAGCAATAGCATCCTGTGGGATATTTGTTTTATCAGCAGCCCCTTAGCTAACACTCAGAATTAAATCCTCTGTTGACTCTGTTACAATTTTTTCAGGCACTGACAGAGGAATAGAAATATTTCTGGTCAGTACGCTGGCTTGTTGTCTAGCAGCCCTACAGCTACTGCAATAATGTGTATAGTTTTGGAGCTCATGCTGAGGCCAGTGACAGATACTTGGTTTAATCCCTCATCCAACAGGCACATCTTTACATATCATAGCCCTATGTACCCAAACAATAACCTTGGATTGTTTCTCTGAAACCTGTAAAGAGGAACCTACTTTTATAATCTACATTCAGCTGTGGGAGTTACAAACCTGCACTCACCATTATTTTTTTTTTTATGGTTTTCAGTAATGTATTTAACTTTCCTGTCTTAGACAGCTGTTTCTTTGGGAGATTTTTTTTAGCATCTGACCAGTTTGTTTCAGAAAGAGAAATATTTTATTATGTCAATCAACTTTGATGGCAGAGCTGCTGGAAGGATAACTGCAATCCAGTTGTTGTGTCCTGCATAGTGACATCTTTGATCACTACTGCTAGATTCAAAAATCTGTATTACAGAAATGTTGCTATAGCCCTACTAGTGTGGTGGTCAGACACAGGATATGCTGAGTAGATATTGGTGGTGAATGTCTGAGATAACCAACCTGTGTTGTCGATATCACTGTATATTAGCTCTTTCATGACAGAGTTCATGATATCCTGAAGTAGGTGTCTGAAACAGAGAAGATAAATTAAACCTCCATTGAGTCTGCAGGGAGTCTGGGCTGGTTAGTTTAAATGTTGGTGTCTCTGTTGTAGCTTCACAGAGATAACGGAGAGGAGTCATACTGAAGGAATGCCTGTGCAGGAGATGTTTTGCCATCTCTAATGTAATCCAAGCATGCAGAATTAGACTGAGAGAGTTGGGGTTGTTCAGCTTGGAGAAAAGAAGACACCAAGAAGACCTGATTGCGGCCTTTCAGAACCAAAAGGGGGCTTATAAGAAAGATGGGGATAAACTTTTTAACAGCACCTGTAGAAATATGACAAAGGGTAATAGTTTTAAACTAAAAGAGGAGAGGCTTAGAGTGGATGTAAGGAAGAAACATTTTATGCTTAGGGTGGTGAAACACTGGAACAGGTTGCCCAGGAAAGTGGCAGATGCCCCATCTCTGGAAACATTCAAAGTCAGGTTGGACAGGTCTCTGGGCAACGTGATCTAGTGGAAGATGTCCCTGCTTACTGCAGGGGGGTTGGACACAATGACCTCCATGGTCCCTTCCAACTCAAACTATTCTATGATTCTATGAATTATTTTCTGTTTATACAATGTTATCTACATCATGGATGTTAGCATAACCATTTTGCCTGGAAACTGAATTTTACACCCCACTTGTAACTATCCTAATAAACATTGCAGTGATTTTTGGCCTGGTTTCTTTGCAAGATGCAATCAAAATGGATATTTTTAAAATAAAGAGCAGCACTTTTTATGAGCATATTCTTTGGGTTATAGTAGACAAAAATATATTAGCATGCTAAAAAAAAAAGACAAGTTTCTTAGGTTTATAAAGTTACAAATTACTTGCTGAACTATACTAAATATAACAGTAAGAACAGCAACAAAATAATCTGAAGGCAGAAGATGAAATCACTGAATAGCTGTCTACCAATCACGTAGTTCTAGGATATAGTTAGTTGATATACAAGCACTCATATTGTCCATAAATAGTCAGGCATGCCACTTTCCCCAAAATTGTCAAAATCTACTTGGTTATTACTAGCTTTTTCTACTTCTACCATCTTATAAGACTCTCTATCTCCTGTCTACAGGGGATAAACCCAAGCTAAGCATACAACATTTACATTCATATTTCATTGGTTGTAGCAGCTGGGTAGATTTATTCTACACTTTGGGTGCATACAGAATTAGAAAAGATTCCTACTGACTTCAGGTTTGCCTACACCTGAAAGTTTCAAAATCAGATACTGGGGCCTAGCTTTCATACCAGGCCGAAAAGCCAAGTAAAATAATTTCCAAGGAAGGCTATTCCATTTCAATTTTGCTCGTAAAGTCATGGGAACTGCTGTATTGAATCAGATCAATTGTTCCTCTAATCCAGGAACAGCTCTAACTATGAGTAATGCCAGTTTCTTCAAATAAAAGTTTCAAGAAACACTATAGTAAGCCCCTATTTAATTATCTGCCTGATGAATGCCTCATTTTCCCTCCTCTTTAAATCTGTTTATGCCTGAAGCCTAAAATATTTCAATGTTTTCCAAAAAGAGTTGTTTTAGTTTAACACTTTCCACTATAAAGCTATATGTTTTTGTTGCTCATACACATATCTAAATCCTTTTAAGGATTCACCTGTGACAACGAGTTCTACAGATTTTTTTTTTCAAAATACACATTTTGATCCATTCTGACTTTTTTACCTTGCAGTTTCATTGATTACCCTTTGTTCTTGTATTCTGAGGAAAGGCAGACAAAATCTCACAAAATAGCTCTGAGTATGCCACAAACCTACACCAAAATCTTCTTTGTCCCAGTCCTATTTAAATTACATAGTTTATGTTTCTTATTTAAACTTCCTATACACTCTCATTTTTAACCAGATTCACAAGGAGAAATTGTCATCAATTTGGAAGAGTTTTCCACAAAGTGCATGGAAAAAGAAAAGTAGTGAACTTGAGTTATCTGGTAAAAAACAGATTCTGAATGTCTTAGGTAAGAAATAAGTAGAAATTTGAAGGAAAATAAAAAAAAAAAGATTTAATAAGGGACAAGTAATATCAAAATTATACTGCTGTGGTGAGCTCTACCGTTTCTGCCCCAAATGTCAAGTTCTGTCCTTCTCTTTTGAAGAAGGAGGAACTGGGAATAAGGTAACTCTTGTTTTCTTGCTTAATCCAGGAAGTCAGCAGGAGAGCTCTCTTGGGAGCAGCAATGGTAAGGGGTGTGATCCTTGCACAGAAATTACACACACTGCAGTAGGCTCTTTTTTCCCTTTACCTCTAGGACTACATGTCTGGATAGATTGGCAGGCTCACTCTTATCTTTTCCTTCAACCTCAAACAAAATATATAGACCTAGATGTGTTGGAAATAGTGAAATATATGGACAACACAGTTTGAACTAATTAGCAGCAAAGAAGTTTCCAGCCTTCCACAAACATAAGCAAATACCACATAGTAAACTTCACTAGAAACCTGTTGTGTCTTGCTCACTGAGGACAGTTGGCTCTGTAATATATCCTTACAGCCCCTCAAATATAACATGCTCACATAGCTGCACTGAGAGACAGCACCACCCCTCACACTACGGTTAGTGCAATTGTGCTTGAGCTCAGTGAGAGGTAGGAATTACTAGCCTGGACTTACCATGATTGTGGCAGTATTACTTTTGGTCCCTGAGCACAAGCAAACGACACTTGTAAAATCTATTATTTCAATGTATTCAGCCTTCCTAAAAAATGTTTCAAGGTAGCCCAACAGGAATCAGTGTTTTCTCCAGAATTTTCTGACAGTGGGATGTGGGAATTATCACCCTTAAGGGCATGTTCTCTAGTGCATGGAGCCTTAAAACTTGTGATAAGAAAGTTGCACTTCACTGAAGTAGGCACAGTCTTCAAAGCAGTCCGTTGCAAAAGAGGGCACAGCGACTTGAGCTGCATTTTCCATAAGCCCTTACACAAATAGGTCATTAGTTAGAGATTAAACATTCCGAAGGAGTTGGAAACTGAATAGGAGACCACTGAATGTAATGAAATAATTTCATTTAGATTTTCACAAGAGAAAACATTTCTCTTTTTATTTTGCTAAACCCTTTCAGAAGTGTTGGTATTTCAGAATTTAAAATTTTAATCAAAAATCCTTTTCAGAGGAAATTCTTCATCAACATTCTCTGGTTATATTTGATTCTGTAGGACCCATATATGGGTTCTAAAATGATTCAACTTTCATAAAACTCTTCTGAGGAGAGGAATTCAATTAAAAATATATTTTTTTTTCGACTGACTCAAAGGCCAGGACTATGAAAACAGTGATAATCCTGACTATGAATATTAGTCTGTCCATACATACAGCTATATATCAATAATGCAGAGCTAAAACAGCTGTGACAGCAGAAATCTGTACTGTTCCTAGAGCACCTTTGCTTAGACCAGCAGCACAGCACGTGGTATGGTTTTATTCTACTTATATAAGGGCAGATTTGGCTGATAAAGCTGCATCTCCACAGAAGCCCTTTGCCAGTGTAGTAACTAAAGCATTTCTACTGTAAACATAAGCCCAGATTGTATGAGTTGCACTCAAATGTAAAAAATCTTGGGGGAAAAGGACTGTGCTACTAAATCCCTCTCAAGAGGTTGTGAACCATGATCACGGAGCCTGCAGGATCAGGCTGATCTGTAGAGAAAGGTACAAAAGACTGGGATCCAAAGAGCAAAGGAGAGGAAGAAAGCACTGTGTGTCTTAAAGAGGTGGAGCTGCAGCGGTGAATGAAAACTGATAAACAGTTCTTTGGGAGAGAGTTTGCAACCTCACTGTGATTTCAGTAGCTCATTTTAGCAAAGTGGAGCCAGCTAGCTGAAACTCAACCCTGTATGAAAACCTAAGTTGCTTGGGAAAGCTATGGTTGCTCCAAAGCTTGCTAGATCAGGGTGCTTTCCCACCATGTCGTAGGTTATTCCAGTGTAAAGGAACCAACACAAAAGGTCTTGTAAAATCCTCTGTCCTGAACTACCCTCACTCTGAGTGGTCCTAGTTAGCAGAAGGGTCACTGAGGCAGAGGATGAATTGCAGTCAGGCACAGGATTATTAGGTGATCTGAGAAAACTTGGTTATTTCTAATTGAAGTACCTAGTCCTGTGAATATCTTTGTGACTCCAGACAATATGAGATAGAGGCAAGGAGGGTTTGTTTTTGCACTCACTATCATGTACACCATGCATTTAGCCACATGATAGCAGTTAGAAAAATTTTGATAATTTTTCCTTCATAGTCATGGGAGCCATAATATCCTATCTTCTGGTACAGGATGAAATTGTAATGGTGTGTCCTCCTCTCCTCCCTGTTAGAAGTGGAACTGCATCTACCCTTGAGCTGACTGACTACAAATGTCTTAAAGCTACCTCTGTTTCTCATGCATTTACTGTGCTGACTGTCACCCAGACATGGAGCTCTTCAGATTTCAAAAGGGTGCTGGAAGGCACGTGTCTTTCACAAGGCTTGCTGAGAAATCATAACATAGGAATTGTTGCTACTGCATGTAGCTGCCTTATCTGTGAAAAAGCTGGACCTTCCGGCATCCTGGTTCTCATTTTCTGGACAGACAGATAGGGTACGAGAAAGCAAGAGGAACTGTCAGATGCAGGGAAGCAGGGCTAATCAGTAGCAATTAAGCATTAGACCCTGTGTCCTTCATACAGTGGCACAGAGTGGCAAAGCGATGTTCTGTTCTGGGGGGAGATGACAATTTCTGTGAATGCTGCAGGCATCAAAATTCTTCACCAATAATATGTTTTCTCATGGAGAAGTTAAGAAAGTATACCTTGATTTCTAACCTTCCTGATTTTGACTCACTGGGTAGTTGTGAAGGAGCAAAACATACAGATGTTAACATCCTTGTTTTCTTTTACGAGGACTGATTAGGAGAGGAACTACCCCTTTGTTTTTTAATTGTCATTGATTTACTCAGGAGCAGTATAAACACCTAGGTGGAATGTCATGACTGAAGGAGAATTAAGCATAATAATATGCTCTCCATTCCAGCTATTAATATACTATATATCCTGTCTTCACTTCACTTTCATATTCATTACTTCTTTAATGAAAAAAAAAAGATATTTAATGGTCAAAAAAATCTAAATGATTAATGGTACATCAGTTAATGACATTTTAAAAGTATTTCAGGCTGGAAATGTGACTCTACAATCATTAAAAATCAGATTCAATTTCCAGAGGTCCTAATCTTAAACTTTATATTGCTGGCAGAAACATAAAATGATATCCCGTAAGCTCGGGTGCTTCTGTATGATGGAAAAGCTCAGGAGTTTTGTGAGCACTGCCAGAAAATAATGTGTTCTCGGAAATTCTGGAAGTTGAGCAGGGAGATAACTGATGAGGATATGACAGAGCAAATGAGCAAATTGTTCGGTATAAAGGAATTCTCAGAACAGAGAGATCTTTTTCTCTGAGACAGTGTTTGGGGTCCAAGGTAGCATAATGGCTCCAAATGGATAAAAACAACAGTAAATCCCATTTTCATGCATTATGCATGAGCTCTTGCTATTGGAGTTTATACCACCATCTGGTGTTTAATTATTCCCACTTTACACCACACGGTGGTGTGAATCTAATGAAATGAATATGTACATTATAATAATTTGGTCCATAGATTCTGGTTTGCTAATTATTAGGTGCCAGGCATCCATTTTCTGAAGTTGAGTGTTGAAATTCATTCTAAAAAATAACTGTTTCTGCAGACTCTCACTGGCAAATACAACGACAATTAATTGTTCCATCCTCTAAAGATCCATTATTCTTATATGGCTGGTTGATTTTCTCTAACATCTGTACAACAGAAATTAATTATACAGTATTGTCAGAATTCCCATTGTCATACATTGTCAGTATTGTCAGAAAAGACTTTTTTAATAATGTTTGTAGGGTTTTTTTAATATATATACTTTGGCATTGAAGGACTCTTATTGTCTGTCTTGCAGACACAGTGGCTGTCACTATATGCACAAAGTTTTGTTGTGCATCCAGGTTATTATTTTTTCACATTATCACCTGTAGGCCATTAGATTTCAATCTGTCATCAGTGTATCTGAAACCAATATCCTGCGTTATTAAATTAGTTAGGATGGTAGTTTCTACCTTGGCAATAAGCCATGCTGTGAAGAGTGAGACTCTTCAGCAAGTGCAACATTCCCAATGCTCCCATAAAGGATGCTGAAAACTGACTGCATGTCCCCAAAATTACACTGTCCAAATATTTTTCTGGGAGCAAAAGTTTTTAGAAGTTGAGATACAATGTATGGAGAGTAAACAGGATTTTTTTGTAATAACCACAAAGAAAACTTGGAAGGATTTAATAGTATGTTCAACAGTGACGCTTTCTTACCAGAAGGCTGTGATCTGGTAAGATAGTGCTGTTAAAGGACATTCAGATCACCACTGCATCCAGCAGTGCAATCCTCTTTTACAATTTACAATTTTTAGCTTACTTTTCTACATTTTGGTATACTTGTGACCTTAGCAGTTTATGAACTTGTGAGCAAACTCACAAGGCTGATTATCATGGATAGCACAAAAACATCTAGAAACTGCAAAAGTGCATATTTGAAGAAATATTTGAGAAAATAAGATAAAGCAGGATATCAAGAAACTCTGAGAGTCTAGAATAAAAACATTTTGACATGGTGGTTTGGTTTTTTCCCACTTTTTTGAGATTTCCCTATTAGTTCTACCTATGTTTTTCCTTGACCTGTATTTCAATAATCTTAAAAAATTAAGGAAGAGAAAAAGAAGAGTTAGGAACCATACTAGTCAGGTGGTTTTCAATGAAGACTAGAGCCTCAGTTTCATATTATCTTGACAAATCAAACCAGCCAACCTTTCTTCCTTCCTTCTGTTCATGAAAACTTTGATAAAGCATATTAATTGGCAATCAACGCTTTTTAGAAAATTAAGAAAATATCAGGTTTCAGAAGAACATTTTCCACTCTTTCGCAAGAAACAAAAAAGCCTTCGTAAACTTTGCATTCATTGTTATGCATGTTTTAATCAACATCCTTTTCCAATTAGTGTGTAGGCATGAGTGGCGTGGAGGAACCTGTAGTTTATGGCAGATATTGCAGAAAGATTATCCATTATAAAAGCAAAAACATTATTTTGATATTAATACACTTATCCAATTCATGAAGGAAATTCTTTCACTATGTTGGCTTTCAAAGTGTTATAAATACAGCTGAAGTAAAGCTTCCAAATTCAATGATGTCACCAGATCTGAATAACAACAAAAGATATTACTAGTTACCGTATTTACAACTAAGCAAGTATTCTATAATTTTTCATTTAGTTGAAAAAAACTCATATACCATTATATTTACCATATTTCAAAACCTATCATTTGGATATTACAAAAGCTAGACAAATTCAGACATAAGACAATTCTCTGTAGTCCCAGTGGGTGACTAATAGTGATGTTCATAAAAATTCTGTTCTGATACAAAACTGTGATAGAAAGCATTTGTATAGAACAGTGATTGTCTTGGAAATAAGCGTCTCTTTTTTTTTGGGGGGGGGGGAAGCAAAGTAAGAAATAAGCAAAAAGTCTAGCAACATCCACCAGTTGCTCTTGATGCAGAGTATGTTATTTTCCAACTTCTGCTCATTAGGCACAGAATTATTCTGTATTCTCTGATCCTAGAGTAAGTGGGGTTGTTGTGAGATTTGTATCAGCTTCCTGGGCTTTCAGGGAACCTCAAAAATGTGCAGGTCATGTTTCTAGGACTTGAAGAAATTAGGAAAAGGACTGCGTGGGGTTAAACTTAGTATTATCTCATCAGCATTCAGCACCACTGCTATGCCATGAAGGAGAAAAAATAACAGAAACATGAGAAGAGGAACAGATAAAAGGCAAACACTGAGAGGAAAAACATGTTGTTTCTTAGTTGAGCTAGAAAGAAAGAAGAGGAGGAGGGGAAGACCTTGCTTGAAGCTCTCTTTTGATGAGAAAACTTTTTGTGCCCATGACTATGTAGGTTAAAATTGTAGTGCTGCCTCTAACAGACAGTCACATTATATTTCGTGTGTGGCAAATCAATGGTAAAAATTCAGGAAGAAAATAAGAGGAGGAAGGGAGGAAAAAATGTAATTCAGCAATGTGAACATTTGTAATATGTACAGGGACAACTCATCTGAATTAAAGCATCATCATAATCCCTTCGAAATCACTGAAGCTATGCAAGTTTACATAATCTGAGATTTTCACTCCCTTCTTGCTCCCAGTGTTGCAGCTCCTTCCTCCCAGCCAGATCCCAAAGTACCCGTGACAGTGTTTGTAGTTCTGTACTGTAGCTTATACTGTACACAAAATGACAAGGGCGGGGGGAATGCCTCTAACTGGTAAGGGGTTTAGATTCAGTGTTAAGACATTGTCTCATACCTGACTTATTTGTCTGAACTATTTGGATTTCACGTATTATTGATGTTTCAGGATTTAACAGTTTTTTTGGTTTTGTGGTTGGTTTTTTTTTTTTTTTTTTTTTTTTTTTTTTTTTTTTTTTCTGTTTACTTTTCAGACACCTGTATTCCTACCCATTATCTGGGCTGGGCTAGAATTATCACACAAGACTGGATTCTGAAATGGAATTTTCAATATATTCCATTTGCAGACCCAGAATAAACATGGCAAGAACAGCCACCGTAATGGCATTCTGGTACTTCTGTTCACAGGTGGCAGGGGAAAGCAGAGAAACTCAGAAAAAACCCCAAACAACAACAACAACAAAAATCAACAAAAAGCGTACTACAGACAACTAAGTAATCTAAATCTTCTTGAACTTGAGATAAACGTTGGGTTTGGGGCAGAGGTTTGACGCTGTTCTTATTGTAGCTAATACTAATGCAGTGTTTTCTAATTATACAACAAACATTCTCTCTCAGATGGAGCTGCCTGTCAGCCCACTCTACAGGAGCAATGGCCAGATGGAGCACTCTGCAGACAGCTGGGCAGTGGCATGTGTACAGCTGTGCAGGACGAGCACCCAGGTGTTTCAGCCTGCCTGTGATAGGCAGCGAGCAGGCAGCTCTGCAAGGCTAGGGAGGATACTCAGCAAGGGTGAAAGAAACCAGCAAGATAGGATTTGACAGCAAATAGCAATAATAATAAATAACATTAGTAAATAACACTAAAATGCTTTTTCACTTGATCGGTATTTTACAATCCGTTCTAAGGAACAAAGACTGGTCTCACTTAGGCTTTGATGAGACTGTAAGTAAGAAATATGAATGTAACACCAGAGTAGACACACATGAAGTCGATCAAAATACTGTTAAAATAGCAATGAGGATGAATATGTTTTGGCTGCCACATGAACTAAATGAGAATACCTGAAGCAACCAGGTAGCACTAGTTTCTGTGCCCAGATTTGCTCGGTTCTTGCTCCTGGAGCTGCTGCTACCTGATTCCAGCAGCTCAGTTGACGACTTCTAGAGTTGCAGTCCCACACTAAATATAGTGCTTAGGCTACAGGGAATGCAAAGTCACCTCACTGGCTGCATCTGAGCTTCTTTTGACTCGTGCTGGTTAAAATACTATAGAAAGCCGAGTTTTGCATCACAGCTGAATCTGGAAAAAGATACATTTTGTGCTACCGTCAGCGGAATCCTGCACACAGCTGCATTCAGATTCAGATATGCTCATACACACAAATAGCAGCGCTGTGAACACAAAGGAAACACACACTGAAAAGCTATTATGAAGTGCTAAAGAGTGTTTTATGTTACACAAAAAATTCTCATTGCTAAGTATTTACTTTGTCTACAAAGCTTTAGAGATGCTTTAAAGGATGCTTTAAAATAATACACGCATAGGATGAAGTTTTCTTTAAAGAAAATTTCATACATATATTTTATACAAGGTGAAATGAGTGTTCATGTCACAATTTCAGTGTCCATTTCAGTGTTAAAGGATTGATTTTTATCCAAATTCAGAATTTTCGTGTAACATTTCACAGCAATTACAGAAATCCAGATTTCCTATAAATATTTTTGGATATTGGTAACTATATCTGGATTGTTATTTTGCTTTGGGCTGAAAAATTTAGAAGAATATTTTGAGGAAAATGCATTTTAAAAACACAGTGAAAATTAGCATCATAAGAAACAGATATGTGATTTCATTAAATGTAAAGGAAATGCGTTAATGAAAAAGTGTCAACTTCTTTACTTTCAAATGTTCTGTTACACTATGTGCACTATTGTCCTTGTACACATATTGAGAAGAAACAGGGAAAATTAAAAATGTCAGCATAAGCTTTTTTTGAATTTTTAACAGATGTGGACTCTCCCCTTCCTACAATTATCATCCTAAGCCTGGCAAACTTTTGGTAGATTTAGTACAATGACCAGAGTGTCAGAAGTCTACACCAGTGGGAGTCTGAGCGGAGGAATGAAGTACAAGTGTATTACACACTCTCGAGTTTTGGTCATTGCAATTTAACAATTCAGAAAATATTAATTTATCCTGTTAATATTGACAAGAATTCAGTGTCACAAAAGTTAAATATAGGACTCCTCTCACCTAAGACTAATCATATAAAAATTAGACTTCTCCTTGGACTTTTTCTCCCCTTCCATGGAGACACAGAAATGAGAAAAACTGCCTTCTGGATATGCCTGTGTCTCTCCACTGATTGCAAAAGGAACCCTGACAGCTTGCTTAGGCTTGGCTAGCTTTTATATAGCTGCACTAAGGGGGATGAATCCCATCTGTGGGGTGAGATTTTCAAAAGTGCTTACATGACTTAATTATTCATTTTTCATAGGCTTTCCAGAAATCTGTGTTGCTAAATTACTTATATTTGAAGTTTATTTTAATTCCTGTCAAATGAATAGACAGGCACATTAGCAAAATCCAAGTAAGCTGATTATGTCCTTTAGTTCTCGGTGTGTGTTTTAAGAATAACTTACAATTTATTTGTCTACTTTTTGTTAGTGCATACTTGGAAAAGCAATGCAGAAGATGTATGCAACCTGATGGTGGTACTGAGTTCAAAAAGATAACAGAAGAAGAAATATAAGAGAAGAGAAAATAACCCCTAATAAACTTGCATTGCCACACACAAAAAAATTCCATCTATAATTAGTGATCAGTGATTGTTTTATAGTCTGAGGCATTAAAGTAGTTCTTGTATTTTTACTAGCTAAAGAAAATTGTGGACCACATTCAGAGTCATATCTGTCATCTCTATTTGTTTATTAAATATAATTTGTCTAAAAATAAGATTTAATATTGTGTTTACTGGTTATACTCCTGAGAGGAGAGGAAACTCTCCAGATGAACCTGTGATGCACAACAGAAAGATTTTGTACTTGACTGATAAAGCACACCTTTGTTCATGGGACTACCAGGTTTCACATCCCTCCACCTCATGACTAAGTGTAGGAGCCAAGGTTAAATCCCTTGGGCATTAGTAAAGTCTCTTAGGGACTTAATCCTGGCATTTGCAACAGTTTAATTCTGTTAATATTAAACAATGAGGTTCCAAGATCCTGCCTAAAACCCAGCTTGATTAATAAAATAGATATTTCCAGAGCTATTCCACCTGGGTGGCTTCACAGCGTAGCCAGTCTGTGAGAAAGGCAAAGCTGCCATAACTTCAGAGGGACAATTCAATGTTTAGGGAGATGTGAGGGAGCTAAGCTTTGACTCCTCTTCTGGCTGAACCCACACCTGCCTTGGGGGTGCCACTGATAAACTGTTCCAGGATGGGAGTTTCTCAGCCTCTACTGACTCACCTTCCTGGAAATAATTGAATATCTACAGGGCTAGAGAGAGAGAACTATTCTGCAGCCTGCCCATTAGCTCACTCACCTGGAATATGGGATCACAGCCTTCTCAAGGGAACAGGTATATAATCTGGAAATGTTGGAACAGCTTCACCATGTAGAAATAGAAGTATTCCCCCCTCTTTAACCAGATGTGGTTTAAATTTACATTGTAGATGAAGGTTTATAACACTTTGAGAAAAAGGGAAAGGACAGGTGGGGGTGGGAACTGAATATTCCTTGCTATATTGTGAGTGCTCTTAACTGAGATAAAGAAGGCAGAGCAGGGCAAATATTAAAAAAAAAAAGACACACTTAACTGTACATTGTTTTCTTTTAAAGGCACCAATCTTAATGCTAAGGCTTAATCCAAAAGCTATGAATTTCTAGTTAGGCACTTCTCAGTATTGAAGGCTTAAACACTGATTTTCTGAAAAGTGAACAGCCATTGGCTGTACTACTGTCTTTGGAGTAGTATATCTTTTGTGAGTTTCCAGTGCTGCAGGCCCATAACAAGAAGCTGTTGTGCTCTTTTTTCTTCCCCACAGACAGACATTGCCACTATTTCCTTTGGAAAGGTGCTGGCACTTGTTGGACCCTTTCTTGAATGGCCTCAACTCAGTATATGTACAGAAGGTGGGACAATAGAAGTGACTGATCAATGCACTGAAGGACCTTTAATAAAGCCAATAGTGGAGCAATACCAGAACTGGGGCAAGGAGGGGACTCAAAATCCCAGCCCACAGTGGAGGAAAAGGCAAGACCAGCAATTAGAGTAGCTCAGGCTGCCACAGAGCTATAGCCACATCATTCTGGCTTTGCATCCTCTTTCAGGCGCCCTGATTTCCCCAGGCATGTGAAAGGTATACATAAGCATCTACTGTATACAATTTAGAATTATTAACCTTATTACGCAGCCGTATACCTTAAGACTAGCATCCAAATCATTCCTATTAGTCTATCCCATTTTGCTTTTCTAAATCTCATAAGAAAGAATCCAAACTGGTATCAGGAAATATATTCCTGAGGAACATTTCACCAAGATGGTTTGTGCAACTCTGTCTAAGCATCTTCATAGCTTGGATTTATATAAAGAGAAGCTTTTGATTTATTTTTTTTAACAGTATTGGATACTAAATTACTTCTCTATCATATCTGCTTTTACTTTTGTTGTTTCCAAACTGAGACTCTGACCTTGCAAACATTTAATTTTGAGCATGTGAGTAGTGCCATGAAGTTCAAGAAGGGCAACAGAAGTGACCGGAGACATCTGACCCCAATTTAAAACTTAATCCTGTGAAGATTTTTGAATATGAAATCAATATGACTATTCACACAGTTAAAGATAGGAATGTGAACCCTTTACAAGGAGAAGACCTAACTAGAATAGGGCCTTTTAATTTCATTTGGTGCAGGAATTCCATGTTTCTGTCAATTTTGTTACTCCTCTTATAACCTTGCATATTATTGTTTTGACGTTTGGGAAAGATGATTATCTCAGGGGTTTCAGCAGGACCAAATGTGTTTGGGTGAGCTTTCCAATATCTGTCAATAATATCTTGTCAGTAAACAGAATTTCCACAGTTCTGAAAACTATAACTGTGCTAATAAAATAATGCATTCAGTTGCACCATTGAACCCTCACAGAACTCAGGCTTCTATATTGAGAATAGTCCTTTGCTGGTTTGTGTTGTGAAGTATTATCTCCACATGTATCACTAATTTTCTTTTCATAATATTAGGCCTCATTAATCCATCCCTAATTACCTTATATTTAAAACCAGAAGTTATTAAAGTGGATTGCTCTGAATTGCATCGTAAATACATTATATATGTTATTTGGCTCTTAAACGTCTGTCATGAAAGTGTATTGTTATTCACGTGTGTATGCACACAAGTACAGACACATGATTTTATATTTGTCTTAACAAAACAGAAAATTAAGTTAAAGGAAAGCGAGTTCTTTCTGCAGCTGACAATGCCTATTTACAAAGACTTTGCTAATATGCATGAAGCAGACAGCCTGTCAACTAACTTTTAAAATCCATTCTTAGAGTTGCAGTTATTTTGAAAATCCAAGTCTAAGAATTCAAGGTGACATACACTCTGCCTAAATCCCATCAATGTCCCTAAAAGAAACCTAATACTTACATACTTTTGGAAATAGTCTAATTCCTTAGGTGTTTTCATTCTTAATAAAAGCCCAATTGGTGCTTAATTTTATTTGCCCAAATATGGGAACTTAATTCACACTGGGCAGTGCAAATAGACACCTGAACTGTGTCAGACTCTTTAGAGAAGCTTGACAAGCATGAACTATAGCACTATAATTAACATCCTCTGGCATGCTGACTCTTGATTGGTATTTAATATTCTTTTTTCCATAGAGGGTTGTTCTAGACTAGCACTAGAACCCTGTTCTAGGTCCAAGACTACTCAACAAAAGGGGACCGAACACTTACATGTTGGCAGAGTGCCCAAAATACGAGGCCAGTGGAGTTTTTCCACACTCAGATTCTTTCTGTCAAGCAGTTAAGAGTCACAGGGAGTCTCGCCCCACTCCAGAGGATGGTTGAGGTTTTTTGTGATTCCCCCAAAACGAGCGCCGGCTAGGTGGAGTCAGACGATGACTCAAGAAACAATACAACACAATTTTATTTACCTGAGCAACTGCTAAAACATCACGAATCAACTTCTCCGAGTCAAGCACCAAATCACACTTATCACCAAACATCACTTATCCATTAAGCAAGCACCAAATAACTCCCAATCATGACTGGAGGCAAAAACCAGACAGAAGACAGTGTACGAAAGAGCTGAAAGGTTAGAAAGAGAGGCAGAAAGACAGAGATAAAGAGACAGAGACACACAAACACAGAGACACAGAGAACATCACCAATGTCTTCTCTTCAGGCAGAAATCTTCATTTCAGGCAGAAACTCCTGGCGTGGGGTGGTGATGGGTCGACGGGGAGTACAGTTTGGGCTCACCTTTTGTACATTTTGGTCCTCTCCAGTCCTGGACTGCCCATCCAGGTCACCTTCGGGTTTGACCTTTAGGGGGAGCAACAGCCCTGCATCCAGGTTAGCTTCGTGGGTGGGGGGCAGCTGGTTCTCCACCGGGGAGAGGACTCCAACCCCCAGCACCCATGCCCCACCTCAAGAGGTGTGACCATCACTTGAAACATTAACAACTCATCAATGTGCGTTCACAAAAGAGCTTTTCTTCCAACGTGCTCTGCCCAAGCCGTTCCTAGACACGGTGGCGTCTCTTCTTTAGAAATGTTCTGTTCGAGTGCTCTGCCCAAACACTCCTGATAGAGTCTGTTCTTCAGAAAATGTTCTGCCCATTGTTTGACACATAAACATGGATCATCCAGGAGGGGATGGGTAGGGGTCCGATCCCTGACACAGGGCAAGAGGAAAGAAAGTGATTTTTATCTGGTAAGAAGGGAACTAGATGGCTTATAGAAAAGAAAAAGATTTTGTTGCCCCTGCTCTGGGTCTGGTATCCTGCTGATCGCTCAAGGTTGCACTGACTAGGGTGGCCAGAAGTTTAACAAGGGCAGCTCTGAGCAGGGTGGATCCCAAATGATAGACACAATGCATGTTTCTCCTTTGTTGAGATGAGGTAAGAAGAGTAAAATCAGCAAGAAATAGAAAGAGGCATCTCTATTCTATAGAATATTGTTAGTATGTAGGATACTACCAGTAAGAGCTCTCTCCCCTGCAGCAGAAATAGGAGTGAAGCATACTGTTTATCCCTCTCCAAGCCTCCAGAGGTATCTTCTCACACTGCTGCTTCCTCTTGCAAGGACCAATTCCCTACATTTTTGGAGAGGAAGTACTTAATCACCTCTATTAGGCACTGGATTTCTCTTCAATTTATACTGAAGCACCAATAGAGGAGAATAGCAGAGTCTAAAATCAGTTTTCTGCTGGTGAATGGACTGTTTAATCAGCTCTGTGAGTAATAACCGTTTCATGAGTTTAACTATGTCCTAATTTTGGAGCACTGTGATAAATTGAGTTAATGCAATGTTTTAGTCTCTCCTGCATTGTGTCATTTCTTCATGGATTATTTCTGTCATTCTCAAGCTCAGAGCCATTTCAAGGAACAACTGCCAGAGAATTGCTACCTTCTTTCTCTCAAACTTCCTTTCCAAATGCATTCTGTCTTTAAATGTAAGGCAGACTGTTAAGTTCAGTATTTTGCAGCCCTGCAGGGTCAGAAACAGAAGCTTTATCCCATTAGAAACAGATGGTTCCTACCTTCCCAATGGGACATACACAGCTCTACTAGAGTTCTTGGAAAGTTCTGAAACAGTGTATTGTGACAGACTCTTCACATCTGCAATCTTGCCAGCAACCAAGCTACCCTATAAACCTACCTTTTAAATATTGGAAGGTGAGTGAAAAATACAGTAGCCAAACCAGCACCGATTTCAGACAAAAAACTCCTTTGTTTTAGAAAAATGATATAAAATAAAATTAGGAAATGTACTAACATAACAAAGATTTCCAATTTCACTGGTAAATTGATGTGCTAAATATAATTCAACGAGAAGTGGTATACAGCATGTACTGCTGCTGTTGATTAAGGATTTCCTGTGGCAGAATGACAAAGGGCTGAAATCTGTAATTTTAATTTACATTAGCCAGTGATAAGTCTGTCTTATTGGTAAGTCAGCAAATCCTTAGGAACATAAGACTATGATGAAATTACTTTTTAAATGTAGTTCAGCTCCTGACATTACAAATATCTGTATTATATAATACATTTCAATAAATTAAACAAATTCCACTTTAAAATAGGAAATTTTTTTTTTTTTTTTTTTTTTTTTTTTTTTTTTTTGGTCTTCACTCTTCCTGGAGATACATTATTTTCTTATGGCAGAAATCTTCTCCTTTGGTGCCTATATTTAATCACGACCTGACTAGTAATCTTTTTTTTAAAACCTGTGTCAACATTATTGTTTAACTTAAACAAGTTTTGTTTTGATTTTCTTTTTTCCTGGCTGTTCACTCCATATATATAATTTCAGTTCTTCTTGGCCTTCCTTTTTATGTCTAAATGACCTTCTTTGTGTAGGAAGGCTTTCTCCTGATCTTAGGTGCCTTTCTCCAACCTATTCCAGCTTCAATGCATCTTTTCTTGGCTGATCAGAATTATATACAGTACTTTTGATGACATTTTACCTTGACCTTGTACAATGTCATTGATTCCTGCCTCTCTCCTCTGAAAATTCTTCAAATGATACTTTGTAGGATCACATCTATCTTTTTCATGGTCACACTATCTTGATGGTACATAGTTGCCTATGAAGTGTAGAAACAGATCCTCTTCTTCAGTAATTTCCAAAGGATTAATTATTGATTTACTAAAAAAAAAAGTTATTAGCTCCTAAATGCATGACCATGTATTTCACACTATTGCATTTCATTCTATTCGTATTTTTCCAGTACTTAGGGTCATCCAATTCTTTCTGCATGATATCCTGATTTTCCTAACGAGTTACATTTTTCATTTAACTCGGTGTCATATTTCTTTCAAGGTTATTACAGAAAATATTAATGAAATCACTCAAGAGACCAATCACTGAGGAACTGCAGTGGCAGCCTCCCTCTAGCTGAGTTCCTCCCTGTTCTTTACTCCTATTGTCACACCTCCTTTAGTCCCTTACCCACTTTATAATTCCTAGATTAAACCTTTTTGTCTCCTGTTCTTAACTAACAATTCCTGTATGGTATCAGATTGATTAGATCTGTTCTCTTTTCCTGTCTAGAAAATCAATTATTTTTCAATGAATTCTATCAGGTTAGACTGGCAATATCTTATTCTTTCTTTCAAAATGTCTCTCAGAAGAAGCCTTGCATATTATTATTTATCAGACTAATGGGTTGTCACTCTGCCCTCCTTTTCATACTTTTTTTTCATTCTCCATTAATATGAAACAAGTCAGGAAATAAAAAATTATTACAAATTCTCACTGTGAAGTCTGAAATTCTATGTTCCATTTTGCTCCAAGTTCTGCAATAAAAATTACTTGGTTCCTCTGATTTGAACACTTCAAGATCTTTGTATTTTGCATCTACCTTAGTTGCAATAATTTCCATTTCTGGACCTCTGTGTACACACTCATCACCTTACATTTGTCTTTGTGTTCAGCATCACCAGTTTCACAGAAAACTGAGGCAAATATTCATTTAAATAGATACTTTCCTATTCTTACTGCATATTACTCCTGGTTCTTCTATCTTTTTTTATTTTTTTTACATTGTCCCTATATATTCTTCTTTCTGTTTGCATTTGATCTCTTTTCATTCCAGTGTTTCTTTAAGTTACTTATTTACCCAGTTAGCTCTGAAGCACTAAAAGATTCATCATCCTGTTGCTTTGGGTTATGTGTTTCAGATGATTTTGCCCCTTTGGTTTGAATAAAATCCAGATCCTCTTGAATAGAGATTCAAGTTCTTGAATGCTATAGGGTAGTTGGTTTCACTGATTGGTTCATGTAGTTTATCAGCGGTTGACCTTTCAAAAGAGAAAAACTTAGTAACAAACAGACTGTTCATTTATTTTTATTTATGATGTGAATTGAACAACAGATAAACAACAGATAATCACTTTTTTTTTTAATTTGGTGGCACATTTCTGTTTTCACAAAGAAGAGAGGGAGAGGAGTCCAACAAATGAAATAATGAGATTTTTTAACAGACAAAATAACTGGTGTTTGGTACAAGAAACAGACTACCTTGACAAAATCTGTATTAGGACTGCAAACTTAGTAAGGTTTTAATTTTAATTACTCCCTACTGATTCATTTTCAGAAGACATTAAGAGCAAAGAGTGTCCATATAAAATAATTCATAGCATTTTGAAGAACATAATGACATTTTCTTGAAAGTCTCTTCTCTAAATATGGAACAGACCCACTCCTGGCTAACTTGTGAGATTACCACCATTAAGGCAGTCTGGCTGCAGATATTGTGCAGTTGCTCTAGTCAGTGGCAGGAACAGAAAACTGAGAATCAGTACATCTCTATCTGAATATTGATTGTACAATATCCGTCTTTGCTCTTTCTGGAATTAGGTGGTGGTCTACTGGCTGTTAGCAAACAGTTACCTGAGCAGAAGCTAATGTTACAGATGCTACAAAAAGAGCAGCAGCAGAGCAAGCAGATTTAAATCAGCAATTCCAAAAAAACCTCTTTCATCTTGAAACAATTTAAGCTCGACCAAGGATAAGTAAACAGAAAGAATACATTTTCTTTCACCTTCAACTGTCAGTAGTTGCTTTCACATCCCTTTTCTCCAGATATGAGGAAGGTTTTCGTATCTTTCCTGGTACAAGGCTGTTAAGCTGTTAACATTATTATTTTTCCTTAGTTTACATAGTTCTTAATGTATTTGTATGATATTCAGTTGTGACACTTTTCTAAACCAGAGTTCCTCTCACAGATACTCAGCTATCAAAGTAGCTACAGCAGCAGAGTCAAGATCTCTTTTTTCTATAAATTGTGTTGATCATACAGACATATAAAAACAGCTTAAGCAACTGAGTCTAATTTTGTTTCTATATCTATATCATCAGTCTAATTCTCTGCAACATGTTAGTTCTGCTGCTCAGAATATGGGATTAGGCTGAACAAAGAGAAGATTAATGTTTGTTCTTACAAGCAGAAGGGCCCAAATCCACTCCTCAGTGCCCACTAGTCAGAGGTCTTACCCTCTCCACTGTGCCGATGTTAAGAATTATGTGAATGCTTCTTATTTAATCTATTCAGACTATCCCAGATGATTTCTGTTTGAAACAGATTAGGAAGTGTTCATGGGAGCTAGCCCATTCACTGGGCTTTGAACTGTACCCTCCAGCTGAGGGAAAGTGACATCTGGATTTACAGCACTCTTTACTGTCTGTCCACAGCCTGAGAAAAAATGATGGAGAGAACTAATATATCTTAATTTGCATATTGTTTTTGTACTTATAAATTGCTTATTTTGATTCACTTGATTGATTCATCTGTCTCCAACTGTTTAACAACAGAGATTGGTAGTAGGGAAGCCCTACAAAGAGGTACAACCTAGATAGCATTACTTCCAGATATGCTGATCCAAGAAGTGATGCTTAGCTGTCCAGGCACATTCCTCACTAGAGCATTTAAATTTATGTACTCAGAGAAATATCTTTAGGACTGAGAAACAACATATTCTATTTTCATATGCTGTATTCAGTAATAAATCACCCTTGAGGAAAAATGGAAAGTACAGAGATGTTCTGTGGCTGCTATTGCAAAGCACAGGGAGACAGATGTTCCTCTCTCCAGTTTATGTTTTGTGACAATTTAGTAGCTCATGCTGCAATTTCTGTTATGGCTCCCGGAGTACTTTGAGTTCTTTTTCAGCTGTTGTAGATCCCCCTTTACAAAGAAAACTGATTGGCATGCACCAAGGATATCCATCTTTGTTCTGTCCTCTCAGCCTTTCACATTTGACATGTTAGGGAATTGGCAATTATCAGCAGATGGTGCAAATTAGAATGTCATCATGTTACTTTAAATTTTCTTCAATGGCAGGTTATCTTTCTAATAAATCCAGGGGTTAAGAAAACACAAAGATAGTATTTCCCTTCCTTTGACCCATTCACCTTTAGTCTTGAAATAAGTCCAAGAACCAAAGCTAGTAAATCCACATATTTTGCTAACTCATTGATTTAATTGCTCAGGTAACTGTTCCTTAGTTTATCCCTTAATCCAAAAGTTTCTCCCTTAGTTTTATCCCTTAGTCTGTAAATTGATAAGGAGGAAATCTAATGTCTGTTATCATACAGCATCATTAATGGTTTTGAGCGTCCATACTTTTAAGGCAAAGTTTAAATAAATTAAAAAAAAATTAAGTCTGCAGGGGTGATATCTTGCAAGCTTCTTCTATTTGGAGTGTTTCGTCTGGTACTAACTTATTGAACAATGTCCTTTTAAATATCAATGATGCTCTATCTGTTCTGGAAACAAATGTAATTACAGGGTTTCAATCTTCACGCACCTCTTCAGGGCTTATACTGGTATACTAAATTATCTATAATGGAATTACTCTTGATTTACACTGCTTTACCTGTGCTGCAAATCCAGCCTATGAAATACTTGACTTGGCTCCTTCAAGCATATACACTGAAGTTTACAAGCTTTTACATACAGTAAAGAAATGGGCAATAAGCATACAATAATTTCCATTTCTATATTGTAAAGAAAACCAGATCAATATTTTTCTATTGTTTCCCATGAAGTTTTGCATAGACCCATGTCAGGCTCTATAGTTATACAATACATACTTGAGCTGTACAAACCAATCTAGGCCAACTTCTACTGCCACCTGTTTTAAAGGCAGAATTTGTGTCAACTTCAGTGGGAGGAATCCCTTCCCTGGAAAACATTCCTTGTTTTTTTCAACCGCTGGGGGGCAGGGGGGGGAATGGACAACTGGGGAAAGAAGCCGCTTTAAAACAAAGTCCATTCTAGCTGCTTAATATTTGGTATTTTTTTAGGTTCCTTTTTGAAAAGAGTGAAAGAAGTGTGGGCAGTTTAATCAATGAGAAGACTCTGCCATCAAGGCTTGAGCACAATGTCTTCGAAAGATCCTTTTTACAAATGCTAACATTTGAAAAGGACAAACAGGGAAACAAACCTCAAAGGGGATGACAATAGGATATGGAGAGGAAGTGGGTGGGTTAATGCATCCGAGAAGCAAAGCTCCTTATAAAGGCACTGAAGAGGTTTAAGGTTCTATTTAACAACAAAAGGAGTTATGGTACGGGGCATAATTTTCCCACAGGATTTTTGTCTTTTGATGTGTTTGAAACACTTTTTTTTTTTTTAAGGATAGTTTTTAACTTGACAGGCTGAAAGTTTGTGTAGTAGAGTGTGTCCATTTATAGCGGGGAAAGGTAAGGTGCCACCATTATGTTGATATGTGTAAAATCAATCTAACTTAACATCCATTGGGAAAACTATCACTAAGTTTGAAAAATGTTGAGTACTATTTGAAAGCACACTAATTTTCCTTCTTCATTCAGTATGTGTGGACTCTCTCTGTACATTACAGAGACCTAGACTTGACCCAGATTTAGGACTACACCTGCCATTGGCATTGCGCTGGGGTTTTACAATGGAAAGAGAATCTGGAAGTGAACTGCAGCACTGCAAAGTGGCTATAATTCTAACCTTGCAAAGGTGATCCAAATCTAAACCTCTGTACTCAAGAGCAGGCATTAACTGCAAAGATAAAATGGCCTAGGACTTAGTGATGGTCTCCACTGTTAGACCTCTTCTGGAAGTTTTGAACAGTATTTTGCCTGGTAAAAATAGAATGCCTACCCCATAGAATTAATTATTATAATGTCTGCGGAAGGCAAAGAAAAGAGCAAAGGAAAATTCTTCTTTGTTTTTAAATTAGAAGCAAAGTATTCTTAGAGTGTGTGTTCTAAGTAGGTTGTTCATACTGAGAACTTCTCTTCTTGGGTCAATGCTCTTTAACTACTGCAGCAATACAAAAACTGTTTTATCCTCCTGAGATGTGAATTTCCCCTGACAGCTCAGGTAGACAGGCCCATTTATAACAGTGTGAAGCCACTACTCACTATCTCCTCCAGATAGCTTATATCATGGCATATATTTCCATATGCATACCTTAAAAAGCATACAAAATTTTCTTAATAATTTGCCTCTAGTTATGTAGACTACCTTACTCTGCCTATTGCACTATGTGTCAGCACAATGGAGAGAGAGTGGGCATGTGGTCAGAAATCCTAGCTTTAGAACATACTGAAAAGCAGCTGAAATTGAACACCTTTTTGTTCAATCATTCTAAAGCTTATGGAGGACTTAGATGTGGATAGTCCTGTGCTTAGCTTAACAGTAAGATTATGATTATATTTTATATTACCTCTTCAGTGGGAAAAAAAATATGATTTGAGCAAAGTTTAGAACTGGCCACCCAAAAACATCATGATGATTAGCCTAACATTATTATTGCTTTGTGCCTTTTCTTTCTGTGGGCATGAAGAGGTTAACCAACATTTGGATCCTTTCTGGCTAGGTCCCAATTGTCCTGTGCTAAGCTCTGTGGTTATATTATTTTGTACTTTTGCTAACCAGGTCAATGTCCTCTGGTGGTGGCGGTGTACCCCCACTGTTGCATGTGGGATGGAGGCGGCTTAAGCTGATGGTTCTATCCTTCCTTACATTAAGCCTACCCATGTTAAGGGTTACATACTGAAAACTGCAGCAACAAAAAAGCTGAAAAATCTTTCCTCAGATATAGGCATAATTCTACCCAGAATTAATAGTCACACTTTGATTTCAAAAGCATGCCCAAGTCCATGCTTGCGATCCAACACAGAAATACTATCATTGCTGCAGCCCTGAAGCTTACGTTATAAGTGGCTGCAGAAAGGATGGAGAAAAATAAAAACACAAAAAAGAGGGCTAAATTCACTTGAAACAACATCTTGTTACTTTCTTGATTTATTGAAAATGTTTTTTTAAAAAAACTTTTAATTTTAAAGACATTGTAAGAGACAGGGAGAGGTCAAAACAAGTTGAAAAAGGAGAAAGAAACATTAAGAGAACAGAGTGAGGAAGGCTGATAGATGGAGCAACAAGTGCTAGAGGTTGGAGAAAATACTGATCACAACATAGCAGAAAAAATTGCAGCTCATTTGGGGAAAATATTGTTAAGATCTGCTTATAGCGCTGCTCAGGCTTCTCTGATAGCTTCATTCTTTGGCGGATTTGTTAAAAAAACAATGATGGGGAAAACTCTAAATGTCATCCAGAGTTTCACAGGTTATATTGAAACCTTAAATTGTGTGAATTTATCCCTAAGCTTTCTTTTACTGACAAAATATCATAATCTGATTTAGTACTTCGTAGCAGAGGCTTTAACCTACGTGTTCCTTGTGACAGTTGGATCAGTACAAGGGGAACAGAAACTTAAGTGCCAGGCAGCCACACAGCTTCATCTCCTTTACATCCACTGAGGGAAGACTACAATGTCTTGCATTTATATAGTGGAAAAAAGGACACTGGAGGGAATCTTCCCTAAAGGTGCTAACGCCTTCCATATTGCTATTACTCCATCAGACTGCTTCCATTACTACCCAGAGGCTAGTTTAGACTTTCCAGAATTTTTATGAAGTCCTGCAGGCTGAAAGCATGCCAGTGCTTCTGGTTTTCCATCAGTACGATCACATTAGGAGAAAAACACATGGGAGAATCAAATCCCATAAATGAAATAGAAAATCCCTTTGGGTGATTAGTTCAGACCAATGTTAAAAGAATATTTTGTGTGCATGTCAGGTTCTTTGCCAGTCTCAAAGTAGTCATTTGGATTCACTTCATTATAAGCACTGCAGTACCTTAGGAGAGAAAGAGAGAAATAGAGCGTGAGACAGAGTAATAATAACCCTTGAACGATGAAGTCTTTCTCCTAGCACAACTTCAAATAACTCAGACAACTATCTTTTAATCAAATATACAAGCACCAGTGGAACTGAGTGCAGCATAGATGGCATCCATGAGGAGAAGAAAAAAAAGCACAGAGGAATGTGGAGAAGGAAACACTAGATAAAATGAAAGGAGAATTACATCATGGACTTAAATAGAAGCATGAATATCGTCTCGACAGCAGAATAAACATGCTGCAAAGATGGTCTGATCTTTTCCTTTTTAAGTCAATAGGACTTTCTCCACTGACTTGAGTGGGAACAAGAACAGGCTGTTACTCTCCAGCCTTGCTTCTTCCTACCAGTCTGGTTCTTGTTCTCTACTTTTCCACTTTGACTTTCTGGCCCTTGTTCTCCACCTTCTTCCTGGAGGTTGCTATTAATTCATGTTCCCAGTTATAATTTTTCCCCTTCTGGTAATGCCTTTTAATTTGCTCTTTTTCTGGCATGGATATTTTAAACAACCAACAGAATCATGTTTCAGACCAGGTAAATCTCAATGAGGATCAAAGGACAAGATAGTTCATGAAAAGCAGGATGAAAAGATGAAAACAGAACTTAAACTCCTAACACACTGTGTGAATTCCCATTTGTCCTTCCCATGTTGAGTAGATGAAATACTTATTAATTGGCTTTACTGTTGGGCTTTTTTCTAGATATGGATTCTTACACAGAACTTTAGGTTGGGATCCTGATCCAGTAAAATTATTTACTAGTGCTGAGTTTCAAGAGTATGAATAGTAGAGGTGATCCAGTTGTCTCATATTAAGATTTTCCTCCACTAAAATCTGGCTTTGGTTCCAAACAAAGTTATCCTCTACAAGCATGGATTTCTTTTAGATATGTTGTTTGTTATGATTCTTACATCGAAATTTATTTGTGAAAATATTGTGAAAATCAAAGTCAAGGAAGGTTTTTTTAAAATGATTGATGATTTTTTTTATTTTACTAAAAACAAACCAGTAAATATTTTTAAAACTGTTTATACAAACATTGATTAATGTGTCGTGAATGCTTTCATGAAAATGAACTCAGTTTGAACATTATTAATTTAAAAAAATATTCTGTCAATAATATTTTCCTTTCCAATGTCTTTAATGAACAATTCAATTGACTTCTGTAAAGCTGTTCCCATTCTTGAGCCTAGGCGTGTACTTACATAGCTTATTTAATTAACATGATGTGATGGTGTTTTTTGTGGTTTTTTTTTTGTTTTTTTTTCTGTTGTCTTATGCTCTTACCTGCATTTCAGCAGTAGGATTCATCTACCATTAGCTATCTCAAAGTAACATGTCTAGTCCAAGATAGTAACCTAGTCTTCTTTGGTGGTCAATGGAAAAAGATAGTTATCTCGAGAAGATAATTCCGTCCATCCAAAGACAACGTGTTTGCAACCGGTGAGATGAATTGCCTTCAGAAAGCACAGTGTTTGCTTTGACTGTAAAGGAAAAAGAAATAGCTGTTGTAACTAGAATCTTAAAGGCTAAACAGCAATGGTTTGGAGTGATGAAACGCTTGCAAGATACTAACGTTTGCTTAATTTCTTCAACTGCTTCGAGTTTTGTTGGCTACCCTTTTGCAGTCAGGGAAGCATCCCACAGCAAGAAATCAAAAAAGTAGAGACTGAGCTGAATGTAACAGCGTATTACTTTTCATTGATAATTCCTGAGGAGTTTTCCTCCTTCTCTCACCTTTCTTATCAACAGCTATGTTGGTTCTATAGCCTAATTCAGTCGAATTTATGAACAGACAATTTTGAACTCCTTTTCTATTTCTTAAATGCCCTGGGAAGCAGGAGAAGATCTATCTTCCTGCTAAGCACTGACTGGATCAGAAGTGGTTTTCCTTTTACAAATATTTAAAATACTTGTTTTCAAAAAATTAAGACAAATTTTAAAAAATCCTAGTGAACAGATATATTTCCTCCTCTGATACTCAACAGGTCACGTTTTCCACTTTCTATCCTAGACGTGGTGAGCCATTTGCTTGTTCAATGTTTTCATATTGTACCAGTAGGTGGCACTAGAAATTTCTTCATTTTTGTATAAAAAGGATCGTGGCAAGAGTTTTATCTTTTTATTAGTACAGTAGGGCCCAGAGAGAAGCAAAACAGCAGTGCTGACATGGCCTGCAGCTCTTCCTTATAAATATTTGATCTTTGAGATGTAAAGGTAACATTGCCTAATGAACTTGTAATTCTCTTTTTATACTACATAGCCTCACTTGCTGCAGAAATTTAGGTAGCATAGGGACTGGGGCTGTGTTTTCTGCTGGCATAAATGGGCAACATTTGAATGCCTGATACAGAGTTTCTCTGCCCCCCGAATACGTGTTAGATGTAGTAAGTAATACCATTTTCTATGGTATCATGAAGTATGTCTTGACAATACATAGATTTGTTATAATTTTGTCAGAGTTCTCCAATGATTTTTTTCAACTAACAGTTTTAACTGACTTTATAAAACTGAGCATGAAAATACTCGTGGAATATTGATAATGGGATTTTTCATGACATCTTCAGAGGAGATATCTAAAAACTTATTTACAACACCTTTATTTTATGCAGTGAAGAAAAGTGAAAATTGGAATCATTAAGTCAGGTTCTTTAAACTTCTAAACTGCCTTAAGAAGGCCTGAACATAGCCAGAACAGTCCTCTATGCAGGAATCCAGTTCCTTTATCCACACTCATTTCATAGTGATTGTCTTAGAGACTCAATATGTATGTAAATATTTTAATTTAGTATGCAATACATAGAGGTGATTTTCACAAAAGTTGAATTGTGAGTCTTCTCTAGGCTTAGGCTATGAGATGTGTCTGCAGGGGAGACTCCGGGGGGGCCTCAAAGCAGCCTTCGAGTACCTGAAGGGGGCCTACAGAAATTTTTCACTATGAGGGTGGTTAGACACTGGAACAAATTGCCCAGGGAAACTGTGGATGCCCCATCCCTGGAGGTGTTCAAGGCCAGGCTGGATGAGGCTTTGAGCAACTTGGTCTAGTGGAGGGTGTCCCTGCCCATGGCAGGGGGGTTAGGACTAGATGATCTTTAAGGTACCTTCCAAACCAGACCTTTCTATGATTCTGTGGTCACATTTTGGATGTCTTCTCTTAAAATGAATTGTAAGAATACATATTGTTATATAATCCACAGGTGGCGTGTTTACTTTTTCACTCACAATGATCTTCCTTTAGATATTTAATGACACTTAAACATGCACTTTAAATCAAGCATATAGCTGTTTTCCTAAATAAGGATTTCTTCCTACATCTATACTTCTTTGTAGTTAACTACTTGTTAGTTTCTCTTAGTCTGATAATGATAATATTATATTTAAAGTATATGTGATACAATAGCAATAAATACTTTCTGTAGTGTTCTTGTCCCATAAGATTTCTCCAGTCTGATTTGTTAGGCCATTTGTAGAAAAGGTTATCAATATTGAGAAGGAATTGAAGCTTTTGTATGTGCTTGAATAGATAAATGATATTTAGGGATTTTGGGAAAACTTTATTCCATCCACAATTTTTTTTCCACTTTACAGCCAAAGAACTCAGGTATGTGAGGTTCAGCTTGATTAGCAAATGGTATCAACGACATTAGCAGGTGCAGAATCACACAACTTGAGAGCCTCAATCCAGAAACAAGTGGACCTCCAATTTACAATGAGGAAAGAGAGAGAAAAGAAAAGGAACTTCACAGTCTGTATAACCATAGTTTCACTAAATAAAGAAGGTATAGCTGTGCAGCCACTTTCTGTTCAGAACACCAATGCATCTCTTTGTCTCACGTACATTCATGTCTTGCATGGTCTTTTCCAGTCTGTTAGCTATTGAATCAGGGCTTTCTGGTAAATTGAGATCTGATCCAGTTTCACTCTAGCTTTAAGCCGTACGTATTGGTAGTCATATTATGTACATACATATGCATCGATATAAATCAGGAAAAGAGATTCTTTAGAAAAAGAGGTAAACAGTCTCACACTTGCTTATCCTCTTTCTATATATCTTTACTCCCTTGCCTTCTAAGTATTTCAGTAGCTGTAAGCAAGCAGACAAGCATAAATATATCATATTTTTGATGTTATTTATTCCTGTGAAATATATAGTTCTAACTCAAGCCATACATAAAGATGAGTGATTAATGTTTTGAAGGCAATTCATAATTTTGGACTAAAAACCAGACATTGAATAGAAGCTGGTACCTACGTACCTGGAAAAATTATCTGAGAATACATCAGATCAAAATGCAAATTAGTGGGGACTTAATCCTGTGAGGTATTGAATAGCTTCAACATCCATTTGAAGTCCTTCAAGTGGGTGGGGGAAAGCTTCAGACAGATGACTCTACACCTTTCGTGACTGAGCCCAAGATGAATTAGTGCAATATACCCAGTGTCATGTCTTATTGCTTAATTGACTACTTCTAGGTATAATATAGCTGGCTTTATCACAGAAAAATCATTTTGATTTATTTGATGCATTGTATATCATAAGGAAGTGTGCATGAGGTTATTAATGTCTTGCATAGCTGTGATATATTCCAAGGGCACAGATAATGCCTTTCATCATACGCAGTACTAGCCTATTATGACTATTACCCTGCACCTTTATATTTTTATTTTTATGAATTTTATTTTTTATTGTATTTTTCCTCACATTGGCTGCTCTGCATCTAAGAGTTGAGTAGTGCTTTTGGCATAAAGGACTACGCTGTAAATATTGCAGAACTTTCTTGGAGCCCAGCAGTTGGAAATATTGACTATAATATAGATGTAGATTATAACAATTCAATTTGTTGCTAATTTATTATGGGCAATTGAGTTGTTAATTGTTCTATTTGGCTCATAAACCTCAAGGTCTATCTGTGAGAGGTCAAGTGGCTGGGCCATGCTCTCTAAATAAATGTATCTCTGTCACATTAAAAAAAAAAAAAAGTGTCTTTTTCCACATCTTTTCCTGAATCTTATGGAGTTGTTGGAAGAATAAGGCAGATGATTGTTCAAAAGGACAAATTTTAAAATATAGTAAAGTAGCTTTGAGACTAAAGAATTTTGTCAGTTAGTATGATGAGTGCAAGACATCTTGATACGGCAAATAATAGTCACATTTGACTTTTCCAGCAAAGGGTTAGTAACTTTATTTAAACAGTCTGAATACTTTAAAGAGATAGGCATTCAGACTTGAGTTTGTGTTTTTTTCAAAAATTGTGGTTTCCAGTGAAATTCAACCTTTTTGGTGGTTATGTTCTCCCAGAAACAGGCTGCATTTTGTCTCGTTTCACCAATGCTAGTCATACCATTAATGATTACACGCTCATGCCTCTTCACAACTATCTCATGTCTTTTCAAAATTATCCCCATGTACTGAGGTTGTTAACTAAATTTCTCCCTACACAGAGGAAAAAATTCGAAGTGAAAATTTGCTTATTGTAATTCAAAACCAAACAACATATAGTATGCAACATTATCTTATGTACATCATGTACGTACAAGTGCATGCAGCATCATTTAGAATGGGCAGTTCAAATGTGTTTTGCTGTTGACTTCTTAGTTAAGAGGAATCTTAAAGCACGATGCTAAACTGTGGGTGTTTATCACTGCCTCTAACTCCCAGTAAAGACATGCCTATGTCACATTTTTCCCTGGTTTTCTATTCCAGTGCAGTCACTTATATTTCATATTGGTGTGAAAAACAGGAGAACTGGGCTGCTACCATCTTAGGCAGGCATGTCCTAGTTTATATGTGACTATAACTCTCTCACTTTCTCTTTTTCTTCGCACTTCAGGGCCTCAATCTTGTACATTTAGAGCATAGTACCACTGCCCACTGCCTTATCCCACCCGAAACCTTGTGTCAATTATATATGTCTGGTGGGAATATGCAAAGTTTAGACCATAAAATTGCAGGTGTTGAAGGAGCTCCTGGAGATATGTTGAAGTCTGAGAAATGTCTCCATGTGAAGATATTTTTCGTACTAGACACCCACTATTTGACAGGATACATGTCACATTTTCTCAAATAAAGGGCAAGCTTGATATGTTCGTGTCATGGTAACACGTTCATCAAGTTCAGATTCCCTTCTCTTCTTAATAGCACAACAGAGCTGTTTTCCATGTAAGCATCTTGGTAATTTATGAGGTCTACTTAGGAGAAAAGCTGCCTGCAGCTAATTCAAATATACCAAGAGAGGAGTATTGTACAGAATGTTTTTACATTTACTAGAAGCCTGAAGTTTTACAGTCTGTTGATATATCAGTAACAATCTTTGAATGAGAGCAAAGGATGGAGTGAAACTGCTTAAAAAAAATTCAAGATCAAGCTTGCAGAAGTCCTCTAGAAAATCTGCTTTGTGTTTTTGAATGTGAGCTGTTGTCTGGCAATACTTAAGACACTGAACATTCCCCAAGTAACTTCAGAAAGATTATTGGAGGATAATGAAAGAATCCTGAGTTTCAATTACTTTTGTTACTGTAGACTACAAAATTTTTTAAAAAAGAAAACCAAAAGTATAAATATTAAAAACCCCATTGTTATGGAGTATCAAAAAACAACAACATGACACCTACAGCAAAACACATAGGAAAAAACAGTCCATAATTATGGTTTCACTGATTTACATCTACTTGTAGAAATTATTGCACCTTAAGTTGTAGTGGGAGAGTGCTAGACTGGCACTGAATGATAATTATTTCTGGAATAGAAGAATAGCTGTAGTAAAGTAAAATACTGAAAGGGGGCTATATACAATCTGCAGGCTATTTAAGGCTCACTAAAATTCTACTGTAATATCAAGTCCTGAAGATTGGGTTTCAAATTATCCCTTTGCTTTTAGCTACATTTCTTAAAAAAAATAACTTATCAGCTATCTACAAGCCTTCATCCAGCCATTAGCTACTGTTAGAAACTAATATACTAATTTTAACTTCCACTTATAATTTTTTTCTTCCAAGAAAAATGAAAATCAAGGAAAAAAACCAGAAAAATATAAATAAGACTTGTAACAGAGATATTTTCTGTTAAAAAAGGTAGGAGGAGGGATTGTCTTTAAGAAGATTCAGGAAATATTTTCCATTTTGGTTGCAACAACTCTTTAAGGTCAGTCATTTTCTCTAACAACACACCATCAAACATTCATTGATAAGAGGATAAGTATCTCTGAATACCTAAAAAAAAATCTAAGAGTAGTGCCTAGAATAACAACAGATAGATCTCAACCTATAGAACTAAATCTCAACACAAAAATGCAAGCCCAGGTTGCATGAGTGATCTGATACATTGTAGTGGATTTAAGGATCCTTTTCCATTTCTAGAGAGGTTGTAATGAAAGCTAGCAAGTAGTCTTGGTCAGAACACCATCAAGGTGTTTAGCAGGAAAAAATCAGGTACACTAGATTCAAACGCTTATTGCTCATTTGTTCTTCTTCTATGAATGTTGCAGCTTGCTGGCATCATGTAGTTGCTGAGGTATAAATCCGTGCTTTCTTGTTCCCATTCGAGATCTCTGCAACTAGAACCGTGTACAAAAAAAAATCCAGTTGCCAGAAAAACTAGAGAAAACTGTTCTGTCAGAGTTTTGAGAACTGGGAATTAATTTCAAAAATATTAAAAACATTTTATTTTATATATTCCTTAAGGCAAGTGTATTAGATATATCTAATTTATCAGACTTAGTAGGTCCCAGTTAACACAAAATTATTTGTCATATACAATGTGCTACAACCACCAGAGAGCTGAGATGATTCAGATGCACGTGGAGAGCTCACATGAGAGTCTCTGCATCTTAATAGCCCATGTTAGCTCTCTGATGGATTCCTTTTGGGAACCATGGAAGGGAATAAGGCAATCCCAAATAAAAAGACGAATTAGTGCTATGTGCTGTTAATGTATGGAGCAGGCAAGATAGATTACTGAGTCTGCTCTTTTTTTTTTTTTTTTCTTCATTTTATACTTCCCTTGTAATTTCTGGGTGGAAAGGACTTTTTTGTTTCCTCTATCAATGTAAGTGGACTCCTAGTATAATGAGTCCATGATGCTTTCTCAAAGCCTTCAGATACTACTGATACAATAGTATCTATTCTAGTACAGATTCAGTTGGCCTGAAATCTTCAGTCAAAGAAGTTGACAGGCAGACCAGAAGCTTTGCAACCTTGTAACTTTACCACTGCTTGTGGCAATAAATTCTGTCACTTCCAAAACCCTGGAGTCCCCATACACAAAATCAAAGTACTCAAACTTCATGCAGGGAGGTGTGGAGCTGGGAGGGAAAAAATGCCTTTGACTCTCAGTCCAGCATATTTTTTTTTCCATTTTAAAATATTGTAGTGTCTTTTTATCTGATGTCATAATAGTCTGCTAGTCTCTACTTCAGAAAGAAAACACTTCTGTCAATGAGATTTAGTCCCTTAAGATATTCAGCCAGCTGGCCGCTTTTGAAACTCAGTCCCTTGTCCAGACCAGCAGGCAACATTTTTAAGCCAAAGTCAACACAAGCAGGATGCATGAAATAGCCATAACCTTAAGTTTTTGTCCATTTTTCTACTTATTTTATTCCACATTTTAAGTAGAAATAAGGCAGAATAGTGAAAAGCTGTATGCATTAAGATTATAATTCCTTATCTATCAATAATCACAAAAAGAAAATGAGTACTTTCATGTATTTTTAATTGCAGGTAGAAAACTTGAGGTCTGAACCATGACATGTTAATTTTACATTAGTACAATACTTCCTGGAAAGAATGCACTGTGAGCAAAACATCACGTAGTGGGGCCCTGTGGAAAACTATGCATCATTGCAGAGTGGAGAATGAAGAAGTGCCCTGGATACTGTTTTTCAGTTTTGATTACGTCATTATAGAAAGACTGAAAAATGCCTGAATATAAAAGATCTGTGGGACAACATTAATGACCAGGTAGTGGTAAGTGGGTTGTATATTCTCTGGAAGTAGAGATTAAGAATTTAGAAGAATTTAGACTAGGGAACAGAAAACTAAAAAGAGATACAGTGAAAGTATGCCAGGTGTTCTAGTACACTTATTTCTACAAAATGGGTGCTGGATGTTAGCCTGACACCTAAAACCAACACTTTTTAAAACTGTCATTGTTATTCTTGCAAGAGATAATTAAACCAAGGAACTCACTTCCACTTCATATTTAGCATAGATTCCAATGTAAGCCTAAAATCAGATTAACCTTTTGTAAGACTCAACATTGGACACAACTAAAAGCAATCAATCTTCATGTAACAGGACATCAGCTGGTCACATACTGGTGGCAGGGCAAAAATTCTCTAATCTGCCAAGGGCAAGGAACAAGTGCTTTAATTTTGCTAAATGTTCTGTTACCCTCTGAAAACCAAGGATGACACTAGAATAATATTTCTTTGTTCAGTATTTCTTTAACGACACCCAGCTCATTTTTCTGTTACATACACTTTCTAACCTGCAATCTCTGTCAGATGAGCTGAGACACGAATTGCAATGAGATATGCAGTTTGGCATCTTCAGTGGATAATGAAGTTTCTACCCAAATGGAATATATCAAGAAGAATAGCCAGCTTACACTGCGTGGGTAAGTACAGCTCATGAGCTCGCACGTAGAGGCACAGACCATCATTAGCAACAAGGCTGGAGAGAGTATGTGCTCCTCCCTGAGATGAAGAGGGTCAAGGCAAGCTACTGCAGCAGATACTGCTTGATTCGCTGAGATTCAGCTGCAGGCCTGACATTATGCAATGAATAGACAAAAAGCCATCGCCACTTTCCTGTACAGATTACTCCTTGAGCTCCCCTTTTCTTCTTAGTTCCTGAAGGTGTAAATTAAGTGTTTAGTGTTTTAGACTTGGATGTATTGCCCAGAGGGCAGAAAAGACTTACAAACCTTGGACATTATCTATGCAAACATTAAGTTACAAGTGACAATTACAATTCAGCACGTTTTCTCAAAGCTAGATTGATTGCAGTTTAAAAAAAAAAGAGTTGTATTATTCTCTCTGATTTGAGGGAAAGACAAGCTCACAATAGACTTTATTTCAGTTAGCGTGAAGGGTGGGAAGAGAGTTACATAGCATTGTTCTTTATTTCTTGACATTTAAGGAGGGAGAGAAAAGAAGTGTTATAAAGATCTGAAAATGAATGTCCAAAGTATCTCTCTCTTTGAAGAATATTAGGAAGCATTGAACCCATGACCTACTTGTGGAGATAGACTTATAAGCATTTATTATTATTATTATTATTATTATTATTATTATTATTATTATTATTATTAATGGATTCATGTTTGCCATGTGAAAGCAAGTCTATAGTGTTAAGAGGTAATGTAAAATATAGAGATTTTATTATTTAGCTTATTCAAATATTTGCGTGTTTTCTTATTCAAGTGAAAAGCATAACCACAGAACTATATTTACAGATTTGAGGGATAAAAGTGTAATCAAGTGTAGATCTGAGCACTCACCTTTCTCATGGACATTGAAAAACACATTCTGTTCCTGAGAGTCCCTAGGAAAGTCAAGCTACCAGACTGTATGCCTTTCTAACCACAGTGAACTGATATACACTTCAGTTGAGCAGGGAAGTCAAGCACTGAATTAATATTTTATCTATTCCTGTGTTCCGGGAAAAGAAACAGGTTTCTTCTACGCTAGAGAAAATGGTAGAATTCAACCATGAATGAAGAACAAAAAAAAGAACTGGTTATTAGCATTAAGATTTCTGCATAGTCAGTCAGACATCATATGTGAGGTAGGTCACAATGAAACAGCTATACAGAAACTCTTGCATGATTCAGACTCCAAGCTGCTTCTTCACACACTGCTGAAGCATGAAATTTTAGTAACATTTCTTATGTCCTATGATTTAACTACGTTGGAGTTTGCAGCTTAACACAACACCTACTGTACTTCTAATGTTATACAAAGATGCTTTTTCAGTTACATCAGTAAATAACATTCGGCAATGAAGAGAAATGTAACAAACTCCTGACCATCTAACAGTTATGTGCTATTTAGGCTGTTATGACTAACCTTAAACACAGAATATCATAGGCCTACTGTCACACCACCTTCTGTCTAGAATCCTGAGCTGTTAAAAAAGCATACTATCTTTGCCACAGAAAACTTGTTTCATTAGAAAACCTAATGACAAGGTCTACAGATCCTGTTTTCTCTGATTCAACTGGTTTAATCTGCACCACATCAGTAATAGGTAAAAACTGACACAATCTGAAGAAGGATTTGCAGAACCTAAGCTGGTCATTAAGTAGGTTGGTAATGTTTCCTGTTTAACTTTCTTGCCTCTAAATTCCTGTTTTTGAGGCACACCTCAACAGAGCTGAACAGACGATCTAAGTTTTGCTCAAACTCCACTCTGTAACTGCTGAATTTATTCTTTCTTTTTTCTCTCACCTCCTTTGAGAACAGGTTGTCAGCTTTCAGTGGGGAGAAATAAGTAAGAAATCCTGTCCTTAAGAGAGGCACAGCTGGAGGAGGCCAAATAACCGTCAGGAGGACTTTTGTTCAGTAACACTCCTCTGATGGCACAGAATCTGTTGACATCAAAAACACGCTGTAGAAGTGCATTTGGTTGTCTGTATCATTTCAGGCTTTTCTTCAGGGAAAAGGAACCATACGAAAGGAAGTCAACAACTCCATGCTAGGAAACTTCACGGATACCGCACTTATCCACAGACATCATATGCAATCAATGATAGGAAACACATCAGAGAATTCAAAGAGTTCAGGGGCAACAGAGGCAGTATTTCACACATGGTTTTATCAACATTTCATTGATAAAAACTGGTGATGGATTCTTACTTTTAAGCAGAATTTGGTAGCAAGGTCTTAAAAGTGAAGCAACAATCCTTGGTCAGCTGGGACACAGACAAGAACCCTCTTTTTTCTTTTGTGGGAGAAATTTTAATTAAAACCTCCCCAAATCAGATTTCTTATAGTTTCTAGATTGCCCACGTCAGGACTTCAATTCATGGCATTATTCATTCCTTGGCTCCTAGAGACTTCCTCCAGTCCCTCAGATTGCATTATTATGATTAATACATAGCTGAAGATCTTACGTAACTGCTGTTGATGTATCTGTAGAGAACACAGAACCACAACCCTGTGATTACCATTTGCATCATAGTATTTTACTTTGAGGCCTTTGTGCTATTTTAAAAGAGAATTTAATTAAAAACCTTGCTAACCTTCAGAGAATAGGCATCCTTTTTTCTTGACTTTTAGCAATAAGAACAAGATCTCTCTGCTGGTACATATGCTTCTAGCACTGGAAAATCCTGCTTATTCATGCCAGTGGGCTAAACAAATAATAAGGCAAGCGCACAGAAATGCCTTCATACCTAAAAGGCTCAAACTGAGATCAGTTCCCTAGACCACCAACAATGTTAGATAGCTAAGAGAAAGTATAGACTAATGATTCTGAGTTACTGCTATAAAAATATTTTAAAAACTTATAATGGGTTCACATATCCATAAAAGTGGTATCAATTTTCACTGAAATGCAGTTTCAGACATACCTGGATGTAAAAGCCGTAGCAAGAGATGTGTGCTATATAAATTGTACACTTAGTCTTCATTTAAAATAATGTTTAATTTGTTTTCCCTAATGATTTTAACCATGCAACTGATTAATGCCAGTGACATTGTAGAAAATTGGAAGTAGAATACCTTCAGGTGTAAAGTGTGGTTACTTCATCGCCCTACTTAGCTAAGCAGTAAATTGAAATATTCTTGGCTAGGTAGAAAACTTGATGCCACATTCTTATATCTATTTTCTTGTTACTTAAAATTTGGTTGTGTTTTATATCAGCTCTCTGATACTCAAAGGCAGCTTCCTGTATCACATGGTGGGAACTTGCTTTTCAACATTTCCACTTCTGTTTCCATCCATTTGAGAACAGAATTTAACCTAGAATTTTTAAGACTTTTTAGCTTTGAATCTAAGGAAATTTTAACAATCAACTCCTTGTATCTGACCCTATTAGTGGGTCTGTTCAACATGTCAAAAGTCTTTTTGAAGCTCAGAATGGCACCAGAATGCTTCTCATTATGTAGTTACCAGCAGTCACCTAGTTAATTATAGATGGAGAATCTTAAATTTCTTTTGCTGTGAATTACTGTCCCAAATAAACTTTCCCCATTACGCTCAAGACTCATCATATGCTTGAAACTGGTTCCTGGTTTTATTTGCTTTTTTTAAAGGAAAAGATATTGAATAAAAGCTATTTTCTTTATGCAATAGACCAGTCAATAAGGCAGTCATTCCAAGAATGGGAATCTATTTCCCTTTTCCATCTGAATAAATTTCAATCCATATCTCTCTTCTTACCAGAGAGTGGCATAAGGAGTGTGGAATGGAAGTTAGTGCAGGACACACAGACACATCTTCACGTTTAGGTGCTGTAAGGAAGAGAATTCAAGATTGTTTGGGCCAAAAATGCAGAAAACAGCTGATTCTCTTAATTCCTGAGCAGGTCTTTACCCTGAGATCGTAGGTCCTTACTCTTAGGAACATGTCCCTGTTCTACACAAAATTATTTCTAGAAAACATTCAGAAATGACCATGAGAGCAAAAAGAGAAACTTTTGACATTCCATCTGAAAAGACCCATGTTTCCTTCCTCCATTCTCTCATCATGGAATTTACTTCTCTCTAGTGATACGACTTTCACAGGAGGAATTAAATGTAACACTTCCAAAATATCCTCTTTATTAGTGTTTAGAAAGCTCCTGGTGAGATATATGGCTTCCAAACCTCTTGGTCTGAGGAAAGATTTTCTCTAGGCTATTTTAAAGAGGCTGGAAAGGTTACTCTGTTCTTCAGTTTTAGAATAAAGTATTGTTCCTCACTACATTCTGTCTTGATATTTAACCCTCGGGGTAGCATTCAAAGCATTTTGTGTACAACCAGTATATCAAGCCTCTTGGATAACAAGGAAAGAAGACTGTCGAGGTGTCTGGATCCAGAGATACACGCTCCATTGCTGATCTCTGTCATAACTGAGATCTACAAATAAAACACCCTGTCACTTATGAAGCTTTAGGGTACACTCTGTCAGTTTGAAAAGAGTAGACAACTGCTGAAGTGGTGTGTTTAGGACTGTAACCTAGGATCCAAGTATCTAAATTTTAACTGTGTGTTACTTCAGAGATGCATGTTCCCTTTTCATTGGAAAAGAGAGTTCTGCTCTTCAGCTTAATCACCCATCAGAACCAACAGAAACTTGATAGAAACGTGCTCTGCCATTGCCAAGCATGATCCATCTTCTGCCTTCCTGGTTATGTGTTGCTCAAATGTCCTTTGCACTTAATTTTTTTTATTATTATATTTTCCCTGATTATCATAATTACCCTGATTTGTCTGGTTCCAATGAGTGAGAAACTTCTAGCACTTAATTTTAAGTCTGTGTAGCATTACAAAAACACAGCGTAGCTTGTCGCCTTTTTAATGTGTAATATAAAATAATATTTTTTAGGTGAATGCATTGCAGAACTTACAGTTGTCACCACTGACTACCTTCCAGATGAAATATAAAAGGACTTAGTTAAAGTAGGAAGCTTACTTGTTATTGTGGCAGATTCTTTTTTCTCTATAAGGGGATTGTCTTCCTAAGAATTCTAACATCAGTTGGTACTTTTTGATTACTAGATTTTAGTGTGTTATCTTAGCAAGCTGACAAAAGCTTAAAAGCTCTTATCTCTAATACTTTAACCTGCCTGTGTTTTTTTTTTCATTATTATTAATAACTCATTATAGCTACAAGCTTCGTTTCAGTTTTCTCATTAGTGGCCACAAAAGCGCACAGCAGCCTGCACCCTTTACAACACTAGAAAAAGTGTCTTCAGAGTCTTCAAAGCAAACATTTCCTCAGAAGCCCTAACCCTGCACCTCCATCCTACAAGAAACTGAAATAGAAGAGAGCAGTTACAATTCACAAAATGGTATCTGGGACTGAATTTTAGATATCATCTTGAAAGGCTACTGTCCAGTGCTTCACCTTAATGTTGTGGAGTACTTCCACAAAAATATTTAAGCCATGCTCCTGCTCGGACACAGGTCAGCACTGGCTCTGGGTCTGGTCAGAGGAGCAGTGATATGAAGCTCTGAGTGTTCCTTAGCCTCATGTGGATTTGTTTCATATTCTATCAAATGGGTCATACAGGGGCTGAAAAGTGTAGATCTTCAAAAGACAGTCATCCAGTTTAGGTAGCTTAGGCATCACATCAGCTTTAGTACTGCATAATCTCCGTAGATGTTCAGTGTCTTTAATTTTTGTTTGCTTGGTTTCTCTCAGCAAAGTTCTCTAAAGCACAAAATATCTGCTTCAGGGAATGCCTCTGTAAAGGTATAACCAGCTAAATGTTCTCATTCACACATATTCCCTGCTTGGCATTCATCTGTTCATCTTTTCCAACTGAAGGATATACATATATATAATAAGAAGTTCAATGATTAGAATATGTCCTAGGGAGACACAGGAGATGAGCTGAGACACATTCTCTTCTCTGCCTACTGGGCATAAGAAGTTGCATTTCCTTTTTTTCTTTTTTTTTTAATTTTTTTTTTCCTTTCCCCAGAAGAATGTTCCAAATAAAATATATCTACGGAGGTAGTCCATTTATCATATCTGTCTACACTGTCTCACTTTTCCAAATATTCATTAGACAGAAAACAACATATGGCATGTAGGTAGAGCACCCATACAGAATGGTTAAGACCTGCCTTTCTACTATGGCTTCTTCCTCATGTTGCGTTATACTGCTACGCCTAGTTAGACAACAGTTTAGCCATTTTCTTTTCATATAAGAATTAAAATATGCATACTAACAAATTAAGCAAATAATCTTTCTATTCATTCATCAAACCAGTGTGGAACCACAACTGAATTTGCTAGGCAGCCTGAAACATTTTCTACTTTATCACTGCTTTCTTTGCTGTTTATAACTAGCTCTCTATATATATTTGTACAGGCAATATGAGAAATTTTTAACAACAGTTATGCTTGATCTCTCTTGTACAATATGCAGCATAGTACCAGATTGATAATGACAATAATTATATAACTAAATATAATGCTGTAGGTTGGTACGTATGTCCATAGTTATGTGTGTATATGTAGATATATAGCAAATAAATAAAATAGATAACAATTTTAAATCAAAATAAATTTGTTGTCAAAAAATGCTGATCTCTGGGAAAATTTCAGTGAAGTATGACTCTCTTGAACTAATTGTACAGTGACTAAAATAATGTAATAACAAAACCAGTTTTTGTTTCATTTCCTCTGCCAAACTGCAGATCTTCCGTAACATGGACCTAAGTTCCAAGAAAAGGATAAAACAAATAACAGTTGATATGCACAGTGCTCTACTATAATAATCCAATTATTTCCCATAGTGCAGAAATGGCATGCAATTTCCACACCTGTGACTCCTGAGAGATGTTATTTGCACAGTTTGGATCTGAATGCCTAGTTAAATTTTGCTATGGCACCTTGGGTCAGATTTATGTTAAATTTCTCTCTTTATAAACTCCATGGTCACATATTTTCTGGCGTGCTGGTTACATACATTGCTCTCTTGCTTGGCAGGAAATCTGTCTTGATGATCAACTTCTGCATCCTTGTGTTTAGTAGCCATGCCATAAAGGCAACACCTGTCGTGAGAAACACCAGCTCCATAGTGGGGGGAATGAGAATGGTGGGGGCTGTGATTTTCCCATGACATTTCATCTGTCTTTCATAATATAGCTTTGCTAGTAGCCTTAGGTAAGAGACCCTTCAGTTGTACAGTAAGAAGACCAGGGACCGGTATCTGAGAGGTGGGATTTTATATTATCTTTGTCATCAGATGCTAATGCACTTGCAATGCAGAAGAAATAAATGTGATATATATCAGGAATCACGGTCCTAATAAACAAAGTTATTTTTTAAGCAGAAAAATGGCAGTCTTGTCTGATGCTTAGGGCCATACAAGCACTGAAAAATTGATTGTGGTATGAAGGATTGCTTGCAGAAGTGAGATTGATTTTTTTCTTTTTATTGGATCTAACATTAGTTGATTGCATTTTGCATGTTTTACATTTACATTTACAACTATGTCAAACATTCTGTCTAAATCCAAAATGTTATTGACTTCATCTGTGCAAAGCAGTCGGAATCATCCTTCCTACTTCTGTATTTCTCTACACAATAGTATCTTGAGTCTTTGCACAAAGATGTGGGCTGTATGTGAATATAAATAAATATATTCTATTTGATTCTCTGCTTTGTCTTTTAAAAAAATTTATTAATTTTTTGATTTAAATGAATAGTTCAGAATTTGCTGAACTAATGGTTTATTGTTTACCTTTGGCAAATGTGAAACTTCCAGATGGCTACAGTAAGCAAATAAAGCTATGAGACATCTTGTTTAAAAAGTCATCTTCTTTGAGTTGGTGACAAAGTGCAACACCCACTGGAATTCTGGATCACTTTATAATACACAATGTTGTGTGACCAGCTGTACCCATGCAGCATCACCGAACTAATGCAATTCCAGGAACTTTAAGAAATTCAAAGAAGCAAGCAACAAAGTAACTGGATATTTTTCCTTCCTGGTAGAGACAGTTCTGCAAATAACAAAACAAACAATGCCCCCAGAAGAAAAACAGGGAATTTCTTAACATGTATTAAATTCAACCCAGTTCAAAATGATGATTTTCTTTTTCTTCTGAAACTAAATTGACTGGAAACAGAACTCACCTGGTTGAAGAAAAAAAATAGCTTTCTCACTGTTATGTTGCACATTATTGAGATGAATTGCTTAAAGTAAAACCTGAAAAGGTTCATTGAAATGATCTCAGATAACCTGTTGTCTTTTGGAACAGAAATTGATCAAATGTGGCAAAGAGTTTGACTTTAAAGGTCACAGGAGTACAAACGAACACAAAATGTCCAGTAGAATATGTCCTCTTCCATATTCTCAGGGCAGCATCCACCATCCATTTACTCATCTGTCTCCCAGGTCCACTTTCCTCCTTACTAGCTTACCTGTAAACCAGAACAGCAAATATTTTTATTAACACATTCGTCCTGACACAGCTTTACAAAGAGACTTTCTACTTGCCTGGATCACATAACTTCTGTCTTCAACTATGATTGCTTCTCCACTGACCTACCTCTGGATGCTCTTAATTTATATAAGGTTTATAACGTTCACTCTACTCCACTGACTCATTTATGCATTATTTTCTACCGAAAGCTGAAAGTGACAAGTGATAACATTTGAAAACAACAGCCAAACAGTTTTTTGAGTGCACATCACATACATACATCCCATACACTATTTCACTGAAGAGACAACAGGGAGATTTCAGTGTTAGTTGCTTGGAAAACTATAGGACTTTTCCTGTCTACGACTCCTAGGCTGGAGATACAAGTATTATCTGAAGTATTTTTCTGTTCTGTTTGGGTTTTTTTTCTTCTCCTCACTATTCCTAAAAGTCTCCACCTGTCATCATTTGCTTTCTGATAGTGCACTACTATATCAAGACATTGAAAGTTTGAAGACCTACCTCAAGGTATTTAATTTATGCATTCTGTTTTATATAAATGCTTTACAGTGTTGTCTAGGTGTTCTTAGTGCTCTTATCTATTAAAAAAATTATAACATGACAAGTGAAACAGCAGAATTTAATACAATCCATCAACAGTGGGTCACGCTATTTGAAAATTCAAGTCTCCCCTCCCCCTTGGTAACCTAATTTTAAATGCATTTGGGAAAATTACATGTGCAACGTGTCCTCAATGTCTATAGATTTGGCCTAATTCAGTACAGATGGGGATTGATTCTAAAAGCCCCCACAGAAAATTAGTGTCATCAGCCCCCTCTCACTTTTAGTAAATCTCATTTCAACTGTGTCAGTACAGAAGAGAATGACAGGTGGTTTGCAGTAAGAAGGGTTGATCCTTTTGGACATTTTCATCTTAGTCATCAGACTACATATTTTTCTATCTGTTCTTTCACACTTAGAAATGCAATGCAAACAACTAACAATGGAAAGATGATTGGTTGTGCATGTGCCTAATTTGAATATATTATAATTAAGACAGCCTTTATTCTAATAATCACAGCCGCACCATACTATGCTATATTTAAAATACCGACTGAAATACTTCTTATTGTGAGGGCATGAGTTGAAGATGCTTGAGCTGCTAGGCAGTGTAAGCCATAAATCTGCATGGTTTCCTCTAGAACCTCAAGTATGCTCTAGAATGAAGATAACATGTTGCATGAAGATGTATCAGAAAGTAATGTTCAAGCTTCTACTCAAGAAAGCATTCTATTGCATCTGCACACCACTGCTCCCAAGAGAGCTGAATAAAAAACAAGGCATTTAACAGTTCTGAAAGTTTTATCACCACACATGGTGATAAGATTAGGTTAAGCTGGTTGGATAATAAGGTTAAGGTGAGTAACTGTTGTGGTTTTGAACCACTGTCTGGTAGCAAAACACCACAAAAACAACTTGCTCAGTCTCCCCCCTCCACCCTCCTGGGGGTGGGGGACAGAATTAAAAGGGTAAAGGGAAAAGAGACTCTGATGACCAAGGCTCAGCCTGTTCCCGGCTAACAATCCTGGAGAAGGGAGAGTCCCTAAACTGCAGTCCTGGAACGGAAGTAAGATCCCAAGTGTCTGGGAGACGAAGACAACCCTGAGAGAGGGGTGACCCAGAGGGAGATGACCCAGAGCAAGAGACAGCACTTCCATCATCCATGTACTGGGCGTGACGTGTATGTTATGGAATACATCATTGACCAGTTTGGGTCTCAGTCCCAAACCTAAGATCAAATCCTAGGCTGGTAACTGGGGTTGTGCTCCCTCCCAGCTCCTCCTGCACCTGCAGACACTGGCACAGCAGAGATGCTGAAAAGTCCTTGCCACTCCTGGCAACAACTATAAACATCAGTATGTTATCAGCCTTCTTCTCAGCACAAATCCAAAACATAGCCTCCTACTAAATACTGTGAAGAAATTTAGAAGTTAAGGCTGCCCTGGGCTGGACACAGCTGGTTTTACAGTAGCCCACTGCTGGCCACAGCTGAGCCCATCAGCCAAGTGTGTGACAGCCCTGTGAAAACATATTTAAGAAAGGGCAGAAGATGCTAGACAGGCAGAGGAGGGGGGAAGAAACCACACCACACTACACCACACTGCACAAAAACCACAACAAAAACCCCAACAACACAACAGAAAAAAAAAAAAAAGAGAAACAACAGAGGGAACACCATGGTCAGAGACAGAAGGAGGAAGAGGAGATGTTATACGGTGTGGCAAGTATTTCCTGCAGCCTGTGAAGGACCCATGCTGCAGCAGAAGAAATTTATAAGAAGGAAGGAGTGGCAGAGAGGTACCACTGTGTTCTCGTTGTAATCCTCCATTCCTTTGCACGACTTGTAGGAGTGAAGTTAAGCATGGGAGAAGGAGAGGACGGGTGCTTTTAATGTTTATCTTTCTGTTTTCCAACGGTTTAGATATACACACACATATATATATACACACACATATATGCATATACCCTCAATTGTAAAACCTCTAAAGGGGGTTAAGTTTGTCTTGGAAACATTTTAGGGACGTTCAAATTAAAAAAAACCCATATCATTTAAGTAGTTATGAGAAATACTTCAAGCTTTTTCTATCAAAAATCAGCCATCTTTGGTCCCTAGAAAATGTCAGGGCTCCACAGGCCTTGTTCGTTGTGTCTAGCCTAGTGAATTTTCTGTCAGAGGCAATTAGTTAACATCCTGCTGGAAAGATAGACTCTACTCTGCAAATATTCCAGCGTTCACTGCAGGGAAGCTTCAATTCCTCTTTTATACTGCGTGAGGTTCGTTAACTTCTGCTATAGCCCTTCTGTTTGGCTTTTGGCATGGTTAGTGGTACTTTTCAGATGTTCTTCTGTTCGGTTTCTTGCCTTACATGCAGGGCTTTTTTTCTCATCTACACTCATATTCAGTCAAGTTCTTCTTCTGTCATCCACTTCACAGAATGATAGCACACACACACAATCTTATTTGTCTTTAAAATTCAGTTTTAGTTCAGCAAATAATAAACCACCAAAATTCTAAATGTATCATTATTGTATGATCTCTTTGTGTCTTTTAGTTTCAGTCTGATAAAAATTTTGTCTTGATTTGAGGATAATTGCATTCCTTAAATCATTTTTCTTGTTATAGGTGCTTCCTTCTTAACCAATGTCTTTACTCTGGGTAATTATAGTGTGTTATGCACACTTACACATAAATACCATAAAAATTTCCGCTTAACAAAGGTCCTGTTATCTATCAAATGGAAAAAAAATGCACACCATGTGTCATTTAAAGTCTCTCACTTCTTTCTTTAAGCCTAACAAAGGTGATTCTTTCCACGACATTAACTGGTAGCTTCTCTTGGATTATTGGTTGTCATTTGGTGAATTCACCACTATATTCATAGATACGTACAGACATTTATATGTGTGTATGTATGTGCAGACGTATAAATATATACCTCAGACAGTTATTATAAGCCACCCATAATATGTTCAGAGCAGCAAGTCTGGTAAGTTAAAATGAACAGGAAGACTAGGATCTCCAGAGATCCTCCAATAAACTGGTATAGAGTCTATTCATCAGTTCATCAGAGTATTTTTCTTTTCTGAGTGAGACTTATCCATGTGTCTCGGGGTTACACCCAAGACCACTACCGCTAGAACCGTACCTTCTTTTAGCTGATGGTGAAATACTGAAAAATATTTATTAATTGGACACATAACACAAGCATCTTTGAAAGTCATTGGTTTATATCTTCTTAAAACTTTTGAACATGCTTCCATTTCACAGTTCGGTTCTCTTCGTATATTGAAAAGTTTGGCCACCAGAAACACCGATGCAATTAAGTGTTTCTGAAAATACCACCAACATGCAGAAATTACATCCTGTGTACCTGTTGTCACTATGTCTGTATGCTCTGACAATTTCCATAAAACTAGCAAAGTTGATATTCGTGTGGTGATCAAAAGGAAGCTGGGCAATATATTCTTCATAATTCATTTTATTTTGCTTTTAAGCATGAAATTACGTTCTCATGTGTTTTCTAGCCTAAACAATTCTGTTATATGATGAGTCTTTCCACCAACTCAAAAAACAGAGTTTAGATGTAAAAGCTCTGTACTCTACTAGCTCAGATTTAGAAGCGTACACTGCAGGTACCTAAAGGTTAGATAAGATTAATTTTATTCATAGTGCCTGTTGCAAGAAAAACATACAGGATAATATATTTGAAAGAAACTTACCAGTTTTCATATAACAAAAACAGGGCAGTAAAATTCCAAATAGATCCATGAAAACAATCTTCCATGCCTACTTGCAGCTAGACTGAGGCTCGATGGGACTATCAAATGGTCCAAAGGTGGGTGGAAAAAAGGCAAACCTCACAATCATCTTCAGGAAAGGCAAGATGGAAGGTTTTGAAAGTCTTCTAGCAACTTAATCTCATTTCGGTCCCCAGAAAGATTATGGAGCAAATCCCTCTGGAAACCATTTCCAAGCATACAAGAAGCAATAAAACGGCAGGGAATAAGCAGGATGGGTTTGCCCAGAACAAATTGTGTCTTACCAGCCTGATTGCCTTCTGTGATGAGGACAGGCTCAGTGCTAAAAGAGAGAACAGTGGATGCTTTTTATCGGGACTGCAGTAACACCTTCAACCCGTAATATTCCTACAGCCAAAGTGGTGAAAGAGTTCCTACTGCCAAACAGGCAGTGTTAAGAGAGGACTATACAGTAGTCTACCCAGCTCAGTGGTACAAATCATGCTGGCTACTTGCAATATGGCAAATACTATTTAACTATTTAACTATCAGCAATCAGTCTGAGGAGAGAGAGAGACCTCTCTCAGTATATTTGCCAGCAATGCCAAGTTGGAGTGAGCAGACAATACATGGGAGGGCAGAGAGGCCTTGACAGTCTGGACAAATAAACAGATAGGAATGTAAGGAAATACATCAAAGACAACTGTGAAATGCATCTATACAGGCTGAGCACCAAAAGAATTGAAAGTAGCTTCACAGAAAAGGAACTGAGGTCTCAGGTGGACAATAAGCTGATCACAAGGCAGCACTCTGATCTTGCAGAAATGAAGACCAACTGCATACTGACTTGTATTAGCTAGAGTATAGAAAGCAGGTCCAGGGAAGCAATTTTTATCTGCCTTGCACTTGTGATACCATATGTAGTGTACTGTGTGCAGTTTTGCTCCCCAGTGCAAAAAAAGATATTGAGATATTGGACTGATTCCAGTGTGCCACCAACATGATAGAGGCATACTGGAGCATGTGACATATGCTGAGAGGCAGAGACAACTGGGTTTGTTCAGCCCAAAGAAAGGAAAATTGAAGGGAGATCCATTTGCTGTTTTAATTTGTTTAATTGAAGGATATAGATAAGACAGAGCCAGACTGTTGTCAGAGACAGACAGTGACAGGAAAAGAGTCACTGGAGAGAAACTGGAACAGAGATATCCTGACCAGATATGGGAACTTTTTTTTTGTTATGAAGGTATTTAATCTCTAAATCAGTTTTCCCAGAGATGTTGTGGAATTTCCATCCTTGGAGATTTTCAGACTGTATTGGATGTGATCCTAAGCAACCTGCCTAGTTTGCTGTGGTTTACCCTGCTTTGAGTCAAGGACTGGAATAAATGACCATAAGAGGTCCTAGAGGTCCTTTTCAAATCAAGACTAAATTAGCCTATGATTCCTTCAGTGTCTGTCTATCTGCCTGAATGCTTAAAAAACATCCATAAACTGCTGGAGAAATTTTGCAAAAAATAGATTAGCATCTACTGAAACAGCACATTGCATGCATTCCGTGATCAAGAAGACTCCTAGTCTTTGTATTCTGGGTCATAATCTATGTAGACAGCAGATGCACTATAGACTACAGTTTATAGAGGTAATAAGTGAATCCTTTCAAAGTTTACACAAAGCCTGCAGCATATGCATAAAAACTTGCGTTGGTTGTTGGGGTTTTGGAGGTTTCTACGTCTAACAACATTTTGCAAAATATTTCTAGGTTCTCTGGGAGTGCTACAAATACAGGTGATTACATATTCATTTTGAAAATGCTAGTTTTAGTTTCAGTGTAGATCCAGTTTTTCCAGTTATATCTTGTTGATATGAATAGCATCCATGGTCCAAGCTGGTAAGTAATTGAGGCTCTGGGAGTTTGACTGCTCTTGTGCTAATTAAAATCTAATCATCATCGTGAGAACAAGCACCTACTGAGACTTTTTAACTATAACTCCTAAAGGATATTCTCAAAGTTTGCGTGCACGCACATTCTTTGTCAAGTGTGAAGGCTACTTAAGATGCTGAACACATTACAGCTCTAATATCAGTTTCTTCCAGGCTTAGGCACAGGAATGATCTCACTCTCAGTTCTGTGACTGAACCCATGCAACACTTCTCTTACAGGCTGAGGTCTCCTCTTCTCTTCCATCTCCTCACCCAATGCTTCATAGCCACGACTAAGTAGTGGCAAAGGTGTTTTAATTATCAGCTATATCTTCTTTCTTTTTTTTTTTTAATACCTGATTATAAAATCAGCCCAAGAACCATGATGTGTTCTTGCCTTTTAGAAGAACATAATCTAGGAAATGAATACTGACAGATTCACACACATGGATAGAGTAACACCAGCTTGATTTATGCATCCAAATAAAAATGCTACTTTTTTACTCAGAAACTGAAAATACGCTTTAAGAAAATTTCTTTTGGATACACTGATACTGTAAACACTCCCTCTGGAACAGAATGACCTGAAATATACCATGAATTCTGTCCATCGGCACTTATGTGACTTTGGAACATTAAGCACTTTCAAGCAATTAAAAAAGAAATAAAAGCACATAATGAAAAATTCAAGGAAGTATAACAATTCTGATGCAGGAAAGTAAAAATATTTAATATTTTATTCCATCGGTAGATTTTAAGAATAAGCAGACTCTGCTAAGGAATTTCATTTTTTAAATAAATTTTAGGCAAAGAAATATCAAGAAATTTTAAACAGTGGACACTTCTGACTTCAAGGATAATGACTGAAAGGATTATAGGTCTTCAAATTGTGAACTCTCAAGGACTACTCCTTAGTGAAATCCTTCTGGAGAGTCACCTTAAAAGCCACTCACTCCACAGATTTTCAAGCTGCATTTGATATCCTTCTGCTGTACGTCACCTGCACATGTCAACAGCAGCTGAGAACAGCTAATTATAATCATAGGAGGGGTGATAATTATAAACAGCAAGTTCCCAGTTGTCCTCTGCCATAATTTTCTAGTGGCGAAAGTGTGTGAAAGCCAACAAAAGTAAAACTGATAACACATTCTACCCCTTTCCTCTGCAAATTCAGGGAAATATTCATGAAGTGGATAGGAGGAGGCATAATTCCTCAGTGGAGATGATAAGCAAGTGAAAAATTTGAACAATTTTAAGATGGTGCATCTTAATGCAGTGATATTTAGTTCAGTCATTTAAAAATTAAATATCATCATTCTGATCCAGATTTCTTTAGGGTAGGTCCTTGAGCACATTAGCATATAAACCAAACTAGTTTTAGCTGGAATATAAAGGCAGATCAAAGTAATGAAACTAACCTCTATTAAAAAGATTAAACAGAAAATGGAAGTACCTTAGAGAAAACAGTAATTTTTGTGGTGGATTGCTAAACTGAATTTTGACATTATTGTTTAGGTTACCTGACAATATAAAAGGGGGCAATATAGGGCTTGGTTTTTACCCTGTTTTGTTGAGGAAGGAGGCAGGACTCAGCCTGTTTATCAGAAGCAAAGGTAAAAGCTGTGGGTAGCTTTGGCCTCCATGGGAGAACCTTCTATCTTAGCAAAAAGGAAATTTGACAGTTGGGCCAAATTTAGGCCTAGTAATCAGTTCCATTGGGGTGGATCTACCAATATGGAAGAGTTTCTTCTCTCCTCTGTAAAAGAACACACATTTAGCTCACAAAAAGCAGAACAGGAAAGAGACAATACCAGAGAGGAGAACTTCTAGGTCACTCAGGCCACTGAAATTGTTGGGCCATGGAAGGAAACACTCAAGCTCAGCCTCAGAGAGGTTCAGCCAGAACAATGTAAGTGATTACAAGAAGGGAAAGTGAGATTATCATAGATCTCATGAGAAAAATGGTAGGATGTTGTAAGGGGATTTTGAAGATGTACAAAACTTCCTAAATGTATTAGGAAATATTTAGAAAAAGGACCACAGGTGGAAAAAGGGAGAGATAAAGGCTATGCAGGAACAAGTGTGGGAAAAAGGGGAGGAAGGAGGACAAAGTGTGCCAGTCATGTGTAAACAGTGGGTCAGTATAATTCTCTGGTCAAGACCCGCAGCTCACTGTTGCAGTCTGTCCTGTCCTCTTACTAAACTCTATTTTGTGTGTGACGCCTTGTGTGTATATACGTGTGTAATTTGGTAATGCACCTTATGCTGGTCTAGCTGGTGAGTTGGAAAAGAAGGAGACCACAGTGCTGGGTCCTCCACTTTGGTCATAACAATCCCCTGCAACGTAACCCTTGAGGTCTTTTCCAACCTTAATGATTCTATGATTCTATGATTCTATTCTATGAATATGTGCTCAACCCCACTGCCAAGCTGGAAATGGGGACTAGCAGCAGTCGTATTCAGCAAAACTGTGAGGAAAAGTCCCCTGGGTTTGTCTTCCTTTCACAGATGAGATTTTTAATGTTACAGTTGTTCAGCTGTACTCAGAACTGACAGGATCTTTTTTCTTGCCACCCGCACCTCTGTACCTGACACCACTCATACTGAAGCACGTCTGTGAGCATTTCTGCTGGGTTTTGTGGCAATGCCTTTCAAATTTCCTGGTGCTTTAAGCATTTCTTTTTAAATCTTGCTTCAAAGCACTTGGCACATCTCTGAAGCCCGGAATCATTCAAATCTGAAGCACTCTGGGGTTTCTGAGTCACATGCAGTAATTTGCAGCTATTTGAAGCACCTGGGAAGATCTGTGATGTATTTATTAATTATCTTCTTATAACACCAAAGGTATATGTAGAGATGTGCAGACAAAATTAAAGGTAACTTTTTTTCTCCCCTAGAAATGTTAAATCTATGTGGTTGATCATATAAAGTGCCAATAAAAGCCAGTGAATGTCAGAGGACAACTGGTTTCTCAAGCTGTTTGGACCAGGTTCTAACAACAGGTAGAAAATTTCCTTGAGAGGGAATTTTGAACTCTCAGATTAGATTCATAACTGAATTTTATGTGCTTAGGTGAACCAAGCTTTTGAATCTTACAATTTCAAGCTTAAGGGATATGAGTTCTTCATTCTGATTTTCACAGAAAAAAAGAAATACACCAATGCCTGCCAGTGTGTCACAGGAGAACTTGGATACTTCTGAAAAGCAGAGAAATTCTGTTTATTGATTGTTGTCCCCGTGCCAGAGGAGGAATTTGTGATTCAAGTAATATTTTTTAGCTACGACTTGTTATATAAGCATAACAGCTGTGAAATAACAGGTTCCCACAAAATTAAATGAAGCACTTTCTCAGGGCACCTGCATGTCAAAGAGTAACTCTTTCTCCAAATTAAATTTTAGTTAAAATAAGAAAAATCAAACTTTCACTTCTTGGTGCAGCTTATTCAAAGATATCTTACTTCACAAAGTTGCATGCATAGTACTCCTCCTATGATCGAAAACTCAAAAGCATTCTCTATCACCCTGTGCCAACAGTGTGTGAACATCCTTCTTCTCTTGCGTTAATACTAGGATTTTAAATTTAAAATAATTTACTGAGGCCATCTATTTGTTAGAGAAGGGTCCACAGCAAACCGTCATCTATGTTTGTGGGAGCTAAGGTCTAGCTCTGCAAATTCAGTCTATTTGTATTGTTTGTTTCAGTGTGAAATGGACTTCCTCCACTGTTAGTTTTTCTGTTTCTTCTTCTTGGTTAGATATTGTTCATTGTAATTGCTGGCGGAGAAGAAGTAAGCTCTCCCTACGTGAATATTCATGCAGAAAATACAATTCGTGAAATTACAACTCATCTGGGCTCCCCTCAGTTTTCCTGCTCTTGGATAGCTTTCTCATCCACTTGGCTAGGCATGAACTGATGTCCTATTTTTGTATCATTTCTCTAATTTCAGGCTTAGCTTTTCAACAATCAAACAGAAAATGATAGAAATTCAAGACTTGACAAGAGACTCACATGTTTTTCCGGCTTCTTTGCAACTATCAATTACTTCAAGGTACTTAAATGTATGCAGTAGTAGACCTGAACTGAACTACAGTAATTTCCTTTCTTTCCTCAAAATCTACACCTTACAGTTCAATCACTTTGAGTACAGACCATCCAAGATCAGGGATGAACAATGGGCGTATGAAGTTATAACAAAATTACAAAGATTGTACCACAATCTCTTTCTTCCTGTACAACCTTCTCTATATGAACCAGTTGTCCTATTAGATACCAAAGCATATAAGAACAGATAGGTTATCTTAATGTGGCCTTGTACTAAACGTACAGAGGACAATAGTCTGATTAGTACTCTGGATTCCACAATAATTTATATAATTTGTTCCACAGACAGCTTAACACCATTAAAACTATTTTGTTCTTTTTGTGACTGTAAACTCTTACAACCAGCTAGAAAACACTGGCACTATATGTGCTATATTAAGTATCAATGGGATTAAATAGCAAAGCTGATGTTTTTTCAGTTGGAAAATCATCAGCTCAAGGGATATTTTTCCCTGAAAGATAAAACATTTACAGGGCCACATACACAGCATCATTTGGATTCTGATGGGTCAAATATAAACTTGTCACTTAGGTGTCAAGAAATGCCAGTTGTTAGGACTAGTCATATTTTAGTAGCACACTAAAGCCTGGTTTTGAAGAAAGGTTATAACCTGGCCTATCCTGTGTGCTGATAATTAATAGCAGGTGCACACAATTGAGGTACAACTCATTGCCAGTGCCAAACTGTCATAAAATTAAGGAACTGGCACTGAAAATATGGCCTGAAGGGATTAGCTCCTGCTGCTGCTGTTCAAGTTGGTGGCAAAAACTCTTACTGATCTGATCGGGAACAGAATTTGGTCCTAACTGTTGGATGTTGTGCCTGTGAGTGAGACTCCTTTTAATGTAAATTGACATGTCTTTGAGAAATTCTTTTCATTATAGGCACCAGGATTACTTCATGGTCTAAGGCATTCATGGCTCTAGACTGTTCTTGGCATTTAAAAAAAAACACCACATTTTAAGCCTATTCCCTCTCTTATTACATTTTGGGTCCTCGACTTCTCAGACTTCTGCAAAATCAAGCACTGTAATACAAAGCCTGAAAACATGAGCATTAGCATTGCATAGGGCAAGGAAGACGAACAGAAGTTGAATAATATACTGCAACAAATGCACTTTTTGCTGGTTTTTAACTGTAGTGTCTGTAGTTGAAATATCAACGGGTAAATTTGGGACTCAGTTTAGGCTGCTGCACTTCCAACAGTTTTAGTGTAACGGTATAACAGAAAGCAGAATTGGTTATGAAAATAAACTAAATATTTGCCACAGGTATTTTTCTCCCTCCAGCTTTTAATTACAAATGAGGTAGTGTTTTGGTTTTTTTTTTTTCAATCATGAGTTGCTTTTACTTCTATAGAGAAAGAAGCTAGGATGATGCCAGACAGAGCATTCTCCACATCTTTGCTGTTTTTTGCCAGATACATGTATTGTGCAGGTTATGATTCCAGTCTCTTTATTTTTTTTCCCAATATATGACTTATGATTTCCATGGTATTCAGAAACTCACTCATGCCACGGCACAGACAGTATCTGTGCAATCAGTCCTCTCAGTTGCACAGTATAAAGCTGACAATGCAGGAAATACGGCACCTCAGACTAAAGGAACATAAGAGAATTCCTTGACCGTAACTTCAACAGACAAATGTAGGAAACACTAACATTTAAGAGTAGAGAAAAAGATAAAAGAAAGACAGTGAGGAAAGGGTTTTCCTGTTAAAAACTCTCAATAAAAGAAAAGGAAAAACTAAAAGAGAAAAAAAAAAAGCTGCCTGTGTTAGTGTGCATTTGCAAGGAAGAATTATTTAGTCAATTCAACAAATAAATGCTGGGTCTTCTAATGCACTTCTCAGAAGTCTTAAACTAATTGTGAAGGGAAGAAAAGTCTGGTCTTTTTTACTAACAGGAATAAATATTCATTCTAATATACATAAGAGTATTTTGATACTACATAGATAGACTGTCTGGGGGTAGTAGTTATCAATATCTGTAGTAATTATATTAGTGGCAATTATAAAATTTTGCATCAAAATTGGATTCTACCCCAACAGTGAAGTTGGTTAAGAGATACCACCTTAATAGTTTTATTCTTCAGACTATAGCAGCGGAGAAATCAATTATTGATTCTCCCCTCCTCTCCTATGTGTTAGTCATATTTGAAGTTTTGATGCTGCACATTCTGTATATTTGCTGCTGGCCTAATAATCTCCTGCATGCTGGGAAAACCTTTGTTCTCTGACAGAAGTAATAAAGCTGTCTGCACGATTCCCTCTTGTGAGACATGGAGTGCTCCCATTTTATTTAATCTGGTGGTGTGCAGCCTTTTCAAAGTAAACACTTCACAGGGACCAAATGGGGAATGACATCCCAATGACTGGCCTGTGTGACCAAAAAAAAATTAAAAAATTGCCTGTCAAGGAAAAAAACAATGAGTCTTAATTTCAGATCCACCCCCCCCCACACACACACACACTCCTCAGAAACCTTCATGAGAAACCTGGGTCAAATGGTTTTTAGCTCTCATTTCTGCTGCAGCATGTGTCTTCCTGTGGAAGTGCTTTAGCTTTCCCCCACTCTTCATTCACTCATTCCCGCTGAATGGCAGCATACATAAAATGAAGAGATCTAAATGCCAGCAGGAGGCTGGCTGCTTTCTTCTAGGCATGTCCTGAGACCAGTCACCCAGAACAACTTGTGATCCCTGGACAAAGACATTCACAGCAGGTGGCCATATCAAGAAATTTTCCTCCTGGAATTAGATATTATTCAAGGAATCACTACTGAGTCAAACATAATGCCCCATCCTGCTGGGTCAAGTAGGATTTCATTTCAATTTCTTTACACAACGATGCGTTTCATCTTGTCTGCGTACAATGACAGTGCTCAGGCATGAAATAAATTGAAGTGCTTGAAAGGCAGAATTATCCCTTGAACGTGCAGCATTCCCGACCCCAAAAACATACATTGTCAAGTGAGTTCCAGATAAGCAGGATCTTCACCGAGTGTTTGTGCTGCTTGGCTTCCTTTAATCATACTCCCTTTTGTAAAAGGGATTTTCGAGGGGAAAGATAAATCATTGCTGAGGAAAAAGGTCATTTTCAAAAGGCTTTAAGAGCTTCATTTTGTGTGGCTTTTCAAGGTGAAACAGGTAATTCAGTGCAGTGAAAACCTTTTGTATTCAACTTAATTCACAGTTCACACTATGAAGAAAAAAGTAGTGAAATAAGCTTGAATAAAATTCTTCATTAAAACTGCTCTCATAGGTGTGTGAGCCACATTTTGTTGTTTGTTAATACATTGGCCTGAATATTGAAAAATAAATTTATGACTAATACTGAAGCTATATATTCTGGTGTCCTGGGTTAAGCTCTAAATCATCTGTGCCTCCAATATTGGACCATTTTCCTGCTGTGCTACAAAAGGCATCAATCATTTCTTCTGGGAATCACTTCTGTAATGTGTATATTGAATATACTGATACTGAGACATTCAGGCATATCATTGGCATCCTGCCCACAAACAGACAGAGACTCATATTTTTAGGGTAGGGTAGCAAATGTTTTGCGATGTTTCACGGATAATGAGCCTGCCTTGGATATAGGGACTCTTTCTGTACCTCTTTCAGACTACTCGTGTAGGCCTTCCAGATTTCTGGTCACAGGTCAGACATCTTTGTTTACGATATCTGGGCTCTGAATTTTAACCTCAGGACATAAGCTCAGTGTAAAAATGACCAGATGAGTATACATAGCTTGGATTAGTACACTAAGTCATGATCCTTTCAACTATAATGAGTACATGTGTCTGTTCTTCCGAATTTTTCCCATTGAGTATCCTCTAGAGCATGGGTGCACACCTTTCACTGGGAACAACTGTGCATAATGTTCGTTAATGTTAATTGAATCGTCTATAACCTTAAATAGCAACACTAATCTAGACAGTCAGTCCTCTTTCATAATAAGGACAAAATATTTTTAAAACATGAATCTGCATCGAGAATTGCTTGTTTGTTTTTCCCACATATAAAACAGTATTGATCAAAATATGGTCCCCTTCAACTCTGATCCAGATCATATACCTGCCCTGAAACTACTCTAGAGATGAAAGCTGGTCCTATTTCAGTAGAAACAGGCAGAAATGCTGCTACAAATTAAAGTTCATCTGTGATATTACTTCATTCCTTTGTTATTTCCTCTTTCAGGGAAATAACAACCCAAAGGAAATGCAACCAAGTTTGCAGATTACAGAATATGCCTGATGAAGGTCTTCATGAAGAAATAATGTTGCCCAAATTCATCTTCTTGTTCCTATCACATCTACTTTTTATTAAAAAAAAGATATTACCCCTGCTTCCAAATACTTCTTTGTGAATATAGTGTGTTTATTAAGAAGTATCTTACAGAGATTGTATATAGCACATGGGATAAAGTCATAGACTCATAGCATCATAGAATCATAGAAGGGTTTGGATTGGAAGGGACCTTAGAGATCATCTGGTTCCAACCCCCCTGCCATGGGCAGGGACACCTCCCACTAGTCCAGGTTGCTCAAAGCCTCATCCAGCCTGGCCTTGAACACCTCCAGGGACAGGGTATCCACAACTTCCCTGGGCAACCTGTTCCAGTGTCTCACCACCCTCACAGTGAAAAATTTCTTCCTAATATCTAGTATAAATCTGCCCTCTTCCAGTTTAAATCCATTACCCCTTGACTTCTTGCTACATGCCCTTGTAAAATGTCCCTCCTCATCTCTCCTGTAGGCCCCCTTCAGGTACTGGAAGGCCACTATAAGGTTCCCCCAGAGCCTTCTTTTCTCCAGGATGAACAATGCCAATTCTCTCAACCTGTCCTCACAGGGGAGGTGCTGCAGCCCTCTGGTCATCTTCATGGCCCTCCTCTGGACCCACTCTAACAGGTCCATGTCTTTCCTGTGCTGAGGACTCCAGAGCTGGGTGCGGTACTCCAGGTGGGGTCTCAGGAGAGCAGAGTAGAGGGGGAGAATCACCTCCCTTGACCTGCTGGTCATGATTCTCTTGATGCAGCCCAGGATCATACTTATGAACTGTGGCAAAGTATCGTGAATCTAGTTTAAATTTTCAGCGTATGACATGTTTCCAAACCAAGAGCCACGGATCAAGTGCCCAATTGATGCTCTTGGTCCAGTGGAGAGGACATAAATATAGCGCTGTTCATGCAATAACAGTTGAAGCAGTGAGTTAATTTAAGAGAGAGATTGGCTGTATTCAAGAAAAACAATTAGTAAATTAATTTTGTGTAAGCAATTCCAAAATTAAAAAAAAGGTAATTTTTTTTTTCTGTACAATTATTTTTATGGTGGCTGCAAGAAGCTGTGCCAACCTTGGAGAGAATTCTCCTTCAGTATGATCATTAGAGTGGATAAACTTTGCCCAGAACATAGGAAATAGCCAGGGTAAAAGAAAATAAACATGGGAAAGGAAAGATGTGGTTTCACTGAAATTGTTATTAAGAGTAAAGCATCTCATGCAGTCATTTATGTCCTTCTGACTACTCTAATGTGAGACTATTCTAAATTAGTCTCAGATGTGCCTGTTTCTCCAGAAAGAACAAATGGGGTCCTAGAAGTAATTTAATCACAAGGGCAATGCCCATTTTCATATAAAACCTTTCTCTTCAAGGCCATTGGTAGAATTTTAACCTACAAAACAAAGTATATGTTCTATTCCAATGAACATTTTGGACCCGAGTCTACTAATTTTATAGTAAATCAAGGCCTCTCAGTGCATTCCAGCATCTTCAGAGAAAAGGTTACAGGGGAAATCCTAATTAATTTTCCTGGGTAGATAATTAGCCTATTAATGTGATCTGAATCAGAAATATTCTGATGTGGATTTACTTTTTCCAAATGTGATAGATCAAAAAAAAAAACCCCTTATAATAAATTTAAGTATGTGACAAAATAAATATATCAGTCTTGTAGGGAAAAATATTTCTCACAGTTATTATCTGTTGAAGGTCAGAATTAACATTCTTTTGTACCACACACCTATGTGTTGCTCTTAACCTTAATTTTTGGATTTCTTCTTATCAGATGGGTATTAGAGGTTTTTTTTTTCTAGGGAGTTTTTCAGCTGCTTTCCTCCCATTCTTTTTCTATTTTCTCAAAACTTGATAGTGCCTGAAGTTATACCAAAAATACAAAGCAGCTTTCCATGTTCTAGAAAGATTATTTTTATTTAGTGGGGAAGAGAAGGTTACATTTATTAACAAACAAACAACAACAGTAAAAAGATAATTCTAATGTAAATTGAGAGCACCTATGACTATCAGTGAACATCAGTGTATATAAAAATTATCTTTTTTCATTATAATTGAAATGGCTTTGTGGGCTATCTAAAATTCCACTGACTACAAGATATTAGGTAGTTCATAGAACTGGATTTGTTTTTTTAAAATTAAGAAATCCATCATTCTATAAGTAAGGATAGTAGCAGGTTTTATAATAATCTAGTACTCTTCTGTATAGTTATGCACAACACACTAACCACTCAAGCTACAGTGGCAGAGATTAAACACATCTCTTAGACATCCTATTTTTATGTAAGGAAAAACATGGCATCATTTTTCAGTAATTTTTTCCATTGGGTATTGAACTGAATAAACAGAAGTTCAGAGACAAGATAAAAGATTGTGGTTATATTGTCTTGACCTAAAAGTTGCCAACACAAATGATTGTCTGTAACCAGAGAATCAGAAACCTAATGACCCTATGGTTTCAGAAGACCAGAAACTAATTGACAGGATAATTTGTTTTCATTCTTAAAGTATTGCAAGCAGTTAGCAATCTTGGAAATGAATACAAGATAGTTGTCTTGATAATTAAAACATATGCATCATTTTTGCCTCATTTCCTTAAGATTTCAAACTATTGCACTGAAAAAAAGATAAATCGAAACAAAATACCTTCCATACTGGTGTGGTGCAATCACATAAATATAGTCCAAAGCAAAATGTTCCTTCCTCTTCTTTTCTTTTCTTTTTTCTTTTCTTTTCTCTTTTGT
>WKFP01013929.1:170103-243098 GCA_011057875.1 Pterocles orientalis
TTTTTTTTTTTTTTTTGGTGCGTTAAGCAGATTTACTCTTTAACAGTTAAGCTTCAGTGGATGATTATGACATCAAAGTGTGACAGACAGTGATTATGTACTGCAGGGGGAAAAGATGGATAAAAAAGACACTTAATTCCCTTAGTTTAAAGAGACATTATCCCTAGCTAGTAGAAAAAAATAAGTATTCCATTTATTTTTCATTTAGGCAAAATCAGGTACTGACTTAACCAACTTGCCTTGTCTGAAAGGTTTTCTTTTATAGTCTTAATCATTTATTTTCATTAAATATATTTTCAATAAATCATTTGCTTTCTGTTTGTTTTGTTTGGTGGTTTTTGGTTTTTTTGTTTTGTTTTACTTTGAGACCTAATGCACACAGCTTCATGTTCTCCTTTCCAAACAGCTCATCCATAACTGTGCCTAGGCATGACCTTTTTATTTTTTTCTCTGGCAGAAAAGCCATAGGACTATGGAAACTATTTTAAAAGGAACATACTAGATATACCAGCTGAAGAATTTAAGTAATTTCACAACAATTCAAGAATTTTGAACTTCCTCTGAATTGGGAATTACCTTTTCAAAGTAATTAACATTCTTCTCCATACCAAATCCCATACTGAATCCAAAACACAACCCTGCTCCATCTGGTAAGAAGAATATTAGGTCCATCCCAGCTGAAAATAGGACATTCTTAAAAAGAAAAGAGAAAATACAAAATTTGGTGCAAGGAATGAAGGATTTGGTACAGCTATTACTGGAACCCTTGGAAAGATTGTAGTTAAATTAGGTCTTTGTTGGAGATATAAGCAACAGCTTCATCATTCTGATGTTTTACCTATATTAATGTAACGTTTGGATTTGATTGTAAGTTGCATGAAATATGCAGAACAACAAATTGCTGTCAACCCCTAAAAGGAGACATAGACAGACAGTGCCACAGATTAAATTCAAAACAATCTTTGACTTTAGCTAGCAAATTTTATCCCATTAAAGGCAGGGAAGGAGAAAAATGGGAGCTGTGAGGGGTTTGTGGATTTAGTCACTAAGCAGGGAAAAAAAAATTAGAAGAATCCTCTTGATCTAGAGCCAATATATATCATTTAAGTGCCGGACTTGAAGCACATGCTCCATAATGAAATTTTTTTAAACTCTTCTCTGACCAAACAAAACAATAGTTGTGAAAGCAAAACAATAAGACCAGATTACCTGCTTTTTAATGTTGCTATTCCTGTAAAATTCTGCACTTTTAGAAATATTATCCCTGGCTTTTGCACACATCATGTAACAAATTAAACATCTGATGATGGCCTTTTCTTTTGAGCCAGTTACTGAATGCATTTTTATGAAGAGAAAAGGGTTCATAAACAATTTGTTTGTGCAGAGAAGAGGAGCAGATGATATGACTACAGAAGAACAGGAGTGTGAAGAGTTACAGCTGAAATTCTTCTTAGGGGTCAGTTGTCTCTTGTGTGCTGAGATTCACATTGTTGTGTTAGCAAGCAAAAACTGAGGGGAAGTTTCCAGTAACGTGCTGATGAGGAGAAGCTGGGGTAAAATCCTGCCTCCACAGAAATCAATGGCAAACAGCTATCAATTGCAATGAAGCACAGATTTTACACAGTTTTTGCCAGCTAACAGTGTGTCCAGCTCAAGTACTGGATGTTGAATCCTTCTTCAAGATATGTTCTGATTTTAGTTTAAAACTCTTTATTGACTAAAGCTTTCTCTTCAGCTTCTGGAAAACACCTGCACTAAGTTTTTAACCTATCAACCTGTGAAGAGTGTCTGTTCTTGTAGATTTGCAACTTTCCTTTACCTCTACCTTCTCTTCTACCTTTTCTTATCTCCTCTCCTGGCTGAAATGTTCAGGTCTTGTCCCATAGTGGCATAAATAAAAAAGGAAAACTATTCCAAATGAACTGTTCCCAGTTTATAATGCTTTGTTTTATGACCCAGTGTATCATGAAACTAGACCGTTGGTCGATGCAGCTGGAAATCCTATGGCCATTGAACACTGATTTTTCTAGCAATTCTATTAATATCTGTGTTGTTCATTTTGCAGTGACTCAGAGTCAACACCCGTTAGCGGTTCTGCAGCATCAGCAGAATCTAATTTAACACTCCTTGAGAAACATATTTTAGTATTGCTTGCAACATGCACTAAAATGGTTTTATTTTTAAACAAAGAGGATACAAACTGCAAATGTTCAGTCTGCTTTTAAACTTTAGGACACCTTGTTAATAAAAAAAGAAAAAAAAAGAAAAAAAAAGAAAAATATAAAAGATCTCAGAACACAGGGCCTCCAATTTGCTAACGTAGAAGCACACCCTAAAGCTCTGCATTGCCTGTGATCGTCTCTGGAATGATTGCAAGGATTTCCTACACAACTCGTACTGCCATGTAGGAATATGAAAAAAAAATACTTGATCCACTATATATAGATGCCTGGAAGGCATTTATAGAAAAGTGTCATAACATGCATCTGATCTCTTCCCAGATGCACTTTTGCAATCATTATATATTTAGGAGAGATTTTTTAGCTAATGATTTCAGACATGTAAACATGTCAGCATCTTTTTTCTAAAAGATCAAGACAGGAATAATAAATCAAAAAGCATTCAGGTGGTAAGAGTGGAGATGCTGTGTGTTATTGCAATGAGCACTGAATGATATGCATATATTAGGAAGACATCTCAGAAAGATTAGAATATTTCTCTCTGATTCATTTTAATGTAGCTCTTTATATAAAAAAATTAGCTTTTAAGGGCACAGGAAGCAAGCACTGTTGCTTGTGCAATGTGTTAAACCTGTCACATTTTTAATTCTTGATTTTCTATCTCTTTTATTATTTTATAGTTTGTCTTCTAAAAAGGCTAAGAATTTTGGCAGACTTAATGGAATTCTGATTTTAAGAACACAAAACAGGAAGCTGTTTTGAATGCTCCCACTTGATCCATCTTTGTGCTGGCAACACAATGCCTGTAAAATCCACCTGCTGGAAGTCGGGTGGTTTATGCAAAGGGATGTCATGGTAATTTGGAAACTGCTGAATACAGAGTGAAGCCTTTTCCTGCCCCCAAACCTGCCACACCAGTTTTTCTAGCTCATTACATGCCAAAACTTTTGATTGATGTGCTCACTTCAGTCACGGGTAATTTTAACTCCTATATTAAGTAGCTGCTGCTTCCACTCCATTATATTTCCTTGTATGGGGCAAATCAGAGCTCAAGCTTGGCCTGTATTGGTCTGACCTGAAAGCCAGAGTAAGCCTTTGTTTAGTTTTGCATAAGCGACAAGCCAATATTTCAAAACAGCTCAGACAATCACACTGCTGTTTCTTAATTGTCAAGATCCCTTGAAATGGAGCTTTTGAGAACTACTACATAGCATTTTTTGGGAGCTCCAAGGAGGTAAGGAAGTTGTTAAAGGCTTTCTAGATATTAATATAAACTTTTTTCTTCAAATTTAAGTAGAATATTAAGTGCAGGACAGAATAACCTGCAACTGCCTTGCATTTTTGCCAGTGGGATGGAACGCCTGTTTTTCACAGTCTTGTTGCTTAATGCCCTGGATGGATATGGGACCAAAAAAAGAAGCAGAACAGAAACATGGAGTGTTTCCTCTAAAAAAGAGCCCGCATCTATAGTCCCACAGAAACCAAGCTACATTTAAAGAGTGAAATGGTTACCTAAAATGGGATTCATCTATCCTATGGCTCTTTAAACGGTTCCTCATCTAAACTGACTGTTTAGATTCTCTGTCTGGCAAACAGGAAAATATCACTACTTCAAGTTCATCTCGTCATAAAATTAGAGTATAAAATAGGTGAGATTTTAGTGGCTGTGAAGGAAAAGAACTGATATATGTAATATTTTTCAAATCTCATCTCTGCCTTCAGGTTTAGGGCTATATATCATCCAGTCACCAAATGATTTGACAATGATACAGATTATGAGATCTTTAGACAGCAAGCAGAGTTTCCTTTATTTAATCCTGTTTCAGATACCACAACTGGGAGGAATGCTGTTTGAGATGTGGCTTAACTTTTACAAAGGAAATTATACCCCTAAATGGTTTGTGGACCACAAATTTAAAGATCCATGTAAAATCATTTGGTGGAACTTTAAACATTCAAAGTCCTACCAATTCTTCCCTGATGAAGTTCAAATGCGTGTTTCAAATATAGCTGTGTAGATCTTGCTGCTTGCTGTCAGAGCACTTTTATTCGACTGGGCAGGCTATAAGTACTAAAATACAAATTATAAATGTGCATAGTCATGCCTGGCTCCGTTTTATGTTTTTTGTAGAGCACAGATCAAGGCACCTAACACCTTGAAAATGATCTGCTGGATGGATTATTTAGGCTCAGTACAAAGAATAATATTAGAACCACAGCATAGTACAACATAAGGCATGGGATTAGTTTAACTAAACAGACACCAACATCAGAAATGTTGATATATACATCTTTGAGTTAATTATGAAGATATACCCACCTTTGAGCCAATTTTTTCATCACCAGAAACAAGCAGGCTCTTAATGAGAGTAGTACATCTCATCCTAAAATAGTCACTATAACTACTTCCTAAAAATGTCTGCTTGTCTCTCTTTGGAAGAAAGGGAGACCAAATTGTGCAGCCTGGAATGCATCTCTGTACTGTTGGTGCCAAGAGTTAGATAAGATTGATCCCTTCCAAAGATCCTTAAAATCCTAGTGCTGAAACACAAACAAGAAATGACCAATGGAATATTGTCATTTTTAGAATAATTTCTGAGATACTTCATCTGCACAATTTCAAACATAGATTGCAATGCTCTTTGAATCAATTAGAAATAAGCTTTATTGCTTGCTACTCCTGTTAATTCAAAAACTCTTTCTGTATCCTCTTTCATCACTTCGAAAGTCACTTTATGGGAGAGAAAACTGATATGTCAAGAGCCTGCAAAAGTACCTACTGCCTTCTCCCCTTTGTAAAGAAGCAGGAAGTAAGCTAGGTCCTGCAATACAGCAGTGTTATAAAAGATCCTGCTAAAGCAGAAAAGAAAATGAAGAATTCATTCTGTATTAAGATGACAAAGACGAAAATCTTTATCAGGAAAGGGTTAGGAGAAGTTATACATTATAACCAATAAAAGGAAATTACATTACACAAAGGAAAATGAATTTGCATTTAAAAATTACACCTACGGTAACTGATCTATTCTGCTCGCTGTAAGGAGCTCCACATTATCTCTTGCATTGTGAAAGTACACATGCCACCTTTTTCAAGGAATCAGATATACTTATCAACTTTTTTCGGGTTTACAAAAATCAGGGGTAGGAGTATAGATACAAGGATTGATTTATATCATTACCAGTATCTAAGTGTCATTACTTCTTCTAACCACTGTGGTATAGATGCTCAATATATTAACTCATCCAAAATAAGACTTTGACACACAAAGGCTTTCAAACTGAATTACCTTAGAAAATGCACTAATTGTGTCTAAAAATAGGCAAATGTACTGTGTCTCATGAAATAAAAAGACCAAAAATAGCATTTTTTAAAAGAATAATTACATAAGCATATGTAAGTTAATTAAAAGGCACTTAAGCAAGGCTAAACAGGTGCCATAGAGATTAAATTAGCAACATTAGCTGATCTATATATGGCACAAATAAAAGAAATAACCTCCAAAGAGAGATGCCATAAGCCAGTCTGCTAAAAACTCAGGAAAAAGGGAGTATTTGAATAAAAAAATCAAGTCAGTATCAGTTATACCTATATGATGTCCAGTTTATGTTTCTATGGTGTTCTGAAAGACCTTCAACGCTGGACACAGCCTCCACATATAACCTAGGTCAAAGATTCATTCTCATTACACTAGGAAGTTTTTATTTCCACCCAGCCTGAAATTTTCTTGCTCCTGTTGAAGTTAAATGCTACTTGGCCTAACCACCATGGATTTTAAGTATATTCTTTCTTGCAGTAACCTCTTGTGCTCTTGATAGCTGTTTTTACTGTTCCCATTTCGAATTCTCTAATTCCCTCCCACTCTGCCCCTCAGCTGTCTCAGTCTCCTCAGTCTTAGAATCATTTTTTCTAATCTAATGGTAAGTCTTTCTACTTACTTTTGGACTCTGTCTCCATGGTCAGCATCTCTCCTGAAGTGAAACACTCAACAAGAAAGACTTTTTCCAGAAAGAGGAAGTAGCTTCTAATCAAGGAGAATACAAATCTTTGGAAATACCAGTTACATATAAAATTACAGTAAGGCAGGTCACAGAATTGTGAAAAAGTTACTAACCAGGAGTATAAAAGCTAATAATATAAGATTTCCAAACACTTCACAAGGAAGAAGGTCCTGAAAGCTAATAATGATCAAGGTATGAAAGAAACATGAAAGGATATTATTACAGTCAGACTAACTTAATTATTGATTGTATTTATTTTCATTGCAAAGCCAGTCAGAGAAACACCCTCAAGGGATTTTTTTTTAAGGGGAGTTGAGTTGGAAAACTCAAGTATAATGGAAAATTGGAATGCGACTGCTGAAGTAACCACTTCCCAGGGTTTGTCCTACCCCTCACTTGAAGTTTATTGTCTCTGCAGTAGGGCAGCTGACCTAAGGTATGATGATAAACCAGCTTTGATTTCAGTTCACAGAAATGCAAATTATAATATTAATTTAAAAACCTGAAGATAGGTAATATCCCAAAATAATTTCACCCATCATGCAAAATAAACTTCTGTTCTGTACAAAAATGTGGCAATAAAGAATGAAGTTAACATGTGGATAGACAAAATTGGCACACCAGAACATTAGCCTGGCTTTTTTGAACGTGAGTCACTTACCAAAATACTTTTCTTAACTTCTTAACAAATTTATAGAAAAGAGTGACTCAGCCAGTAAAATTCATTTAGTCATTCGCCAAAGACTCTTAAAACTGTAGTATGTAATTCCTTCTGTGAAATGACATGACAGGGGATGGAAGTTATTATAAAATAATTTTAGACAGCCAAATTTCAGAAGTTGGAATTTACAAAGAGGGCACAAATGTTGTCCTAGAAGAAAAGGGAAAATTAAGAAGTAATTAAAGGAATTGATTTGTCTTGTCATGTGTCTGAGGAACTATGGAATTCACCATCTCGGGAACCTGTAGAGGCCATAAATTTCAACATATTAAAACATGGAGAAGACTTTGACATAGATGCCTACATATTCACTAAACATTCATGTTGATACCGTCTCTGAGACCATATGTGGAACACCACTTGTCATTGGTCTCCACTTGGACATTGAGCCATTGACCACAACACTCTGGGTGCGGCCATCTAGCCAATTCCTTGTCCAGCGAGTGGTCCTTCTGTCAGATCCATGTCTCTCCAACTTAGAGACAAGGGTGTCGTGTGGGACAGTGTCAAATGCTTTGCACAAGTCCAGGTAGATTATGTCAGTTGCCCTTCCTCTATCCACCAGAGCTGTAGCCCTGTCGTAGAAGGCCACCAAATTCATCAGGCACAATTTTCCCTTGGTAAAGCCGTGTTGGTTGTCACCAATCATCTGCTTGTTTTCCATGTGCCTTAACATAGATTCCAGGAGCATTTGCTCCATGATCTTGCCAGGCATAGAGGTGAGACTGACCGGCCTGTAGTTTCCCGGGTCTTCTTTGTTTCCTTTTTTTTAAAAATGGGGGTTATGTTTCCCCTTTTCCAGTCTGCAAGAACTTCACCAGAGTGCCACAACTTCTCAAATATGATGGATAGTGGTTTGGCAACTTTATCTGCCAGTTCCCTCAGGACCCGTGGATGTATTTCATCAGGTCCCATGGACTTGTGCACATTCAGGTTCTTTAGATGGTCTTGATTCAACCTGGCAAATTCATGAGGGAACTTTAAAGTGCCCTGACACTGACCCTTAACTCCAGAAAATTTACAGCATAGAAAGAAACTTTGCTCATGTATAAGAATTTAATTTTGAAAGCAATGCTAAGTCCTTTGACTTAGAGATGTTGGGTTGGTTTTTGAAATACCACTACCAATAACACAGTAAGAAGAGGTGCTATTTTAAAATCTATATAAAGTGGGTTTTTCCCCCTTTTTTTTTCTGTTTTTTAAAGAGCTTTAAACTCACAAATCGTTGATATCACCCTCAAGGGCTTTTTTTTGTTTCTTTCTTCCATATCTTTATTTGGAAAGAGACATGAACATGAACTTTTACATATTCCATTTTGATGCCTGGTTAAATCACTCTGCGAACCCTTTCTAAGTCCCTTTCTTAACCGAGATTCAAAGTTTAATGTAAATATATCATATCTGTAAAAAAAGACAGAAGATGATACGGTTATGTAGATACTCTGAAGTTCAGCTGTGTTAACTTCAGGAACAGTCTGCGACTTTTGAAATCCTTGAATATGGCCTTCCCTGTTATTTAACTCCAAAGTGAGGTTTAATATTTCTTTCTTTTGCCACCAGAAAATGTTTGCCTTGGGAAAGTAGTATATGTTGGGACTAACGAACTTTTTATTTCAGCGTTACACAGTGGTTGTTTATATGTGCAAAGATGGGAAGATGCTCTTATTCTGGGTTTAAATCAGGTTTGGTTCAATTTAATATCCAGAAACATCTATACTAGAAACGCTTTACCGTCACAGAAATACCAATACAGTAAACCAGCAAAGTGCTCCTAATGGAGCCATTATCAAAGTGAACCTTTCTATCAGTGTAATACATTCACTATCTTGAAGCAAATCAAGCTAAAGGACATTTTTGCTGGTAGAACAGAATCTGTAGTAGGGATTTATGTCAGCTCAGATGTGCGATTTTAAGTTCATTTTCCATAACTTGGCTGTTTGAACTGTAATGAAGTTTTTAAGATGGACATAGTCTAAGTCAATTGGGAACAAGCTTGGAGGAAATGGCACAAACTAAACTTCGATAAACCTGGTGAAGTTGAAATGTGTGTTTAATTAAATCATATTGGATTAAAAAGTGGTTCAAATTCTGTGTAAATCTGCTGTAAATTTCTTGTTTGTATACACAACCTTTGTGCAGTCTGAATCTCAGCTGCCTCCTTACTAATTCTCCAGTTCTACCTTGAAATGTATTTTACTCAAGCTCAGATATCAGCTTTCCTTCAAGTATAGCCTTCACATATAAGCAAATGTGTGTCAAGCAATTTAGGAATATGCCTGAAAGAAATATGATTTTCCCTCCTGAATCAATCAATCCTCTCCTCTTCCTATACTACCTATACAATTCTTATAAATGATACCTTCACTATTCTACTGGGAGGTTAAGTAAGTGAAATGTTAATGCAGTTCTCATATGAGAGAAAATACACGTAGATTCCCAGTGCTCTGTAATCATAATGCTTCAAGATCATATTCATATCCTTGAAATGCAGGCTGTCTAAGATATTACAATGTATATTTCTTTTAAGAGATTTAAAAAAACCTAAAACAGGTAGAATCAGTGTCATTGTGTGAGAAGCACTGTAATTAACTCACTGAAATTGGAACCTTTCGAAGGATTTACAAACAAAGGGGTGGGATTGCAATTAACATGTTCCCTTGTCCCTGAGCAAGCCTCCCCTTTGATCTTTCCAGATGACAGGAGATGTGTTTTAGGAATTAGAATGTAATGCAGGCATCAGCCGTGATTGATGGAGGGGTATCAGGCCCGTGCGAGAGGAAACTCTTCAGGCAAGCAGGCATGTGCCACTGTATTTATTGCACTACGCCTCCCCCTCGTTCTTTCCTGAAAGGAACCTTTTCACCTGGGTTCAGCTTTGTCATTAGCAATGGCACTACAGATGGGTTTTTTTCTTTTTTAGCTATGATCTCTGGAAGCTGTGTTCTGTGTCAGGTGCTCCTTTCTTCTGACCTACTTTGGATTGCAGCTTTGCCTTTAATAAGAACACTGTGCTCTTTTCACAGGTTGATAGTCACTAATGCAGATACAGCCTGGCAGAGAAAAAAATGTACACCTAGAGAAAGCATTTAGTGTTTAGGTTCCTACCTTTAACCTGAAAGAAGGAAGTACAATAATATTCCTATATTTTACGTATAAAAATAAAATATTTCAGGTACTGGAAGTGATACAGCTGGATTTTGCACATGTTAATTTACTCTGTTTCTTGTTTATCAGAATTAGTACTAGTACAGAGTATTTAATAAAAAAATAAGCTACTACCAAAGACTCAGAAAAAATATCTTTAGCAGTCACTTTTTTCAGTCCTCGGAGTGAACAAAATGATGGGGCTCGAGTCTCTTTAAAAGCATTGTAGATACTTTGTACCTGGATCTCAAGGTCATTATTTAATCTTTGAAATGTGACGCAGAATAACTTGTTAATAATTTAAATTATGTTTAAAAAGCAATAAAAGTAACGTGTTTCACGGCAATGGTTGTTGCCTTGTGACTGCTCAGTCATTTGCCATCCACAGTATAGTCAGATTAGTGACATTGTACTACAATGGCCTCCTGTCTTAAAGAAAAAGGGGATTTTTACTGATTGTTGTGTGTGTGATTCTTCTGTTATACAGCCTATACATGAAGCTGTCATATGTGGAAAAATCCGGTTCAATGGAATAGGACATGGAATAAGGTAATGCTGGAAGGAAGATGAAGTGTTTGCCATGCTGATTTTCATAGCAAATTCTGTGATGATCTTACTTTATAGTTTTATGTCATATGAATGTTGCCATTCGTATTTGTGTAAGCTCTTTTAGCCAATCCTACAATAAGTGTGTCAACAGAAAACATAAGCATACAACTGATTTTCATTATATATGTATCTCAGTCCTTATTCAACAAAGAATATTATGCTTTATAATATATTATACTTTATATAATATCAAAAACATGCTCTTTTCTTAAAGAATTTAAGAGATTTTCCATTTTGGACGTGAAAGAAGAGTGAAATTATTTTTGTCATTTTGAGAGAAGAAGGAAAAAAAAAACCCTTCTCTTTTATATAAAGGTGTCTAAGCAATTTATGCAACATTTGTAAAACTTCTACAAATCCAAAATAGCAGTTCTTAAGTAACTGTGGTTGAACAGGAAACATAGCAAGGAAGCAGGAATCTATTGAACCAGTTAGAGCTCTTAGGAGTGGTACGCGCCTGTACCACAAAGGAAGAATTCCCATGTCACCTAAGTGACTTTGTGGCGTTAGTTATTTCCAGAATTTAGCCTTCACTAGCTAGTTTTTTATTAAACTCTACCAAACTTCAAGGAGGTCTCTCTCAGGTGGCATATTACAGCAGCATACAGCAGCCTTTTGTAGACTAAATATAATTAGGGTTATCTGATTGCTAAGAGAATTAGAGGAAAAGCATCAGTAAAAAAAAAAATCAAGCCCTCATATCTTAAAAGCTGTGTTCAAAGCTGCATGTGTGAGTATACATAAAAGTTTTAATAAGTACTCACTAAGGATAACAGATATATACCATAACTAGTTAATTAAGCCATCATGCAAAGAAAGCTGCAGTAAGCAGTCATTAGAGAGCCTCTCAACAGATTCACCTCTCCTTTTCTCTCAATTTATTCTGCTAGTCTTTTTATTACAGCTGAGAAAAAGTAGGAACAATAATGTGTGAAAACTAGACCAGGAATGACAGTTGCCCCTGAGTGTAGCATGTCTCAGAATTTATTTCATTTTTTTAAAAAAAAAGAGAGACAGCTTCTTTGAGAAGTAGTCAGCATCACTTGTTTTCTGACTTCTCTGTAGCCTTTCAGACAAAATTTTATTCAGGCTTTCTCTCTTTCTGGATATTTAAAATGGTTGAAAGGAAAAAACATTCCTCCTGGAAAACTATTGTGTCTGATCCAAATATCTTATATTGTAGAATAAATACCCAGATACATATCTCTTCATGTGTGTGATATATATTCATAGTGTGATTATGAATTAGACTATTCATGGAAATTAGAATGATACAACTATCTTCAGCTGATGCCACATAAGATTTAGATAACAAAGCAAAGCCTTTTTTTAAGGAAAATTAAGATACAAAGGATGGACAGTAGAGTCCACATAAGCTTGACAAAGAGCAAGTTCAAGCTAGAATGATATGGAGGAACAAATTTGCTCATTTGTGAGAGTTTTGAAGGTCTCTGCTCCCAAATGAAGTCCCATTCAGGGTTTATTTTTTTTTAAGGTTGAATGAGAAAGACGTAACGCTGCAGATCTTCAGAAAGGAAGCAACTTGTAACACACATTCCTTGGTCTTCCAAACCCAGGATGTACACTACTGCTCTCTCACATCATCTGAGCAGTTAGATGAAGCTTTCGGATCTGAGAGTGTTATCTCATAGGAGAGGAATTTTCATAATGAAATAAGGTATAATAGATGCCATTTGTTCTTAGAGAACAAGAGCCCATTTTCCAGAACACAAGAGAAATAGTGAAAAAAAACACATCAGGAGTATTTCTTTGCTTGTGGCTTCAAGACACTTTTATCCAGCACATGGTTTAAAATGGGATCTTTACAAGGCCACGGTCCCAGTGCTTTTGCAGTCTGCGTGTCATTTTTCATTTTTGATTTCTCAGGCTTCTCACTTTCAATGGCAAAAGCTGGTGCTCCTCTCCTTTGCCCTCTCCATCTCCCCCACACCTTTTTTTGTCTTTTAAATGTTCTGGTTTTGTCTATATGGAGGGGCTGGTATTTCTGTTCTCACAGCTCTCCAGACCTGGCAAGGTATGGTTGTGCAGTGCATTGCAATTCACATCTCTGTGCTCAGATTTCCTCCCAAGAAGAATCTGGGGATATGGGGAGGTCTACTTCAGACATGCAGACGTGCTGGCAGGGATGTAAAGACCAAAGTCTAGATAAAGAGGAGTACTCCTGTGCTGCCTGTAGACACAGCTGTATTTTCTAAACCAGCAAACTTCTGGATTAATAAAGAAAAAAAATCTCTATCTGTTGATGTTTCAACTTTTTATCAAATCAAAAGCAAAAAGTTCCACTTAGTTCTTCCTGATTTCAGTGCATTCACACACATTTTTTTCATTATTTCTGTTGCTATACAGTGCCCCTTACAAAAGCTAAATGAGAAATCTGTGTCCATAAACTAAACAGGCCCAAGGACTGTCTAGGTAAATTATTAGAAAAGTCTTCATGGTTTTGCCTTGGATGAGCTGTTCTCCATACTATGTCTAGAATACACAATGGTTAGCGTGTTTGGGTCAACTCCCATCAGGCAGTCTGGATGCAGTTGCCCTAATTCAGGTGATAAAAAAGTTTAACTTGATAGTGAAGCATCATACCAGGACAGATGCTGTCAGGGATAAAAATAAATAACATCGGAACTTTTATACTTAGTACTTTGTAGGCAGCCATACAGTTAACAATTGTTCCACTTCAGCCCTAGTGCATGCAAACCCTCCCTAGATAATGCAGATAAAGGCTTTTTGGAGGTTAGGGAGCCAATGCATGAGTTTGTAGTAGGGACTTTGTTATGCTTTTTTCCGGGGTGGAGGCCATCATTGTTTCATTAATCTGGTTAGATTTTTTACTGATTTCTTCCTGAAAAGGCAGCCAAAAAGCTCATCAGTTATACGTTCTTGACTGCCATCTACTGGCACCTTGTCTATTACAAGCGCATGTAAATATTTGCATGTATGTATACATATTTATATTTGTACATAGACGGACACATATAGATACATAAATATCCATATATACATATATAGATATAAATTTACCTTGTAAGGCTTGTAATAACCATTTTATAATGTGCATTCTCCCTTTTAAGAGCTTTCACCTCATTGTTACTCTACTTAGGTGTTAAAGCTAAGTTAAATTATCAGTATTAAGCCAGTTTTCTTATGAGAATGTATCCTGTATTCCTAACTAATTCCATGGGCCCCTCCCACATTCACAGAGCTCACAGGTCTGAGCTCCCAGTCTCCCCAGCATTGTCCTACCTTCTCCAAATCGGCTAAATTATAATTGTTCTTTGCTCAGAGTGAAAAATAATTTCTGTTCTGTACTCTGTCTCTAGAGCTGGCAAAACTTTTAGAACATGCACATCTTTGAGCTACCTCTCCTTTTTTCTCAGACCTTTCTGAAACTGATCACTAAGGACATAAAAGTTACCATGTAGACCAGTAGAAAGCACAGAGACTGTAATCCCATTTCTCGTTTCGTTTTAATTGCATTCCTTTTCATGTAGTTCATTTTAATTAATTGGTTGCCTTAATAATCATTAAACATAGACCGAAAGCTAAATAAATATATTATTTCTTCTTTAAGGAGATTTAAAGATTTTTGGTTTGATTTGGAGCTTGGAGGAGAATGTTCAGGCATTAAGAAATATGCTGCTGCCATTGGCATTCATATACAAATTGACAGGTGAAAACGAGGACAGAATTTTGCTTACAGTACTTCAGATATCTCACTTGCTACTTTGCCACTGCAAATGGCATTCTCAGATGCCAAGTGCACAGTATTAGGTTCTGGCCTGCAACTAAATTCTTCACAGTGCAATGTTAAAGAGATGATATTTTTCTGAAGTCTGTATTCAGGATTAGTCTTTAACGTTAATTTCTGTCCCACAGAAAATTTATTGTCCTGTTTGTACAAGATAATGACAAATAAATATGAAAAAAAGACATGCACTCTCCACAGATCAGGTAGAATTGCAGAAGCTACACATCTGTGCTCTATCCAGATGATGAAGTGCAGCAATAGACATTTACCAGAAGCAACTGTTAATTATGAACTATCAAGCCAAGTAACAATCATTTGTGCCTTTTCAGTGTGGTTCTGTCCTACTCCATGCATTTCACCCCTCTGAAAATAAAAGCCTGAGAAAAAACATCTCATGCAGCCAGTTCTCATTTCATCTTTAAGAAGTATATTTCAGTGCTGACCCCAAGACACAGACAGTTACTAAATACCTGTAGAAATAACATACAGAAAGAGAAAATGCTTCTTCCAGTTTATAACCATTGGCTAAACTGAAAAGCACAACTTTGGTGTGGAATCATAAGCCTACTGCAGTGTATCAAGACCCTGACTCTGAATGTTTTCTTCCCTTTTTTTAAACAAAACAAAACCAAAACAAAACAAAAAACACTTGCTACATTGAAAGAATAATTTTGGTCTGGCATTTTCAGAAGAAAGAATTTGCAAATAAATTTTGATCTTTTTTGAAAAATGTCCTTAGCTTCACACGTATGAGTAGTTCCGGCAAATTTCTGTGTAATAAATAAACATCAGGAAAGGCTGCAGTTCACATCTAATTTTAAGCTAACACAGAACAGGCAAATGTAATAAACAATGAAGAGAAGAAAAATAAAGTAAAAAAGAAATCAGCTTATACATATTTTTCCCCCTTTCTCTTTCTCTGCTGGTTTTATTTCTAGATTAAACATTTATCTATTTCAGATTTTGTAAAATCACTTCTTTACTAGCTTTGAATTGATTAGGTGTTTTAAATTTTGGCAATTCTAATATCATTTCTAGGAGTCTCATTTTCCTACAAGGTATCTGCTTTGTATTCAGAAATACGTTACATTCTATACACTGCCTTTAAATTTTAAATTAGATCAAAATAGATACAAACATAAACTAAAACCACCATGTGGCTTCCTGTTGCCTGCTTTTTTCCCTTCGTTCTGCTCCTATAGTTCAAGTCCTCTTCTTGCCCTATGTAAGTAACTACAAACTATGAGCAAGCAGTTAAGAAACAGATACCAACAGCTCTCTGCAAAGCTGCATCTGTGTCACGCATATATCCACTCCACTTATGCTCCAAAATAGCTAGTAGTAATCATACTAGAGGTCAATGGAAACACAACTATTGATTTTGACAAGTGTTGGATTAAGATCAAAAGAAACTGGAACTTTTAATAGGTCATTTCACATAGAGGGGGAAATAAGATTTTCATTCACTGTTGAATCATAAATAAAGAGCAATATCATGATTTAGTGTTTAACCCTATCCTGACATGAAAAGATGAGAGATTTTATCGGAATTAGGTTTTGGAGCATAACAAGTAAAAAAATACCAACAGTAAAAAAACCCGAAACAAACCTGTTCCATGCATTATGACTTCGAAAATACGAGAATTGTGAAGAATTGCTCACTAGGAAAATAAATTCTCATTAATTTATCCCACAGTGTATTTAAACAATTTGACTTTACTCAAGAGTTGACTAAAGACAGCAAAGATAATTTCTGCTTGTTATAACGGTTTCTGAAAATTTCATCTTTCAGATTAAAATTTTGCACGTTCATTCTCTCTGAATGTGAAATTTATTGGTACTGTCATTATGCTTATTACTGGTTATTATTTTCTGTGTGAACACAGTTTATGTAAGACGTTTTGCCAGTTTTGAAAGATAATCAAGACAGAAGAGAAGAAGAATATGCTTTATTTAATACAAAAAATCATATTTTTAAAGCTTTTTTCAATAACTTAAATGCTTCAAACAATTACAATAAAATTTTAATTTTCCACTGCAATGTATTTGTGCAAGTGTCTTTTAATTTTCCCAGAAAAAAATTAGGTGAAAATTCAAGAACAAATGATACAATATTAGATTGGGCTATTCGAGAAATATTATCTTATCCTGTAATTAAAGACTGCTATAATGAACACATGCAGAGACAAAGTTAAAGTCATACATTCCACAGAACAGACTGAATACTTGGCACAGCTATTTGGGAAGCAGCACTATACAGAAAGAATGAATTATTTGACCAGCAATAGAACAGATCCAAGGAAAAAAATAAGAGGTGTGTGTGACAATTTTATCAATAAATGTCCAAACTATTAGCAGAATGCATTATCTACTTAATAATAAGACACCATAAAGCATGTGCAATGTGACACTTAACACTGCAACTTTATCCATCTTTTTACACCAGTTCTATAAAATGGAATAAAAATTCAGGGGATAGTTTATATTTCTGGTCATCCTTAAAACCTTCAATGTAGTGCGATATCAATAGATGGTTTTTTAAATATTCCCAAATGAAAAGATATTTTTAAACCTTTCTTTCTTTCTTCTTTCTCCTTTTTTCCCCCCTTCTTTTCAATTTGCACTTTATCTTTGAAGTTTACTCTCTGCCTTTAATTACCTTTGATGGACTGGTAAGACTCTTTCCACAGAACAGTTCATAGACTTTAGGTAATATATCAAAAAAGAGAAATCTCCTGCTTGAAGCACCATTTTGAAGCACCATTTTAAACTGGAAGGACACATCACACCACATTGACATACACTCATTAATTTTTTTTTTTTTGATTTCCCCTCTCAGAGGCAGCTGCCCGTTCCCGTTCATGTACTGTTTCTGTCAATACTCTGATGTCTTTATTTAGGGAATTATAAAGAATGGCTTGGAGTCTTCTGCAGTTTCAAAAAACTAGCCGTTGAAAGGGAAGAGGATAAAACTTATTCAGAAGACAGATGACAGCTTTTCATCTGGGGATCATACAGAGGGATGCTTCCTTCTATAAAAATAGATCCTACAATGTCTTTTGCTCCTCACATTTCACAAGGGCCAATCACTCTTCAAAAGAAAGAGTACCCTCAAAACAGTGAAGTCAGCTGAATCCTACAATCCTCATTCAGCAAAACTGGTATTTTTTTCAATTGTTACTATTTTACACAGTAAGCCATGAAGAGTTGGCTCCTAAAAGAAACAGATTGTTCTTGCAGTCACTCCTCCCATCCTTCAAAAAACAATACCAGCCTGAGTCAAATCAGCCAGCTTGCATAAATTTTTTTTCGTGAAGAGATCATTTGAATTGAATGTCAACAGTATCTTTTTTTTTTTTTTGTATCAAAATGCTGCTAAAGAGGGAAAAAAAACCCAACAGAAAAAAGGAACATTAACATTGTGATCATTATTAAATAAACTGTCATCCTATTTAACTGAATGGAGTGATTTAAATGTCATCATAATGAGCTGTTTGGAGTTTATTTTTAAAATTATAATCTGTTAATTAACAATTAATGTGTGCCTTTAAGTCATAGCCCACTGCAGGAGGTATTGGCAAAGCATTTTGCCTCAGCAGGGGTGCTAGGCAGTAGTTAACACAGAATAAACAACTGGGACAGATACTCAGCTGTTCAGGATTTAATTTTATATTTTCCAGAGTACAAAAGAAACTATACTTTCATATGGAAATAGGTTACAGAAGTGTCTTTCAACAGGTGGGACAGGACAGGGTTGGAACATGGGAGGGTACTGGTCAATTGTGTTCCCCAGGGATGGAAAAGAAGTGATAACACTGGGGTTTCATCAGCAATTTAGACAAGCCAGGATGAACCATTTAGATGACCTGCCCCTACCTGTAATACCAAGCACTGAAGAATCAGTGATCATGTTATTTGTCAGAAAAAGTGTTTCAAACATAAATAACGGCCAAAGCAAGCAACTTTTCTACTTGCAAGTTGTCAGTAGAAGAGTTATAAAGATTATCACTTCTGTCTACTTCCAGGTCTAACGGAGGGCTGATGTCTGGCCAAAATGGTTCAGCCACTGAAACTTTCAGTTTCAGCTGAACTAGTTAGTTATGCAGAAATAGGAAGTAAATATGATCATATTTACTGAGTTAATATGAAATTATTCTGTTACTCTAATTATCAGGCTGACTGTTTTGTGCCACATGAACCAATTCCCCTCTATGAAATAATTAAAAAATTATGAAGACTCATGTCTCTTTTAGGTATCAGCCCTCAAGTTATCTGACTCAGTTTCATTTTGGTCCTGGTTGAAAAAGTGTTTTCTGAGAATTTCAGAGCATATTTTCCTCATTTTCTGTGTTAACATTTACAGCGGAGGATTTGCTTTTATAAAATAATACCTCCCTCTCAAGTTATTTTGCCACTGGGCTTGCACCAGTGCAGTTTCATATGCTCAATGGATTCAAAGTGAGGAAAACACCAAAAAGCCATTTTGGAAGGGAAGGTGCACAATACCTGCTATTCAGAGAGTTGTGGAAAATCCGGGAAAGGGTAAGATAAAGCAGAAAATCCAAACACATGCAACTTCTCTGGGCAACCTGTTCCAGTGTCTCACCACCCCCACAGTGAAAACTTTCTTCCTAATATCTAATCTAAATCTACCCTCTTCCAGTTTAAAGCCATTACACCTTCTCTTATCACTACCTGTCCTTGTAAAAACTCCCTGCCCAGCTTTGCAGCACACCTCCAGCTATGGAAGGCCACTGTGAGGTCTCCCCAGAGCCTTCTCTTCTCCAGGCTGAACAACCCCAACTCTCTCAGCCTGTCCTCATAGGGGAGGTGCTGCAGCCCTCTGATCATCCTCACGGCCCTCCTCTGGACTCACTCTAACATGTTCCTGTGCTGATGACTCCAGAGCTGGACGTAGTACTCCAGGTGGAGTCTCATGAAAGCTGAGGAGAGGGAGAAAATCACTTCTCTTGACCTGCTGCTAATGCTTCTCTTGATGCAGCCCAGGACACGGTTGGCTTTCTGGGCTGCAAGCGCATACTGCCGGCTCACATTGAACTTCTCATAAACCAGCACCCCTAAATCCTTCTTCTCAGGGCTGCACTCACGACATTCTCTGCCCAGCCTGTATTTGTGCTTGGGATTGCCTACGACCCACGTGCAGGGCCTTGCACTTGGCCTTGTTAAATTTCATGAGGTTTGTATTGGCCCACCTCTCAAGCCTGTCAAGGTCCCTCTGGGTGGCACCCCTTCCGTCCAGCGTATTGACCACACCACACACCTTGGTGTCATGGTCAAACTTGCTGAGGGTGCACTCAATCCCACTGTCCACGTTGCTGACAGAGATGTCAAACATTACTGGTCCCAGTACTGACTCCTGCAGAATGCCATTTGTCACCGGTTTCCACTTGGAGACTGAGCTGTTGACCACAACTCTTTGAGTGTAACTGTCCAGCCAATTCCTTATCCACCAAGTGGTCCATCCATTAAATTAATGTCTCTCCAATTTAAAGGCAAGGATATCATGTGAGAAAGTGTCAAATGTTTTGCACAATTCCAGGTAGATGGTGACAGTTGCTCTTCCCTTATCCACCAATGCTGTAATCTCATCACATAAGGCCACCAAATTTGTCAGGCACAATTTGCCCTTAGTGAAGCCACGTTGACTGTCACCAATTGCCTCACTATTTTCCATGTGTCTTAGTGTAGTTTCCAGGAGGAAAAATCCAAATGTGAAGTTTCACCTGTAGCAAGCATTTGTAGAATGATTTTCTCCATGCTGTGTTCAGGTTTGCAGACAGCCAAATATTTTCCTTCTGCTGCCTACCTGTACACAGAGCTATGGACAATCATGGTCCCAGAATGGATCATTTGCATTTTTATTCTGCATTTTTATGCCTCTTGCCTTATGTTCAGGCTTCTTTCTTCACTGAATCTGAATTTCCTAAAATATTAAGTCATTGTCTTAATTCCTCACCATATTCTGTGTCTATTTTCTGTTTGTTTGCTTTGTCTAAAATATATTTTTGAAATACAGTTGTACGCAAATTATAATGGCATAAAAAATACAAGACATGCTGAAGAAGTTCAGGGCAAAGAACTTATTAAAAGGGAAATATTTAGCTGGGCTTAAAAGAAAGAAAATGCAAAAAGAGGAGCAAAAGGAGAGGAAAAGATATATTTGAGGTTATTTGGAAGCATCAAAGCTTTAGACTAACAAAGCCATCAGCTATGCTAGCTGACACAGGACAGCTTGTGTTCATGCTACTAGAATCTACTTAGTTAATGAGAACTGCTGGGGCCCATGCTAGCTACTGACCTGTCTCCAGGAAATCTATGGGAGAGTGCTGACTGGAGTCGGCCAAAACTGCTCATGAACTGGTACTAATAACATGAGGCCATGAGGAATGAATGTTTCTGAGAGCATAACTATTTGCAAACAGAGTTTCTTCTGTGGAGCTGTGTTTTTTATCCAATTTTCAAGCCTGTGCTGCAGCTGCTAGTACAGCTCTGCACCCTAACAAGCCCTTCTCTTATCTGTCTGGTTTTGAGGTTGGAACTGAATCATCTCAGGTGCTCTCTGGTTCAGCTCAAATGTGCATTCAAAAGATTGCATAGACATCATCCTCGTTTTCTTTACTGCTAGATGGAATATAAACATAGTGTGAGATTAGGTCCATGGGATATCTCATATATTCTTTACTCCCTCATAAGAAATTTATTTTTTTCTTGAGATCTTGTATCAGAAATAGCAATTACAATTCTTTATTCTACTGAAAATTATTCTATCCTTCCTTCCCCCTCCAAAAAAAAAAATTTCATAAGACCGGGAAGTCTTATGCTACAGTGATTATCATATGATTTTTTCCAACATTTTGCTTATCACAATGCAGTCTTCAGATAAATAAAATAACAATTTTCTTCCATTCACTACAAAGGGTAAATTCAGAGATAACAGTGATCTGGGGATTTAGAAATTGTGCTAAATTCATATGGTAATGAACATCTGTGATGTTTTGGTGACTCACTTGCTCAAAAGGATACAATCCCCAGGTTTCATTATTGTCTTTGAAAACTTGCAGGAAGTCCCACACTGAACACTGATGATAGACAACACAGAATGGTTTTAGGCAGTCTCCCAGTGTGATACAGGGCAATTCTAGTCTGTATCACAGTGAGATACAACGGCTAATGTCAAATGCATGGAAAACTTCTCAATATTTTAGTGTTTTAATGACATCCTTAAGCATTAATGAAAACATAACTTAATGAATCACCTATTATGAGTGCTATTGTAGTTTTTTACTTATTTGTTTGTTTTTCTCCATTTGCTGAAGTGGCACAAACTGAGCCACCTGCCAGGAAACTCTTCTGAATGGCTTAATTCCTGTCTTTTGCCTCTCCTCCCACTCCTCTCTTGACAGATAAGATTTTTTTCAACTTTGTTCTGAGAATTTCAGAGCATATTTTCCTAATTTTCTGTGTTAAGACACTCAGCCATTCACACTGGAGGATTTGCTTTTATAAAATAAGAATACCTCCCTCTCAGGTTATTTTGCCACTGGACTTACACCAATGGAATTTAGTATGCTCAATGGATTCAAAGTGAGGAAAACACCAAAAAACAGTTTTGGAAGGGAAGTTGAACAATACTTGCTCTTCAGAGAGTTGTGGAAAATCCAAGAAAGGGTAAGATAAAGCAGAAAATACAAATGCATGCTTCTGGTCAGAGTCAAAAAAGAATGGGTAGGAAAGGTACTGAGACAAGAAAAGTATATTGCAGGTGAAAGCAGCTGAACTGTTGTAGTCTGAGGCATTGCATCTCTGCCAAAAAGTCTATACTCCTGGAACACAGGGAGCACAGCACTAAGCCCATACGAAGGCAGTGTGTGCTACAGTAGACTCATGGGAGCCTGTATTGACAATAGTATGAATGCAAGCTACCCAGATGGGGAAAGAGTTAGCTGGACAACAGCATCAATGGATAAGTGCTATGTTTATCCATCATGTCCTTCTGTATGGTCTTGACCAGCGTTAATCCTACCAAGAAGTCTGCAGCTGGAATTTTTGAGTTAAGGCTCACCAAAACCTCCTTTTGTGAAGGGTCATCTATGTCTCTTAAGCATTGTTAATAGGAAATAAAAAATATTTGATTCCTGAGAGGAACACAAGCTCAACATATGCTGCTTATGAATTAATCTTTTTTCCCTCCTCAGGTGTTTTACAAAAATGTTTGCAAGCATCTTTACAACAACTCACAGGATAATGAACTTGCTATAGGGTTAAAATACATGTAATTATTTTATTGGATGGGTGAGATACATGGTTTTTGTAAGCCTGATGATAATTTACTTAATGAGCCTCATAAAGTGCCATTCTGGTTATCACAGAAAAGAAGATTTGGAGACACTGCATTTTTGTGCACATCTTTTATCTCTGTTGATTTTATCATACAATTTAAATTTGTATCCTGCTCTTCCTGGAAATCTTTTAGTCCCCTGGAGACTGCAGTTTCTGAAGTCATAATCTTAACCAAAAAAATCTGGATTTACAGATTCATATCAAGAGTATGTGGGATTTTTATAATTAACAACAATTTTATTGCAGAGATCTTTACCTTCAGGCTTCAGGGTTTAGCCTTCTCTGATATGAAAGATCAGGAAGAGACTTGGCCAGAATACAAGACAGTCTGTCAAACCTGACAGATTTAATTTTTGGTCCATCACAGCAATTTCTTTTTTCCTGAGAGTGCTTACAAATCTGTTCTAACTTTCAGGATTTTTAGCCAAGACATAAATCTCCTTTCTAATCACTTAGTTCTCTTGTATCCTGGGTAGTTTAAATTGTTCTAAACTTTGCTGGAGAGATTATTCTTTTAATTGAGATTATACAATGAGTATTTTGTGATCTGTATTCTTTGTACAATCGTAGAAAATTTTTATTCCTAAATAAGATGTTGAATAATAATTAAAACTACTGAAGACTTGATTAAGAGTGTTCAGGGATTAGAAATAAGAATTAAAGATGGGTATTGGGCCCAGGGGTAAATTCAAGGACTTCAAACACCTTTTCAAGGTAAAAAATCCAAAACAACCCCACACATCCCAAACAAAACAAAATGAAAAATGTTTTTCAAAGTGATTAAGAAATTTATTGGACTGAGGATTTCCTCCAGGAAGAAGTCTAAAAAAGCCACATAAAAACAATAGAATGTACTTTCTGAGCTCCTTAGAGAGCTCATTGTGTGTGATGGGGGACACAGTGTCTGATTAACTTCAGAGGGAGTGTTAAAAGCCTGAACTGCTAAAGAAAAATGGAGGGTTTTGTCATATCTAATAAAGAAGTGGAGTAAAAGAAAACTTTAAGGAGAAAGAACAAATCAGGTAATGACGGCTGAATTTTATTTCTCATCATAAATGTGACCTACTTATAAAGTGGGCAAGTACCCAATTTTTTTTTTTCCAAAAAATATTTCACTATAAAATGTGCTTTGAAAAATACTCTCTTCTAAATCAAATGGAGAACATTTTGCATAATATTACAGATACATTTGAAATGAGTGAAACTGGTGTATTTAATCCTAACTACCACAGAGGCAAAATTGATCCAATTAAACAAGGTAAAACCTTATTTTTCCTAAGCAATTATATATGCATATTTATATGTAAACAATTGCATGCAAGTGCATATATGTGTACATGTATGTATATATATTTTACTTTTTACTACAGGTCTTTGTAGTTCTTCATCACAGTACTGTGCCTTAGGATGATTGCATTATCCTTCATTTCCAGTAAATGAATTAGAAGATGTCACTGAAAGTACAGAACAAATCACAAATGTGTGAAGCTTCAGAAACATGTTCCAAAAATATCAGCACCATCCATGTTTTAAAATAAACTTTCATGGGAAGACTCTGTTCTGGTACCAATTGGTGTAACTCTGCTGGCTTCAGTGATGCTAAGATGATTTTTACCAGACAAGGCTCATTAAAATATCTAAGTTCTCACCTTCAAATTGCACATGCAGTCATGCCCATAGAAATGCACACTTCTTAACAGAAATAGTCCAATAAATTGTTCCCCTAACAAAAGTAGTACTCCTCTGACATCTCTGAGGTAGTCAAGCACTCAGAGACATCTAGCTGGAAAACGTGGCAGACAGGGGCTCCTGATTTCCTGTGTACAAATTTACCTGGGAGTCACAATAAACAGGACTTGACTACTTTGAAATTGAACTCTGCTACTTTCACATTTTTGTACAAGCTATTGTATGTTTCCTTTTCCGTGTAAATTAAAAGCCTCCTGGACATGTAGCTGAAACTTTATATTGGTAAATGATGAAAATAACTCATAAAATCAATTAATTTGCCTCTAGTAAGGCATCAATTTTACATATGAATAGAAACAGTAAATCTTACTGAGCACTGCAATTTCCTTAATACCTTTATTTTTTTTAATAGCAGAACAACAATTGAAAATGTTAACATTTTTTATTAGAAAACAATCAATTTTGATTTGATCAAAAAGTGTTGCTAGGGTAGAAATTATATGAATGTGATTTGGACATATTGTATTTTCTGAGATACATATTGCAATATGATTTATTTTCAAAGAATCAGTTCTAAAGGGAAACTTGAAGCAGTCAATACAAAATACACAAATGGAATATTTTTACACTATTAATAAGTTTTGGCAGGGGGGGTTTAAGTGTCATCAGACAGTTCTTCCAATTTGACAATAGAGGGTTTGTTTCATTCTTCTAAAAAAACCCACACAAAACCAACATGGTTATAAGAAGCACATTTCAGAAAAGGCTTTTTTAAGTACAAAACAACTTTGATGAACCGTCTAACTGGACATGATTTAATATACCTGTATGAAGTATGGCATAAGCTTTTAAAGTCATGCAAGCTTAACCTCCACCTTGAGCATCTCTAACACAATCTACATAGACGTGTGGCTAATACTGACTGATAATTGACTTTGCATATTATTCCAAGAAGGAATTAGCTTGTCAATCAACAAGAAATTAATTATTATTATTTTCAGTGATCTCCCAAACTGTCATCATAGACAGAGGAAGGAAATGCAGTACATGTAGTCATTGCCCGAGAGTCACACTGATAGGGAAGCCTACACCCAAAGCACAAAGATAATTCCTTTCTGCTTTTGCAGTCAACTGTGAAAGGAAAACAGTGCGCTGTAAAGCAGAACGGTGCCAGACCAGAGGATACAGATTGCTAAGCACCGTTAATTATTCCTCACATACGTGAAGTGGGCATGACAGCACCATTGTGAGTGACAGCAGACACTAGAACTCCCTGTGGAAAGACACAGTCTTAAATGATGTCCCACAGACAGCTGCAGTAGTAATACCGGCACTGTGGGTTGAAATTGAAATTCGTCAGAATTCTCTGCATTAAATGAGAAACTGAGATTGCCTGAGATTGAAAAAAGAGTGTATTGAGCACCATGACACCACCTTTAGGCAGCACCCCAGGCCTTTATCCTCTCTAAACCCTGTAACATTTATAAATGATTTATTATTTGTCATCATTCCATCTAGTGTTACACATGTTTTTAAATACTAGGCTTTTAATTATTTGTTTCTCTGCACTTTATCAGCTCAGACAACTGTATTTTTGTTCTGCAACATGCCAAGAAAGATTTCAAAAAATTGCTGATAGTTTTATAAAGCAATTATCACAGAATTACTATTTGTGTGAATGTATTACTGTCTCCTGCCTGATGGCTTAATTCTGGCTGCATATATATGTCCTCCTGCATCTCCTGTGGAATCAGCTATTATGCATGTGCAGTGACAGGTACATGTAGATGGGAGATTACAAGTGTTCTGTAGTTTGTTTCTGTGTATTCCTTGCTAATGTGTACATTTTTGAATTTGCAAATTCTCTGGGCAAATGAGGGCCATTCATATTTTCAGTGAACTTCACAGCATGATTTTTACGGCATAAACTACAGAAAGTACCTTTTGAATACATCCAATGAAAGTTGTACACCTGGCCTGGAGGTGTTCAAGGCCAGGTTGGATGAGACTTTGAGCAACCTGGTCTAGTGGAGGGTGTCCCTGCCCATGGCAGGGGAGTTTGAACTCGATCTTTAAGGTCCCTTCCAACCCAAACCATTCTATGATTCTATGATTCTATGATCCCAAGATATTAAAAAAAATAGATAAATACACTTGTCCAAAGGCAAAGTGAATACATAAAGGAGAAAACCCACTCTGTGTATTAAACTGCAGGGATGTTTGGACCTTCAGCTTGTTTAAGATAAATATTCCAAAGCCCACAGGCTTTTAATTTATTACTCAATATCATGTCCAAGTTTGTCTGAATTACTTGAAGCTCTGAAGCTTTCTCAAATTGTAAGAATAAGATTTTGTAGGAAACATCCTGTCTGTACTCCTTCTCACCAGATCATAGTAACAAAAAGAAAAATAGGTTTAGGTATTTTGCAGAAACACACAATTAGGATTTTTTTCTTTTTTTAAATGAATCTTTATCCCATCAGAAAAAAGGATGTCTATAATAAAAGTTTTGTTTCTGTAAGATTTTAGAAATAGCTGACTTTCAGGCCTGAAATCCAGATTTGCAGGTCTAGAGTTTGATGCAAAGCCAAGTAGAACTACATTAGATCTACTACAGTTAATATGTTTATGATGAGAAAAAAATGCAAATTTTTGTAAGTTTTATAACAGTTCATTTAAATCCTTTATTTTCCTTTTTATATTATGAATGTAATTCACGTATTAATTCTGAATTTAAAAACACCTTACTAAAATACTTATAACAGTTTCTGGAGTCTTCCATCAACACAATTTACTTTCTTACTAGAACATATTTAATTTATATTATCTATTGCTTTCCTTATGGATAGAGAAATTCAAATTAAGTACTATTTTTTATTTTTCAAAATTAACATGGTGGTTGCAAAAGGATAAACTGCTCCGTATGCGGGAATATATCATATAGGGGCACCTTTCTTCAAGTTCAAAGGGAGATTAATGTACTTGTTAGGATGTAAATTGCACTTCTAGCACAGATATGAATGAATTGCTGTAAAAGATGTACTGTAAATATATATAACTTTGGCACCAGATAATACTTAGGTATAATTAATTTAGAATGTATATTTTCCTCTGTCAAGCCCTCTAATGGGATACAAATATTTTTTTCTCTGTGTGTCTCCTTGTTCCTTCCCAAAAAGATCCACTGTTTCTCGGTTACGTGGCAACTGATATATAACTTGGAAATTCACATCTATCTGAATTTTGAATGATGGGAAAAAAGTTAACTCCCTATATTGTAGTTTTCAATCTACTTCTACTTTACAGTGTATTAACTTTTAGATATGTGAAAGTTTTTGTTATCTGTTTGAGCAAGCTTAATGGGTTTTGATTTTCCACAGAGATAAAGCATATTTGATTTTCATTAAGGAGTTTTGAAACATTTGGAAAAGAACCCCTACATCCAGTGTTTCTTATATATTTCACATTTTATGTGTCTTGAATTGAAAATATTTCCTCATTTCGTATTTTTTCTTCTACTGTAATTGGAATTAGCACTTTAAGCTGAGTAATTTATGATTGAAATTGTGTGAGATCATAAAGACTGCAGTTTGATGACAAACTGAGGACAAAATGAAGTAAGCAACCTGAAAGTTTCACTGGAATGCAACTCATATCTAGGCTATTTAGACTGAAATTTTTCATATCTGGTGTTCAGTGTAAAAGAAAACCTGAGATGAAAAGAAAGAGATACCTGAGTCTTTTGGAAAGCCTGAAATAGCAGTAAGCGGAAAACTTCGTTGTTGGCTAAGCGACACCACTGAGGTTCAGAGGAAGGTGAGGGACAGAAACGGGACCTATCAACTTCAAGGAATGAGAGTATATTAGACCTTCAGATGACTAAAAGACACAACAAATAGGTCTTCAGCATGAACAAGCAAGCATCACAGAATCAGGAAAGCAGCAGGTAGAGGAAGGAGAAGGGTGGAAACGGAGATCTGGGAGGATGACGGCAGAGATACAGAGATGCACAGTACAGAACATCAAAGACAGAGGAATTGTTCTTAATATTGTTAGCATGGAGTACTATTTTGGGACTTCAGGCTTCTGACTAGGCCACTGGCTAAGTCCTGGCCTGAGGTTAAGCAGCAGAAAAATGAGTCTTCCTGGTGTGTATGGATCTTTTAGCAGGAGCAGAACAAGGTTTTTGTTCTGGAATCCAACCATGATGCACCCATCGCACGCTCCTGTTGCTATGGTATTGCACAAGTACAGTTTACGGAAGAAACAGTTTTAGGAACAAGTATCTCTGCAACCAACTATACCTACCCTTTCAGAGCTGTATTTGCAGAACTACTGACCTGAAAAATAGCTCCCTGACAACCAACACGTTCAGAGGAAATTCAGCTTCACCAAGTTGACTTGGCCTATAAGGGTTACATTAAGTATAACACAATACTGAAAAGGAGCCAAAAACAGGTCAGGAAATGTTTGCTTTAGATATTGGCAGTGTAAACTGTTATGCTGAAAGTAACAGAGTGCTATTGCACTGTGTAAAGTTTTATTAGGTTTAATCTCCCATTAAAGTTAGTTCCTTTGCAGTTCAGGAGTAAAGAATTATTTTATTAAGCACTGCAGATCAATATAAAATGGAAGCTTGGTTTCCAGATAATCTATTTCTCATGAAACAAATGCATGTCCTAATGGGAAGAAGAAGAAACCAAGAATACTAATTCTAACATTTAAAAATGACCAACGATTTTACGGTTTTAGACAATAATATCCTGGCTCACAAAAAAAAAAAAAAGTTTTTTAAATATTGCCAGGCCAAAAATTGTATCAAGGAGTGTAAGGGGAGAAAACACAAGTAAGTGTAATTTTACAAGGAGATATTTACCATACTTGTTTTCAAAAAATTAATTTTGTAGAAAATTTTAATTTGGTTAAGTCTGACATAAGTAGCCATCTTCAACTTTGAAGTTTGATACCTGGCCTCCAGGAAGGCAGTGGGACAGCATCTTGTTTGTCAGCTCCATGAAGAGACATCATCATCTCTGAAGACCCATGGAGGAGTATCCACCCTCTACAACCTGGATACTCTCTTCATTTTCTCTGCCTAGCAAATGCAGAGACCCTCAGAGGATGATCTAGCTTGCTAAAAATACACCCCTATATCTCTTTTCCAAAGAGCAGGAAATTAACTGGAAATCTTGTGTCTCCTTTCACATAGTATCTATTTTTTTGCCTGCAATGATACAGAGGAGAGGTCATGTCTCTGTCGTTAGAACATCTGGATGTGGGAAGAGAGTGGGTCTGAGCTCCACCAGTCTGCAATGCCACTGGTGCTCCGAATAGCCGTGCCCTGAGCAACACAGCAGTTACAGGGCCAGGTGAAAGGGAGTCTGGTCCTAGATTAGAGTTTAGGGCACTCATTTATAGTCAGGAAAGATAGAGGTCTCTTCTCCTGGGATTCTGTCTGCTTTCTTTCACCATATTTCAGGCACTCACATTCCTGAAATCAGGGACCACACCTGTGCATGGGACACTGCAGCTGAGCCTTTGGAAAGCCTCAGGATGGGCAGCGGGATTCTTCTTATAGCAAGGTGGCTTTAGCTGCTGCTGAAAAACAAAGTGAGTTGTTTTAAGTGGAAACTAAGAAGGCTTTCAGTGCTCTGTCCCCATTCCTGTGGATAGAGTCTCACCCAGTGCCTCGTCAGAAGGAAAACCATGAAGCCTACCTGTTGTCCCATCTACTATGATACCTTGACTTAGCCTTAATTCTAGTTTCTATTAAAAGACATGTTCTTTTCCTATTTAGAATTATTTCCTTTAGCGTAGTTTCCAGGCAACTTACCAAGTGCAACAAAAATGTTTAAAAAATGTGATCACGATTTCAGCTATAAGCTTCTAGATCCCATAACAGGTAGATCTTAGATGGGTTATGAGCCAAATATTTTCCTTATTTTGAAATAAGCCCATAAGTGTATTCTAAACTTTGTGTTATTTCAAACTTGACCTTTTACACTGGCTTGAAGTACTGATACAGAATAAAATAACAGGATGTCTCCTCACAGTTCCTTTAAGTACTGTTTTATTCTTCTTCCAAACACTTCCAGTGTAACCATGATTAAATATATTTTTATAAGTATCCCATTAGTTTTTACTTTAATATTACAGGAATAGGGTTTTATTATAACTTATTATAAATGGTTATAAACTATTATAAACTTATTTTTCCATATCAGATAGTGTATTAGTCAATTTAGTCACTAGATGCAATAATTATTTTTTAGATATCTACTGTCAGAGAAGAGATTTTATATTCTTATCATTCAGTAAAACTTATCCTATACCTGACTTCAGGTAAAACACATTTTATTTTGCAACTAAGCTTATATTATGAAGAAGAGATACTCGAATACAATATTTATCCTGTTAAAATCATAAGATTCTTAAAGTAACAGCACAAGGAAACTCTGATTTCACTTTACTGTCACTTTATTTTCTTATGAGCTAACTTAGTATGTACTTTGCAGACTAAATTGATACTCCAGAAAATGTAGTCCCACAGACGTCTTTAACTCTGTGGAAGTGCTATAGGCATAACTAAGTCTTGGAGCCTTATGGAGGCCAATATCAGCATGAGGTCCTAAGATGTAGAATACAGCTGACTAGGAAAATAATACCACAATGATATTTCCCACAGTTTAGGTGACTGGTATGAAGAAAGATACTGGGTTTCAGGATATATATTATATTAACACAGATGAAAATGTCCTGCCTGACAGCACTGGAAGTTATAATGGCTTTCAGCACCTCATCCTGGGACTAAGCTGATCAGAAGGTAGCACTGTGATGGGAATACGGCTGCTTTCTGTTGCCTATAGGCAATTAAGTCAGTGTGGCTACAGTTGTGACAGTTCAAACTGTAGAGGTTGAAATTATTAATCATTCATAGAAAGAGGACTTTCAAGGTTGTGGTGGATTTCTTTTACAGATTAAAATCAGAGGACTCCTCATGACCTTGATACTGATTTTCAGCCAACAGAAATCACTGAAGGCAGTAAACTGGCCATGATTTATACCAGGTGAGTTTCTGTCTTATCTTTCCAATGTTTTTTCTCCTAGACAAGATTTTTGATTTCACTTAAAGCTGTCTTGATATTAGAACTTTAATTATTTTTTTTTGTTCCCATGACAGAATTTAATTGAATGGACATGTTGCTGTCATTCTCATTATTGTTATACTTATTCTTGTTGTTCAGTCTACAAGGAAAACTTGCTATGTGTATTTAAACCTAAAATATATTGCCCATATTCACTTGTTAGTTGGCATGTTGTCATGCGTGTCTCCTCTGACCAATAACATGTACATATTTATTGTTGCATTGGATCTTCTACAAAACTCGTCATGCCTTTGTAACACATATCCAGTAAACTACTACATAAGATGAGCTAGAAAAGTCTGTGGAAATACCAGAGAAGTGTTTCCTCATTCTGTTCATCTGGACAGCCAGAAATAACTGTATTGGAGTTTAAATTTCAAAGTTTCATTGCACAATATTTTAACATCAATGTGTTGAAAGTTGGGGTAATTTGGTAGGAAGGAATGCTGTCCTGAATTTCTGACAGCATTGTGTGTGTCAGTGCAACTGATCAACGTGTTTGACATGAGACATTCTTTCCCTAGAATGCTTCCAGATATTTGTCAGAATATATTTCCTCACAAGAAGTCAAACCACTAAATTCATTTTGTCTTCTAACAAGAACCATCCACACTGCAGCAGCAAAACTAAAGCTCCTGTGTGGAAACATCAGCAGGAGATATCTATTCAACACAGTTTTACACTCTGTGAGAAGCGATGACTCTCAGCTTAGACTGCCTTAGTACCAAAGTACTATTGTTTCAAGAAGGCGTGTAAACGAAAAACAAAAATCTAAGCTTCCTTCTGGGAAAAATGTTATATCATTTTATATCTGCTTCCCAAATCAAAGTGAACCAAAAATTAGAGAAAATGTACAGTGTACCTAGAGAGTGTAAGGGTTTTCTTGTCTTGAAATAGCTTGGTAACTTCAGTCAAAATGTTCGCTGTACTGCATGGTAAGTTTTATCTTCATGAATGTGGTTGGACTTGCATATTCTGGTAGAAAATACGCATTTTGATTATTTTCATCATCTTATACTGATGATATATATTTGTGGTCAGAAATATAGCTCTAGCTCTTCATGCTTCGTGTCATTCAGTACTTGGGTGACAGTAAATACCAAGCCATTATAGTCACACTGCTTTTTCTTATCAGGGCTAGATAACTAATTTTGGATTTTCATCTGAGAGAAGCTTGTATAGCTCACCTCCTTCTGGAGGGAGAATTATCTCTTGGCTCATTTGAGAGACTTAAGCAGTGGCTTTGTCATAAATCCAAAGGGATGCCCATGTTTTACAGCAGACCAAAGTAGAGAGACACTGAGACAGAAGGAAGGAAAGTTCTTGTGGGTCAGAAGTGAAGAAAGGAACTTACTAGCACTGTTCCAGGAGATTCACCAAGGTGTAATGCAATGCCATAGCCTTCCTGTGATGTCTTCTTGTAGGAAAAAACAAACAAAATAAAACAAATCCAATCCAAAATAAAACAAATCCAATCCAAAATAAAACTAACCAAAAGTAAATAGAATGATGAAAAAGTGCAAGTTTCAATTTGGTGTGTCAGCATCTGAAGCAAAGGATTGAATTTCTGTTTGCATTACCCGGGCATCATAATTTCATTGCTATTTTTAGGCATATAACCATAGCAAATTTCAACCATGTTCAATAAATTACTGGTCACAAAGCCGCATGTGACCAGACTATGCACCCACTGAGGGGTGTAAAAAGAATGTTCAAACAATGGTCTTAATATTTGTTTGACAGGTATTTATAAAAGAAAAGAAAATGAGAAAAAGAAGTCTGTGGTCCTTGATTAGCACACAATAACCAGGCCACGTGCACAAGGGGACTCCCGACCCACAGAGAAACCTTTTGGGTAACCCAATGTGGCTGCCCAAATCTCACGTATGTCTGGTTAAATAAAACTGCTGAGATGAACTGTAGTCTGGTCTTCCTCATTGAATCATTAATGGTAAGAAAAATGGGATGTGGGCATTTGCTCAGGTGCTGGCCGAGGACCTCAGTGTTTCTTAACATGATTCCTGACATGGGTTTGACACTAGCTAGCTGACCATCACCAGACAATACATAGACATGGTCTGAAGGTAGTGTGTTACCAGGACATTTCCCAAAAGGTTGGATGAATAAGGCTGTGCTATCTTAAGAAGGGAAAGGAATTTCTTCAACTGCATGTGAGGTAGGCTCTGTTGTTTATCCTCATAGTGAGAGAGTGGGCACTGATATATTGTGTTCACAGTGGAAACAAGGCCTCTCTTGAAGCAAGAAAGGTCCTACCTTACCTCACAGACACTGCAATGATAGGCACATGGTCAGGAACTACCCTAAGTTTCAAGTTTTTGTTTGCTAATGAAATTAGATATTATTCTGGTGTGCATGCTTACCACTGCTAAGATACTACAATGCTACTTACCACTGAACAGGTAAATTGAGCAATGAAGATAGTGCAGGGCCACATTCTGTCGTCGGTTTCTGCCCATACGCTCCAGATTGAAAAAAAAAAAAAAGATATTCAGGGATATACACAGGGAGGCAGAATCTGAGTAATTTCAAAACTTCTTTTTACATACAACATGTGTAATTTCTCTTAAAGCTTTTTCTTTTGCATGAGTTTCCCTTTCTCCTACATGCACTGCACAGTCAAATTTTTAATCATGACACTGAATTCTAATAACATATTTTACAGTTCTTCCATACTAATCGCTGCCTCTTTGTGTATTACTGATTAAATACATATATATGTATTTCTAATACTATTTTTAATTTCTTGCCTATGAGGTTATATTAATTAAAGATTTTCAGAGAGCTAGGCCCTAATTCTTAACCTGAAAGACTGTTTTTGCTCTAATGCTATGAGACAAGAGGTAGCAGATAATGTTTATATTATTGATTAATCAGACACTGAAGGGATTAGGTTCTAAGATTGTTTGGCACACAAAAATCCATACTTACTGCATTAAACCAGATTTTGAGACCTTGGTTATCGGTTATATTCAGGGTCAGGCCTCTGGGATTTATTCAAGCTGAAATGTCTACATTATATGTGAATATAAACCAACCTGTTAAGAGGAATATCTAATGTTGGTGACACAAAGGCAAATAATTGTAGTAAATTAAAGGTCAGTAATTGAGAAAGACCATTTATGCAAACACTTGTAAATTTAGAAAACCGCCTAAATATTAAATATATTGAGTAAATAAAGATGAAGTTTGGAGTAGTACCCAATTTTGCTACTGTGTTCTTTGCTTAATGGATTTTCTATTGTGCGTTCATTTTGTAATTTTAACGGATAAAAAATTTAATTGGCTTGGCCATAACTTCTACATGTGTATTTAAACAGACCAATGTGTTTTATTGTGCTTCACTGTATAACATACTGGCTAGTGCAAGCAAATACTCCTTGTTCTTTGTAAGAGAAAATGTCATAGTTACTGAAGTATGCGGAGAGGTGGGTCTTTGGGCATATATGTTCATTTTCAGCTGTGTATGTGTATAAGGTAGTGACTTTCTGAGAGTGAGGCACATTAAGGAAAGGTAAGAACTAAATTATTAAGCTACATTAATAAACTGCACTAAGAAGCTTTTTTAAGTGAATTTAAGCCTTTGCCATATTTGTGAACCAACTACAAAGAAAATACTGTGTTTTCAGGTGTGTTCCATCTTTGTTGTAGCTTGATATGCCATTTTGAGACTTAAAATAGCGTGGTTTACACAATAACTTTTTTCAGTCTCCTGCGAAAGAAGACATGGAAACTCTAAAGCTTATAAATCATGTATTAAAAAAAAATTAATTCTTAGGAAGTAGTTTGAAATTTTTACTCATAACTATTTAAAAGTTTTGTTGACTTGTGGTCCAATCTCGAATTGCCATATTGCAAACACTTGCATGGATGTACATAATCCTGCTTATAAAGAATATACTTATTTTTCTGTATTTCTCCTCTGATCAATTGACTCAAGATTTTTTTTGGTGACACTTTTTCCCAGTGTTGTTTCTGTTTGAAATCGTAGTATCCTTGAGTCTTGCATAATGGTATTTTCTGTACTAGTAAGTGATTGCTGGTCCACTTTTCTTACTGTTTTTCTTCCTATCATCAGTGATTGACTGTACATAGCAGCATTTTACAGTCCTTGTGGGTTTCTACCCTCCATTTTTTTTTTTAGATGTGAATAGAGGAAGGAACATTTTCCTCTTCTCCAGCATGACAATATTTTGCACACCATAAACATTTCCACCAGACCCCTTTCTCTGAAACTCTGGCTTTTTCAATCTTCTTATTCTGTTTAAATGGCCTGTCTTTGGAAGTCTGTAATATTATTGCCCAAATATACATGCCTGCATTGAAGCTTTGCCATACTGTAGGTGGTGTTGTTTTTGTGACAACAGTTTCAAGCTGCCCACTGCTTGCTTCTCTTCCTCATTCCCTTCTATTTCCCACCCACAAGGACTTCGTAAAATAGCTCATGCATGCACCTCAAATAAGTAGGTGATTGTATGCAAGTCACGTTTTCATTCTACATCTGTTTTTGCAATTCTCTTTTCATTTCTATTAATTATTGACAAGAAGAATCTTGAGACAAACAAAGTCACGACTCATGGCTTGTCATGACCTCAAAGTGTTTTAGTTGAAATGCCCTCTACATTGAAGTGCTGTGTTCTGACTCCTTACCTCTATCATGGGAGTCCATGTTACGATGCTGGAGGCTTTGTTGACAGAAAAAGTTTTACTCCTTATACCGATCTAGTTCTGAGGTTGTGTCCTGGGTTAAGCTGAGACAGAGCTAACCTTCTTCATAATAGCTAGCAAGACCTGTGTTTTGGATTTGTGCTCAGAAGAAACCTGATAAAAAGTGATGTTTACGCAGCTGCCAAGGTCTTTCAGCTTCTCTGGCTGTCTGCAAGCAGAAAAAGCTGGGAGGGAGCACAGCCACAGTTACTAGTGTAAGATTTAATCTTAAGTTCTGGACTGAGAACCAAAGTGGCCAATAGTCTATTCCATAACATATACATCATGCCCAGCGTATAGGTGAGGACTCTCTGGAAGCTCATCCCTTTTTGCTCCGGATCTCTTTTGCTCTGGGTCATCTCGCTCCAGGTGGTCGCTCTCCCAAGTCCTTCTTCCCCCTATCCCGGTCAGCCCTTGGTCTGGCACGCTCAGACCGTTATTTCTGTTCTGCGAATGACGTTTTGGGACTCTCACTGCTTTGGGATCATTAGCCAGGAACAGGCTGAACCTTGGTCATTGGGTGGGGCTGCAGTATCACTGTGTATCACTCATTCATTTGTATATATTATTATTTTCAATATTATTGTAGTTTAATTATTAAATTGTTCTTATCTCAATACACAAGTCTTTTTTTTTTCCCTTTACCCCTTTAATTCTTTCCCCCGTCCTTGGCAAGGGGGAGTGTGAGTAAATAGGTTGTGTGGGGTTGGCTCCCAGCCAAGGGTAAACCCATCACAGTCCTTTTTTTTGAGGGGGACCACAGACTTTTGCTAGATATTATGAAGAAAGTTAACTCTGTCACAGCTTAATCCAGGACAGTCTTTTTAGACATGCATGCCCCCATGATAACAATCTTATTTAGAAATAAAATTGCCTCTTTAGCTTAAGACTCATTCTGACTGATATAAAGTGGAATGATAAAAACTTTCCTTATAGAAAGTAAAAGCATCTACATGGAGAGCTAATGTTGTAGTATAAAAAACGTTGGTTTCAGTTAACACACAAGGTTATATATAAAATATTTCCCTATGTAGACAAGGTGTAAACTACAAATATCAACTAAAAATTGTTCAGATGTAGAAATTTTATATGTTAAAGAACTTTTTGGGGGCAGGCGGACTATAGAACTGTCTCTTTAGGAGAAGGATTTACTAACCCACCACCTATTTTTTCCTTACACTATTAGCTGTGTAGGCTACAAAGGACATACAAATCATCCCAGATATAAAATATGCTACTAACACTGGACTCTGGGAGGGTAAATACATTTGTATAACTAAACATTTCATTGCAGTTAGCTTATATGATTCAGATAAATTATGAAATGATAGAGACTGGAACTTTACTGTCGTATATGTTGTATATATTCAGAATTTGTCTACTCTATACTCCTTATCTTTTTACAATTATCTATCTGCCAGTGTCAGATTCTGCTACACTATCTAGCTGATGTGCAATGTATTTTCTTATTCTAGTACCTTTCTGCTTAATTCTAACAGCATTGTTGCTAAAATCGATTTAGTTTTGCTTGGTTTTCCAAGTCCCACACAATTGGCAATTCTAATGGTAGTTAATGCCATTTTTCTGAATCCTTTTTTCAGTTTCATGTAACTGTTCTTTTTGTTAATAAGCATTTAGCATGTAAAAATGTAGTTAAGTACTTTGAAAGAGAATATAAAGCATAAAGGACTCCATAAAATGCCCATTAGCAGGAATATTAGCAAATACTTGGGTTTTATTTTTTTCCCTACTTTTCTGGTCTTGCAGGAATTTAATTTGTAGGATCATTCACAAAGTTTAAATTAAGAAAAAAGTCCTTTTCGCATCCTGAAATATTTACATTAATTTTCTTTCTTTTAAGATAAATTTGAACTCTTATAAAAAATACTTCAGTTGACAACTTTTGATGTTTTACACCTTTTGATGCCTTGCATTTCAAGACCATTATACATTGCACCGTTCTCTACAAAGGGTACTTTCCCCTACTGTGCTGTTGTGTTAACACTGATCTCATGGTATAGCCGAAGCCCTTCCCTCATATCCTTTCCATCTGACTGGTGCAGGAAGATACACTTGGGACCTGGATCAGGTCTGTTACAGAGCACAGCTACTGGTCTCTGAAAGAGTCCACTCTGGTAACTGGATGGAGAGAAAGCAAACATGAAAGGGGAGTCAGAAGAGATTTTGTACAAGTCCTGCCTTTATTCTCTGACCACAATAGACCTTTCAAGGACTGCAATAATTTATTTCCTTCTGCTTTTTCTGTTCCATCCCCACCTCACACACACAGCAACAAAGAAAGCAAAATGAACATATTATCTCTCTGAGTCACCCATACACCATACCCAAAATCTGGCTATTTCTTCTACTCCTGTCATGCTGAGCTCAGACTCAGTGTTACCAAATAGCTTTTCTTTTTTTTTTTTTTTTTTTTTTTGGATAGTGTTTCCAAAGCTGAATAATCCTATGCAAAACAATAAAACCAAGAAAAACTCCAGCAATCTTCCTCCACAACAAACAAACAAACAAACAAACTAACTAACTAACTAACTAGCTAACTAACTACCTAACAGACAAACGTTGCATCTGTTTCTCCTTGGAAGTCTGCAGATTCAGAGGGTGACAAAAATGGGCACAGTTTGTCTTCTAACAGATTATGAATGCCACATGTGACATTGCTTGAGAAGATGGAAAATGTTTATACAAACTGTCAGAGATGGCTAAGCTAATTTGCAGCATGTGGCACTCATGTTTTTGAACCAAAAATTTTGTCATACACCTACTGTTTGGCTGTGGAATGTATGAGAAGACAGATCTTGTTGACACATCGCATCTGCAGCTCAACTCATTGTGAAATGCTTTGACTTCAACAAAATTCACAACATGTGCCAAAGAAGAAGAAAAAGGAGTGTTGCAGTCTCCATCTCTTAATGTCTTTCACTGCAGGTGAACTTCTCTGATTTTGCAGCTGTAGTGAATGGGGTAAGCAAAGCATCTCTGCTTTTCTTGCATGCAGATCTGAAAGGAGGTAGATGTGACCTACTGTACACTGTTGTTGCACAGGAATGAGGGAAGGCTGGGTACTGATAAGGAAAGTGGGGAGAACTGGCAGGCAGCAGTGATGGTGATGGATGCAGGTGAGGTACACATGCCTTAGGAATCAAAATACTTGGGATGCTTTTGCACAGCCTTTAACAACAATGGAATGTAATATGTATTTATTATGCTCTTTTAAAGTTTCTTGACCAGCAGACTTCTGAATCATTGAATCTTCCTTCTTCTCTGTTATGTAAGATACTCTTCTGTACACACAAGAGAAGTGGTGAAGAGAAAAACTATAAAAGCACAAGCTGAAAATAGGCTTGTTCAGTTCAAACTACAAGTGAAGTCCTGACCATACATCAGCCATAAGTGAGATGACGTTCTGCAATGTTATTGGCTTCCATTATTTTTGATTTCTCTACATCAGCATTCTCATGAAGACAGTCCATAACTGGCACTAGACGTTATCGAGTAAATTACTTTTGTCCTGCAAACTCTGTGTGCTTTCCTTATATGATGCCACTTGGGTCAGAATTGCTCTCTATCAGTTACATGTTTTTCTATTTTCTCATTTTGCTTCCATGAAACTGATGATTAAGTAAATAGTCAGTAAATAGATTCAGAAGTTAAAGTATAATTTCCATTAATTTTAAATTAGGTACACAGAATCTTTTAGTGAGCAAGAATCCATTTCAATTATTTTAAAATATTGTCAACTTGTGTATACATAGATTTCTTACTGCAATATGTTCTGTGCTGTTTTGTAGCATAGGTCCATGTTTTTTCTGACTTCCTTATAAAGCAAAATTATTTTCATACTAAGATCTAAGAAATACTGAACATGACTGTATTGTCATACCCTTTGTCAAGCAGATATCTAATGGCAATTATATAGTTTTCTATAATGATGAACTCTTATTGTGGCCTTCCACAGTGAATTTTCCAACAGCCTGAAATGATGGTTTCACCATGACCAAGGATGTCTATGTTCTTAGACATAGAGTGGTTAATCTTTTTTAAACTGATTTTATTAAGAAAGATTTCTGAGTCTATCCTGACCAAATATCTGTCATCATAAGGTCGGATAATATGAATTGTTAAAAAAAATTGTTTCTTGGGAATCGTTCGAAGTAACTATTGAAATACATACTAAGTGATTCTTAGGGATCAAATCTATTCCAGAATGAAGAATCAATCAGAACATAAAAACATCTAGAAAAATTCTGATTAAATTCACCAGCCTTGAAGTTTTTACCATTGTATTCCAAAATAGTTTTCAAAATTCTGCCTCTTCCCCTACTGCCAGCATTTTCTGGATATACAATATTTTCACTTCCTCCAAAAATTTTCAGAGAAGGCTGGACATCGACCTTCTGGGGGAGTTCTGTAGTGACCAGCTGTCCTTGATTCCCAGGACTGGACATATGCTTGGCAAATAGACCACTGCATTTCCAAATTCCTTGGTATATGGAGGGGTCATCAGATGACCTTTCCAGAATGAATGATAAAATATTTCCTGTAATTGACAATTCCCTACAAAACTCACCATATTTTGGAGCTTTGCATCCTGGCGTTCGTTGCAGCCAGATGGGCCTAATATAACCTGCAAGTGAGACATTTGCCTAAGGAGGGAAGACAATAAGCTGTATTATCCTAGAATATTTGAGATGAACATGATGATAGAAGATAAATTTGATCTGAAGCCCTATCCTAGTATAAACAAGGACTGAGGGAGAGGATCAAGCAAGATTATGTTGTGACTTTTTTTTTCCCCTGGTAGTATCTAATTATGGAAAGACCTTGAACTGATGCACTTGTCACAAATTTCATCAAACTGGTTAAGAACTCTGATTTTCAATTCATACCCTGTAAATCTAGTATACTATAACTACCTAGATAGGGGGAAAATAAGAAGAAAAGCATAAAAGAGGTCATGTTGCATGAACAAAAATTTCGCCAAATCGTATCAGAATCCAGTCTCTAAATCCTTAAAGATGCTGCTGGAGGTGTTAGCTGAAAGTTATTAAATATTTTGCATAATAATCAGTGACAGAAAATTAATAGTAAAGCCTCAAAAATACTATTGTGAGGTGGGGTTTTTGTGTTTGGTTTTTGTTGTTGTTGTTGTTGTTTTTTGGTTTTTTTTTTGTTTGTTTTTTTTTTTGTTTTTTTTTTTTTTTAATGAGACCCTGCTAATGAGACAGGCTGAGTAATTTAATTTCAAGTCCTGACTGACTGAAGCTACAGAATTTGCTCTGAATCTAAAGCACCTTATGTAAAATGAGATATTGAAATATGTCACATGATTTTAAATAAATCCCGGGGATCTCCAAACTTGTGCCAGTACAAACTGTGACCGAAGTTCAATCAGTGTAAACTTCCTCCAAGATGAAGGTAGTAACTTTTCTCTTTCTCTGTTTGCCTTGGCATTCCCTTGACTCAGTATTGTCAGAACCACTATCTACATCATGAGGCTTTCTATGAAATGTCCTGATAGCTACAATTTTCTTGGAAAGGAGGAAAGTCATTGCCTTCTTACCAGTCTCAACCACTGTAGGCTCCTTTTTTGTCTCAGAAACAGAAGACACTTTGATTGCCACATTGAAGGTCCAGTAATTGGCTATGCAATATTTTATCATGCTATTTTTTTCATTAGAAACTATCCAAGGAGACTTGATATTTTTCTGTAGAGTGGTGAGAGAAAGTGTATCTTCACGAAGAGCAGCCTATAAGCAGACGGTCAAGACAGTTCTGGGAGGTGGGAAAAAAAGTTCTGATGTTTAAATCTTTTCAGGGTAATTATGATGCTGAATTTTAATCTTGCTTATATGACAACTTCTGTAGGGCAATACTATATCAATACTTGCAAAGCGTATATGTATAGCGCAATACTAGCAAAGAGTAGTGCCTGCATAACTCTTCTGTCAGACTTTATTGTCAGCAGCAAGATCTGATTCGAATATAAGAAAATCACTACAAAAAAACATAGAAACCCACAAAATATGTACTGAACATTATGATGATCAGTGAGATAGTTCTCACTGCACATACAAATCGCATAGCTAACAAACCATTTTTATTATTAGGAGAAGAAAACTTTGACAGGGTAGATAAACAGGGTAAGAAAAACTAATTTTCAGTAACAATTTGCAGTCTTTTTCCTTTGGAGAGAAAACTTCTGGGAACTCTGATTGTTTTCTGCCTACCACATTGCCGTTTAGGATATTTTGGTCTTGCTGAGTAGCCAGGCTTGTTTCAAGCAGATGTGATCTATTTCCTTGGCTTGTTTCTGTTGGCTGTTTTTACCTGCTGGCCACCCACATTAGCTTGCCTTTGCATTGCTCCTCATCCTGCCAGCCACATGGAGAAGACATGATGGAGGCATCTATCTTGAAACAGGGCATTGGAGTGAGACTTCTGGGATACAGAATGAAGAGGAATTTCATGCATATACTGATGCCTAACATTCCCTGATACATAGCTTTGGTTTCAAACATCTTTTTGCCCTGTGTTGCCTCTTTCCACTCTCAGTTGAAAACCTTTATTCAGCCCAGTATAGCTACAGGGAATCAAATGTTTTTTGTTTCCCTTTACATGACCACACACTTTGAGTTGGGTAGTGTATAAACACCTTATTGGATCTAGCCCCCATTTTTTGATGGTATTCGTGTTCATAAGGGATATATCAATACTTCTGACTATCCTGTCTGCAATCATATTTGAAATGAAAATTTTGAAATATCATCGTGAATTTTAATTGAAATAGTCAGAAACATTCAAAAATGGAACTGATGTATAAGATTGTCTACCATTTTGTATCTTTTGAACTTTCACAGAGGATGAGTCTCTGACTTCATGAGATCATGGTTTTATGTAGTTTCCAAGCATACCAGATAATTTACGATATTCTGTCCTTTTTTCAGTAATTGCTTTCTGGAAAGTTCTACATTTACTTTCTAACTGGGATCTTCTATATTAATTTTCATTTAATTTTAAATAGTCCTGTTTCTATGCTTATAATCTCAAAATATTCTGCTTGAAGTTTTTGTAACGAAAATTATAATAAATTAGTGGAAGAAACCAAAATGAAAAAGGTACTAAAAAAATGTGCAAGAGACAATTTCTTAATACATCCACTGAAACGGTCCCTGACCTGAGACTTCATGCAGTAGACCTCATAAAAACAGAGCCTGTTTGAAAGAGTTTCAAAATTTAAAAAGGCATTTGTCCTTAGGAAAAAAATAAAAGCATATGGCAAACAAGCAAGTAGGAAGCTTGTTATAGCACAGTTCAAAATAAGCAGTACCTGACTTACAAATAGCCCTTGATTTTAACTGTGCCAAAGGAAGAGTAGGATCTATGAGTTCTCATGGATTAGGGTGAGATATGAGTGATGTCAAAAGGGGATCAGAATATAAATTTGTGCTTTATAAAACGAAAACAGACTGTGAGGTTGGGGGCTATGAAGCTGCAACATTTACCATCGTTTCTTCTCCATTCTTCCTATGGCAATGCTGCAAATGGATCAAAAAATAAATTCAAAATCCTAACTTTACATTGACTGTAAAGATCAAAGGGTTATGAAACCTTAGCTCCTACTATTGTTCTCAGTGTGTAGAGAACAGCTACTGGGCCCATAAGGTTGTTTGGTAAACTTGATCATATATATTTGTGTATATTTGTGTGTGGAAAAGAGAGGAAGAAAAGAGTAAGTCTAGTAAGTGAGAAAAGAGAGTGCAAAGGAGAAAGGACTCTTTGGGGTGAGCAGCCTAAAAAGGTAAGGATTTGGATAGGCTACCCTGTTCTGGCAGTTTCTTCTGTAAGGGCAAGGGAGGAAAGTGCACTGATTTGCTGGTCTGGTTGTCCTCTGGGGCAGGAACATTACAAGTCACAGTTTCAAATACAGCTTGTCACTTTAGATGATAGAACAAAGGGAAGTGACTGAAAGTAAATAAAACTTGAATTCACAGAGGTATAAAAGCACCTTTTTCTACAAGCAGGCACTTATAAACATCACTCTGAATGGTTTGTGAGGCAAAAATAATGGGCTTGTTTGAGAAGCAATTGAGGTGCTTTCTGACAAAAATAGTATATTAGGAGATTAGTCTCCAAGGGGTGGATAACCTTTTCAGATTCTAGGTATTTCTTCTGTTCTCATGTGTGAGTTTACAATCTGTTAGTCTCAAAATATATCTGCAAACCCACAGGCCCACCTTCCTGACAGCTGCTCGAACAGCAGAGTGGAGGAGCAGAGAAAAAAACTCTGCACTATCACCCGCCCAGCAATTCTGAAAAGCTTGGAAAGTTACTCATACAATCCAGAAATGCCACTCAGGGCAGGAGCGGGGACAGAGGCACTGGGGGAGAGAAGGCCCTTAAAGTGCAACATTTGCAGCACATGCTCGGAAATTAAAGGGGCCAATTAGTATAATAGGTTTGAAATAATTTCAGCACAGTGCTAAAGACAAAAGAAAAATTGTCCTTCAGAAATGGGGCTTTATTGTTCAGATGAGTATAGAAACGAACAATGAATTCTATCAGTTTTGGAGGCAACATTCCTTCTCCTTCATACCAGGCTATACATTATTAATGAGTACTATTTTCAAATGTGAAAGAACTGTTTGAAAAACATTAACATAGTCTATTGGATGTGATTGACACTGTCATCCCTTTCATTTTGCTGTTGGCAAGAGGCATCCCTGTAGATTTATGTGCATCTGGACATTACTAATATTCTCCTTGTTATGCACTCTGGGCAGCTGTGATATGGAAATTTCTAGCACGGTTTTTAGAGGGGGAATTTACTGTTGTTATCTGTACAAAAAAAGGAATTTTTTTTTTTCTCTGAAGATTTTGTCAGCAAAAAATATTTAATGTCTGGTTAATACCAGACATTAATAACTCTAATCTGTTTTCAATATGTGTACTTTATAAAGGAATTTCATCAAGATTACATGGGTTCTCCAGATATTTCCAGTGACTCTTTTCCATACAGTTCATTTACCAAGACTCATGTCCACTCATCCTGCTTGTTTTAACCTCCAATTCTGCAACTTGATTGCATTCTTAATTGGGTTAGTGCTTCAAGGACTGCAGCTAGCGTCTGCCTGCTGTTTCGAACCACCAAGCTCTTCTGATTTCCCTGTGTAATGGCTTTTAATAACAACAATTAAGACCACTGAAATTAAGAACCACTGAAACAATGCATCTGTGTGACATAAAAAACAAAATTACCAGAGGTTTGGGTTTGGTTTTTTTTCAAGGTAATGCTATTTATTTTGGTTTTATATATAGATTTAGAATTATTTTAGTCTCTCAGTCCATATAAGAACATATGTCATCATTTTATATGCATGAATATTGCAATGTATAACAAAGAAGAGAGGAAAAACCTGCATAACAGGGTGAAGACTGATATTAAACATGAATGATCATGTTGATATCGCATGGAGAAGAGTTACTAATATAAAGACTTAGTTTCTAATCCAGATTTTTTAGTGTTACCTTTTATCTGTCTGTGTACAAGTATGTCAAATGTATAGATACACACAGCTAAATGTGTGCTAGGGGACTCAATTATCCCTTTGGTTATAATTTTAAAATCTTTTTTAAAGATAACCCTTTTGCTACTCAACCATCTCATGAGAGTTCCTCACTAGAACAGATCTTAGTGTTAAGGATCTGTTTGAAGGGTTGGGGTATGAGAGAAGGTAACACCACTGGGCTAAGATAATCACCTGTATTTCAAATATGTTTTCATATCTACAGATACTTTATGCAATTATGTTATAGGGAAGCTATAGGTTTTTAACTCAATGCAGAGCTATCTTCCCCTGCAGTCTGTGCCAAATAACTTATTTCCATATTCACAAAACATCTCACCTCATCGCTGCTTCCTTTACATTCAGCCTTATGCAACTACCAGTTTGCATCCAGCTATTAAAGGCACATGAGCAGCTGCTTTCTGCTCACAGTCAGCAGGTCTGCTCTTTGAGTGACATGTCCACCACCTTCTTCAGAGGTCAAGCCCAGATTCTCCACGGCAGGTCCATTGTTGGCCATCCCAGGCTGTGAGAGTTCAGCACTGAGGTCCTTCCTGCTTGGCAGCACAAGGGACTGCCACTGCTCCACTAGACAGCCTAATTGCACCAATCAATCATGTAAAAAAGTTTGCATGGCTAGAAGTAAAAAGGTTATAACTCATAAAGACACTTACCAACAGAAGAGGTGGGGAAAGAAAGCGTGAAGTCAATGTATACCTTAAAAAAACCCCAAACATGCTATCCAACAGAATATTCTTAAACTGCTCCTCTTAGAAAATTTTGTTTCTTTGGGCCAAAAATCTAAGTGGTGTTTATAAGACATAACCTTGTAAATCAACAATTAGTTAGAAGATTTAGTACCATGCTTTTTTGATGTGCTTTGAATTTTAGCGATTCCAGATCCACAGCATCACAGATTTAGTTATTTTAAAGGCTATCTCTTATCCATACTAAGATGACTTTGTGCCATCTTGAAGAGGATAGGATAGCTACACAGGATAATCAGCATAAGTTCTTTAATCAGAATTCTGAGATTCTTACGTAGCTTCTTTGTTTTGTTTTCCCCAAGTCTGTTTGTGGTGTTTTAAAATTTTTCTTAGTAATCACAGCTGTGGGCCACATTATATTGTTTTGTGGTCTCTCTTAGAGGGACAGGCATATAAAGGAAGATTCCTTTACCTTTCATTGAGAAATTCTTGCCAATTCTCCTACTTACTGTGAAGTTTACTTCACCATCTTAGCAGAAGAGTGGTTTTACATCAAAGTTTTATTGATATCAGGAGAGTCATCTGCATGGCTGGATCCATGTGCTGGATTGAGTGCTTTCCAGAAACTATTCTGTGCACAGGTTCAGGACCCAGATCCATTCCTTGGTATTTCTGAAGACATAATTCAACACCAGGATTTAATGTACGACTGACAAAGGTCTTTGCTGAGTGATGTAATTACAAGTGTCAGAATTTAATCTTCTCAAATGATTGTACAAAGGAATAATTTGATACTGCACAAATGCTACAAACCAGACTAACTTTCTAACCTTGATACAGTCATTACAAGTATACAACACATATGGATGAATTCAGTAGTCCATTTTCTTATGAATGTGCCCCGCTTTTTTGAAGTTTGTAGTGTAAAATAGTAGATTTTTATCCTAGTATTTGTCACTGTCCAAAACCTATCCTGCTTCCAGTCTGAAGTGGAGGTGCTTAAAAAGATGTACTGGGTCTGTCTGAGATGGAGTTAATTTTCTCCATAGTAGCCCTCATAGTGCTATGCTTTGTATTGGTAACTAGAAAGATGTTAGTAACACACCAGGGTTTTGGTTACTGCTGAGCATCAAGGGGTCTCCAACATTCCTCCTCCCTCACCAGTAGGCTGGGGGTGGGCGAGATCTTGGGAAGGGACACAGCCAGGACAGCTGACCCAAACTGACCAAAGGGATATTCCATACCATATGACTTCTGCTCAGCAATAAGGCTAAAGAGAAAGGAGAAGGAAGCAGGGGCATTCATTGTTTATGACATTTGTCTTCCAGAGCAATTGCTATGCATGCTGAGGCTCTGCTTTCCAGGAAGTGAACAGATATCACCTGCTTATGGGAAGTGGAGACTAAATATTTTGTTTTCCTTTGCTTCCATGTGTGTCCTTTGCTTGTGATTTATTAGACTGCTTTTATTTTAACCCATGAGTTTTGTTTCTGTCTTATTTTCTTCCCCTGAAGTCCTGCTGAGGAGGGGAGTGATAGAGAGGCTTGGTGGGTACCTGCTGTTTAGCCAAGGTTAACCCACTACAGAAACAAGAACAAAAGGCTTCATGGTATTTTGTGCTTATGTGAGAATTTCAAACAGAAAAAAAACCACTTTCATTGGAGACTTCCAGGACTGATTAAAATTCTCAAGGAATCTGGAGGGTTTGAATAACAAAACTTTTTATTGTTTATACATTTTTCAGTGTTAAGAAACCACTCCTTCTTTTCTTGTGGTATAGTACATTTGCACATATTCTATCATGTCGTTAACCCAAGCAAGTGGATGATCACACAATTCACTTTCTCTGCCTCTCTGATGATGTAGGTTTGCCTTTTCCTCATGGAAAGTGTAAATAACTTTAGTAAGCAAGATAATTAATAATGGGTTGGCAGAGGTGCAGTTTATTACTTTTCCTTTTCTGGATTGGTATAAATGTAGTGGTTTTGTTTTAGATTTAGATTTTGCAGCTGAATCTGTTTTAGGAAATAGCTGAGAATTCATAATATGGAATTCCACTGAGTCAAAATAGGAAGAGGAAAAAATGTGTATATTGGGAGTAGAGGCTGCAATCCTTTTGCTCAGTATCTTCCTTAAGCGATGCTCCTGAATGATACGTGTTCATGTCTAACTAGCAGAGATTAATCTGAAAATGTATTTTTGTCTCTGTTTCGCTTGAACCTAGGGTATGTATACACAGAGGTAGAGACAAGTACTGGAAAGTGTTGTGACTTGTAACAATTCATTGTTTCCTGTTGCTTGGATTTGGGGTACACGAGAACTTGCTGACAAAACGTCACTCACCCTCAGAATGAAGTATAATAGCAGGTGAATCAGGGAGTGTCCTAGCAACTGCCCAAGTGAAAAACAGAAAAAGTGATTCACTGTTAAAAAAACTTTAATGGAAAGATCCTATAAAATCCAACACCAGAAGAGTTACTGAAATTATTCCAAACAACCAAAAACTTCAATAAAGAATACTATTTTTGCTGCCGTGTTCCAAGTCTGCTGATTTGTTGTTTGTTGTTTTTTTTTTCTTCCCCCACAGAAGTGTTAAATAAAGAGGATCCTTAAATCCTGTGGGAATCAAGTATGCATCCTGCAGTGGATTTTCATCTTTCTGAACTCGCTGCTAGCAAAGTTCAAACAGACCAAAGCAAAGACCACCAAATCTGGGTAGCTCAGGCGAGGATCAGAAGCTTTTTCCTGCAGGGAGATGCATTTATCCCTTTGCTAACTTGTCTCTTTCCACTACCAGTGCCATTATGACTTCCACCATGTCCATCCATAATAGATACTCCAGATTCTTTCTTCACTGAAAGTGAAAAATAAAAAAACCCAACCCAAACCAGACAGATGTTGTTAAAAGTTAGCTACCTAAAATTAAAATCTTTCCATAAAGTTCATGGAGAAGCTAATGAATGGTTGTGTAAATACTGACTTTGAAATTTTAGACTGGGTTGGGTATAGATTAACTGTTAAGTTCAAGGAATAAAGGTGAAGAAAGTCGTATTCACATATGAATATTTAAAACCAATTAAAGCCTGCTCTGAAGAACTGGAATTTCTTTGTTTGATACCTTTCTAATTATTAACCAGATGATGCTGACAGTGTGTTTTTGACCAGTGGAGATGATTAGACATTAGCTAGAGATGTCCTACAGCATTTGATGAACAGTGTTTCTATGTGAATCACATTATTTCCCAAGGCTAGTTATGAAGACAAAAAGTTAATAAATTCTCTCTTGCTGTGGATAAAAGCACATCCACATTCTTAAGTGCACTGATAAGTCAACCTGTAAATCACACATTTTTGAAATACTTTTCAATTTGGAATTGCTTATTTACAGTGCTTTGATAACTCTTTACTAACTCTTCAATATTTAATTTACTTTATACATTTCCCTACATTTCTGCAGGGAATCTTTCTTGCTGAACAGTCTAAAGTAAATTCTAGGACTTTCATCATAAGGTTTTAGTCTCCTTCTCCCAAGAACTTCCTATGAAGCAGTAAATACTGCACACCAGCAAAATATTCCTACAGTTCACACCTTTTTTGTTGCTTAGTTAGGTTTGCAGAGAGTTATTTTTTTACGTCTGTAATCGATATGCCGTGGCTGATGATTTTGATTGAACTAAAAAGAGAAAAGAATATTTCCCACAGGAATCTCCAGGGAGAGTAATGTTTGAATGTATATAAAGGATATAGAGTGATTGCAGTTATATGCCTGAGGAAATTCAGGAATAGAGGATACCATAATAGGTATTCCAATCACTGCAAAATAGTTCTAAGTTTTTTTAAAAAGGTTAAAATTTCAAGCTTATGTAATACAGTGTAGTTTTGTGTTGTTGGGGTCCCTGCCCACTCACTTCTGTGCTTCTGTTTTGTAAGTGTATCGTGTCTTTTCCCGTTGCTCATCTACACAAATGAAAAACAGAGTTCAAACCACAATTCTGCCACATGTAGCTTAAGCAAAGACTTGCAGATTGTGTGACAAAATGAACAAAAATGACTGTGTGAATTCCCAGCTATTTCCTCATAAGGAAATAAGCCACATCAGTGATTAGGTCCGTCAGGTTCAGAAGGGTTCACAGAACACCCTTTTCACATCTTCACATTGCCAGACAAAAAATGTCCACAAGATGTTTAGTAAGTATGAGTCTTGAAGTAGAATGTATGAACTTCCCAAGAGGAAGATGAGGTCAAATTCACCAACAGTACCTTTCTACTATAGAAAGGGATTAGTTAAACTAATCTTTGCAGAAATAGGCATGTCACATACTCCTTCTTATGAAGCAGGTGACTAATTCTTCCCTTCATCTCAAATCCATTTTCCTATTTACAAACTGGCAAAAGGTAGGTAGCTCTTTACTTCAAATCTGATGACCTAAGTATGACCGAAATAGATCATCTCAAATTGTACTGTATAACATTTCTAGCTTTGCCTATCTCCAGTGACTCTGAAGAAGTTCCTCCTCTCCCCTAGGTTCCTTTCCAAGTTTCCCAGAAGACAAGGGAGAGAAATAAATCCATCCTGGCTCTGGAAGCTACCCAGCAGAACTTTTGAACTAATTAACTTTTACACAATAGAAGAATGCAGCATAAATATGGTGAAAACGTTGCATTGTAGTTTTTTAAAACTTTTGTGACAATGCTGGATACACAGGAGTCTTACTGCAGGAAGGAACTCTGTATCAACATACCCCAAGTTAATGTAGTTTCTACGCTTTGGGTCATTTATTAGCATACAGTCAAAAAAATCACTATGCAAACCCAAGAAAAGATTGCATTCCAGTAAAGGAATTGGTAAACTTTATCAGAGAGAGTACCCAACATATCCCCCACCCTCTTTTTTCCCCTTTATAGCCAACAAACATCCATTATATCTATGCTTTAAAATAATTCAAATAGTTTAATACATTCTCCCATTTTGTGGTTTGCTTTTGAAATATCTGTTCAAGCTGCATCTTTGATGATCTTTGACTAATGGGTGACCATTTTTAATGAGGAAAATATGTAAATGGTTGTGCATATTAGCAAAACAGGTCTTGGAGTACTTTCCTTCAATATTTGCCTACTCAGAAACAAACATTTTAATATTTCAATTAATTCTGCAGGAAACAAAACAAAACAAAACATAGTTTGGAAGAACAGAATTTCTAAGGGAAAAAAAGTGTAAGCATAGCAGAAACTAGCTTAGTGTGATTTCATGAAACTTCTCTTTTTTTTTGCAATATATCCACAAACCAGTCTGTTCAATAACATACACTTGAGGTTGTCCCTTGACCTACTAAAATTAATGGGATTTTTACTACTCACTTTAATGGGAACATGATGAGGCCTAATTTATTGTGTTCAGGAAGTTAGTCCTTCATGAAGACAAAGTGGAAAAAGTGGGAAAGTATATGAGGAATTGATGCAATTGAACTTTGTCCAGGACCCTACAAAAAGCTTCTTGGTCTTATTATCTTGTTTTTGCCCAACCATCATTTTTTTCTTTCCATTCATCTTTTTTAATCTTATTTCTTTTCTGTTGCTCCGTATCTTTTTGTCATTGTTATAAATTAGTTTTGATAGAATTCTTCTTTCCTACTCTCTGGGGTAGAAAAATTTTCAGTGTTTATGACCCTAAACTTTTAATTGGATAGTAATTCTGATAATAAATATACTTCGCAGGTATAGATTCTTTCCACCTAAAGATAACAAAAGCTCCTCAAATATTAGTTAATATTCATCGAGTCCAAGAAGTCACTGATGTTAAGTTACGATATTTTCATCTAGATGTCACTATGGTTAGCTGGAATAGAATTCATCATGAAATTAAGACCGTTGGACAGTAAACATCCACAAGCACGCAAATTATCTGGTCTTTCATTATATTCAGTGGAGGTTTGGTCAATGCAATTAACAATTATTAAAGAGCAATTAAACTCATCTGAGCATAAGCAACTAAGGTGGGGTTTGTTTCCTTAAATATTGCTGTCTTGTGCCATTTCGATTGCTAGAGAGTATCCAGGATATGTGCGTAAGGCTGACTCATAAGTCACAGTGTTGGAGATGATCTGTGCCTTTCTGGAGTAGCAGCGGTGGACTAGACTGGATGCAGCTGCAGGACAAGATATCTCAGAGTATATGAAATAGTTGTAGTATTTAACTGAATAACTCCCTAGCCTTTATTACTTTTATGGCTTATTTCTCCATTGACTTTGACGTAAATTTTAATATCCAACATGGATGGCAAACACCTTCAGAAGAATTATTTGTGATGCCCTCCTGACTATTCAGTCATTCTCTAAGTTACTGATTAGTAATCTAAACCAGTAATGTGGAACACAAACTAAAGATGTTGATTTTGTTATCAATGCTTCAGTTCAGAAAAAACAAATCAAACAATGCCCAGGCAGCTCTGTAACCACACTGCTGATTGAGGGACTTGGACACAAATTTCTCACTGATTTTAGTACCTTAACTTTTACAAATTTTTGGAAGATTTAAACAGCCGAGTATCTTTGACTTTTTGAGTCTATGTCCTTAATGACTATATTAAATGCTTTACAGAAAAAAATTTCTAAGCACATGCCACGAGAGGGGAGGTCTAAATCCGAACACAGAGGTGCAAAGTCTCCCTGCACAATTCTCTGAGACAGTCAGGTTACTCTGAATACAGGTTTCCATGGCGTACAGTGAAGTTGTATGAAATCAGCATGTTTGTTGAGCAGATAACTGTAGCAAATTTTAACTCACATTTCTTGAAGACTGCTGTAACCACTAAGATATGAGCTGCATGTTAATGACAGATCTTTTTATGAGTTTTAGGTAGATGGGTTTATCATTTAGCTGACTGTCGTTTTATCTTAAGTTGTGGCTCAATTGTTCTGTGACATCCTTTTGTGACATTTTATTTTGTGAAGTTCTCCTTTTGATTATGCATAAGTGTATTTTATTTTCTCTCCCATTCTTTTCTCCCAACATATTTGTTTTATTTTGTTTACAGTTCTTCTGGTAAAATTCCAGAGTAATTTTCTGGCTTCAGTGGAATTTCTCCAGATGTATATTGATGATTAAACTGAAGGAAGATTTTGCCCATAAGTCTCTTCCTCTTTTGCATTTTTTACCATTTTGAACTTTCCACTATCTTACATTAGTCCTTCAGTAAGAGCTTCTTAAACCCCAGGACAGCCCTCAAAAACAGCCTAATGTGGTTTAGGCAAAAAGAATGCTTGACCTATTCCATAATGGGAGCATGTTATTTGCAGATAAGGAAGCATGAGCTATAAATTTCCTGCCAGCAGCTCATGATGCATTTGAGACATATATTCACATTCTCCAGCCAAAAAGTGCCTCCTTTAGTGACTCTCCTACAGTGGAGAAGGAAAACAAACAATTAAGCAAACATATTGCTTCCTATTAATGGGACATTTGAATGGGCTGCCACAGAACACTATAAAAGGATAATCTGATATTCTCTGGTTTCTCCTGCTGTAGAAACATACTATGGGTATCGGTTGGTTCAGACAGTTTTAAAATGAGTCATTAATAAGAAAATTTATAGGTGGAAATCAGACTTAGTTTGAAAGCAGGGACAAGAACTGTGGGGGATGTTCTTTGGGGAGAATTTGCTAGAAGATATGTGCCATTGTCAAGATGGCAAGGCTTCAGCTTATATATATCTAAAATACGAAGCCGTACAAATGGTTTGTATGGCTCTTTTCAAAGGATGCATTTCTTGCTCCTTGCATCTATTTATCCAAATAGGTCGCTTCAAAGGCAAATTCCACTTTTCCAAGGGAGGTAGCACACAAAATTTCATTTAGTGCTTCTCTGAATCCTGTAAAAATATTACAGTAGCACGTAGGAAAGTAACATCCATATTTATTTATGTTATTCTAGAAAAGCTTTATTTTTAAGCAAGACATTTAGACATGTTCCAAGAAGTGCTAATTCAGTTCTATGCATGTATAGCTTGAAAGCCCTTGAGAGGTTACACAAATGTGGTCACTCAAGAAGAGCAGTATATCACCACCACCTGTGAAACCCAGGCGTCGAGTTATCTCAGACTGGGTTTGCAGAAAAGAGTGCGAAGACCTAGGTTGCAACGATGTCAGTTCGGAAAGGGTGTTATTTAATCACAATGGTCTGTAATTTTTTCAGGGACAAACTTGTGTTTAGAAGTGAGTAACACTGTGCTGTTTAGTCCTTTACCCTGGAGAAAATGGAGGAGGAGAATGTGAAGTGGAATTCAAGCAAATACAACATTCAATATGTTGTAACTGAGACCATTGAGATATTTTTCCTTGAGCTGCCACAGCGATCCAGATTATATGTTAGTTGTCTGTTTCAAAAAGGGTAAATTGAAGAGATCAATGAATTTTTTTAATCACCTTTACTGATCAGGATAAAAAGGAGGATTTAGTAAAAGGTACTTAAAGGGATTTTTGTTTTGTTTTTCATAGAGCAGTATATACCAAGTTGGAAATTGTCTTAAAATATATTAAGAGTAGGTATAGGCTCATTTCTTCATTATTTTGTTCCTGGAGTGGCCATATAAAAATAAGCAAGTTATGATATTTTAAGGCATGTTAACCTTTCAGAACATGATGCAGATTCATAAATGACGTTACTTTGAGTTTATTTCCCATAAACGATTCTTCAGGAGAGCCATACGAAAAGTTGAAATGAATTGAAAATAGATTGCTCAAGTCTCTTTAAATTTGAGTCAAATGATTAGGCCACGTATTTCATAATTCAGTTTCTCCTCTTCCTTTGTTAGAATAATTATTTATGTACTCAATTTTAAAAAAGAACTTATTTTTTTCTTTTTAAGAAGGAAAATGGGACTTTTTTTAGATGCAGCTCTGCCATAATTGAATCTACACCTATATCCAAAAATCATTCAGTTGTCCTGTTGAAAAATATTAATGTACTGTTAAAAAGGAGAGGTCTAGTGACTCTGTGTGGTGGCATACTAAAGGAACCTATAAACTCTTCCAGATTCAGTTTTGACTAAGGACTTGAGCCAGTACAACTTATCTGTAGCTCTGTGAATGACAAAAGAAGCCTGAGATTGTATCACCGTTCTTACAGGAAAGTCTTTAACTTTACAGTTTATACCATCCCAGAAAACATACAAAATATAGAAAATAAAATAAGAAACCAAGCAGAGAAAAATATTTAACTAGCTCCATCAAACAAACAGCCTGTAGCGGAAGAGCATGAGGAAATTTTTTCTGCTTGGGCAGTTCTAGGTAAGGTGGTACTGACAAGTGTAACAAGCATGGGCTTATTAGAAGAACATACGCATAATTACAAGCTTAGTGGTTGAGGAATGGGGTTTGCAGGAAGTTTGCACCATCGTCAGACTTCTTATACAGAGCTCAATCCAAAATCCACTAAGTCAGCCAAGGTAGATCCCCCCCTTTTGACACTGCAGAAACTGGACGTAGATCTTTAAGTCTAAATGCCACCTGATATTTTGTGCTGAAAAAGCATGGCCCAATTACATTGCAAGCTCTGTGTGAACTGAAAATTGCTCAGCACTAGATTTTATGCTCTGCCAAGACAGGACACAGGTATCCGTGGCCTCCTGTGAGCATTCAGGAGACTAGAATGACCCCAGCAAGTACTGTAGTGAAGGTCAAATACTCTTTGCAGACAGTACTGCACAGATTTAGCTTCAGCTTTGAATGTCACAAAACAAACGACATGCAACACTTCATCTGGAGCGGCCCCCTGCATCAGTTAATCTTAAAACGCTTCTGGGAATGAGGCAGAGTTTGACATAATTTGTACAGAATCATTTATGACTCCCACAGAACACTTTTTTGAAAGAAATGTTATCACAAAGCATTGCCTTAATAAAGAATTAAGTTTATTTTAATCATGCTCTTTCCTTAGTAAAAAATAAATCCACGAAGCCTTCTGCGGTAGTACGTTATGCTGGCTTTTGAGTTGTTAAGGGTTGCTCTGCACACTCCAAAGCTAAGAGTGAGGAGGCAGAATCCAAACAGATGTAGTTATATCAGGAGCATGTGTTATTCACTGTCTATTATTCATGGCTATACCTGTGCTAATAAAGAAAATGCACCACAAAGTGTTCTCTGGCCCTGCTGCCAGCTGCCTTGGCACAGGTTATTTCTGTACAGATAAATTCTCTTTTGTCCCAAGCCATAGTATAGCTGCATCCACGTTGCTTGTGAGGATGAGTCCCTGGCCCATGCTAGGCATCAGACTGTGCTGGGGCATGGCCTCTGAGAGTGCTGGCTGATAAGTCCTAAATTATTTAGGGGGTCGTGCAATTTAACAGTATGTGTGACTACATATCAGTGTGCAATTCTGTGCATTGGCCCCTTTCAGTTTGTCAGAACATATGTATTCCTTGTTGTTGGGTATCTGTCAGTGGTGTTACATGTGTTTGTTCCGGGAATAATGCAAACAGCAAACATGATAGTATTGATATCAGGAAGAATTGAATGGAATTAGCTTATGGTGAAAGAGGAGATGTGCAAAACTTGTAACACTACTGGAGGACAAATTTTCTTCTTCATCAACCTTCAAGGTAAATAGATCCTCTTCATGTATCATAAAATTATAGAATCATAGAATTTAGTTTAATTTGGATGGGACCTTAAAGATCATCTAGTTCCAACCCCCCTGCCATGTCAGGGACACCTCCCACTAGACCAGGCTGCTCAAAGCTTCATCCAGCCCAGCCTTGAATGCTTCAACGGATGGGGCATCCACAGCTTCTCTGGGCTGCTCGTTTCAGTGTCTCACCACCCTCACAGTAAAATATTTCTTCCAAATATCTAGTCTAAATCTACCCTCTTTCAGCTTAAAACCATCACCCCTCGTCCTATCATTACAATCCCTGATGAAAAGTGCCTCCCCACCTCTCCTGTAGGCCCCCTTTAAGTACTGGAAGGCTGCTATAAGGCCTCACCGAACCATCTCTTCTCTAGGCTAAACAGCCTGAACTCCTTCAGCTTGTCCTGTGTATGTGAAATTACTTTTAATATGTTTGCTACTCAGTTTTGTCTAGCAACACATCTTTTAACCTTAGCAGCCTGAGATCACATTTGTCCTATACGTGGGTGAATACAAAAAATGTTTTGATACATTGAAGCAATCCACTCTGTGTTTGCCCTGCTGTTGGCAAAAAAAAAAAAAAAAAGAGTACACAAAACTGGTATATATGAAATATGATTCTTTCTGAATCCACTTTAATACGATCAGCCTCCAACAAGCACTGAGGCCATTGAGCATTACATGGGATGTTACACAATGGATGGCACTTCAGGTTATTAGCACACAGTTGACAGCCAAACCTAATTCTGACATACAATATAAGTACTCCAGCCCTTCTACAGAACAGAAAAATGTTCTTGCCTTGTCGTGTATGAAGCATATAAATATATGCACATACCCTGGACAAATAACATATTTAAACAGGGGCATAGCCTTCTTTTATACAATTATTTTAAATAATTTTAACTTTTTACTGCTGTAAAGACAAGAGTAGTGCCTCTTCAGAAATGTTCAACAACTTACACAAAGAAAATCTGCAAGATTCTTGCAAGTGAAACTCTGGTAAAAATATTACTAATTCTCAATCTACTTTGCATGTTGGTTGTTTGGGTTTTGTTGGGTTTTTTTAGTATAACAGATACAGAAAAAATATAAAACACTGTAAATAATGTATGTTGAAATCTACTACACAATAAGTCTCCATCCAGACTCAGCTAAGTTGTTCCTGTTAGTTACATACTACTTGTGTATGTCTGCTCTCGCACACACATTTTAATAGAAGTTCAACCAATTCAGAGTTTCTATTTCAGTCTTGATATTGTGAGTGTAGTGTTTGGTAATCATATTACTCAAGATATAAAGATCCTTTACAAATATTCCACTTTTCTCTGCAAAACAGTCTGGGTCTCAATAACTAATAACATTTCAGCCTGGAGATTAATAGTTGACTGATCTCAGACGTTGATATACTGGAAATCTGTAGCTTATTCTCAGAACTGTACAGGTTATTTACCACATACCTCCTCAGAGTTTCTGTAATCTTTTACTCTACAGAACAACATCTGTTTTGCTCTTAGCTCAGCCAACATAAGGCATCTTTGCCTCCATTGCTATTTTGTCTTAAACAAGAACAGAATCCCAGTGTGATGCCTGTAGCTGCCTGAAGGTTTTACTGAGAACATTGCATCTAGAAATGACAACTGCTTATGCCTCAATGCTTTGTTTTACTCCATTAAATGTATTGGAGTGGACCAAACTACCTTAAAGTATTACACATTGAAGAATAAGGTAATATTGATACTGTTTTGTAATATTTCAGTCATAAATTAATTAGACGTACGTGGTTATCCTATAACAATAACTCTCGTAACTAAAAGTTTTACTGCTGTCTTTCAATAAAGTTGATTATCTTTACCATCAGGCTGACTCAGTGTTAAGCAAGATGTGAATAACTGTCATCCATTTCCTTGTAATGGGAAATTTCAACATGGTTTTGAAACTGTTACTAAATATGCCTAGTCACTACTATTCTTTATTTCTGCATATTTCTGGACTCCTGTCCCTCCCAGATATCTGGAACTAAGCAAACTGATTAAATCCATTATTTGAATCCCTTTCTTTTGGAGATAAAATTGGTCCCCACAATGCAAAACAAGCTAAAAACATGTGAAACTGCAAAATTCTACTTAAACATCTGTTAAACTGCAGTCTAAGTTGCTATTTTATTTAAAATATCCATGACAATATTTTATCCTTATGGAAATCATCTTATGGTGACTTTTAGTTATGTAATATGGATTTAAAGCAGGTTTTACTCCAAAGCACAGTTTGGAGTTGTTCATCCCCGTCATTCACAGGCATAGCAATGGTGTCACTAGTGTGTTTAAATACACCATCAGATTCCACAGTTTCTCCTATGCATCCAAAGCAAAGTGCCTAAAGACTCTCAGAAAAAATATCTATTTCCCTCATAGTTTAGAAGAATTCATCATTAACAGATCCATTCTACAAATATTAATTATCATATTAAAGTAGCAGTAATGAAATACCTGTAGGTAATAGATGCTGTTTTCCCCATATTGAGTGCAGCAGCTGATGTTTTACATGTACTAGTTTACTTACTTTACGTTTCTTACATTCTTTCTTCTTCACTGATGGCTCTCCTTGGAAAAAAATGATTTCCAATACAGAAGCTAACAACACTGTGGTCTCCTAGCTGTCAGCCTGTAACATAGCGGTTATCTGAGCATCTCTTCAGATGGGCCATTCGAATAGGTGTTGATGTTGATCCTGCTTCATTCAACAACCTCTTGTATCCCTGGAAGCAGCATACATCTGCTTGGGCAAATTCTGTCATCACTGCCATTTCATTTGCAAATGCCATCTGTCCTGGAACTCCCTCAGGAAACAATCTTTCTTATTTGACTCATGAGAGACATCCACATCATTTGCACTTTTCCAGCAACACTTTCTTGAAGTGCTACATGTCCTGTAAAAGAGTCACCTCAATGCCACAAATTAATAGATACCATTAAGTTACCAACTTTGCAGTTCCCTGTTTGCAAATCTGCACATCATCTGTTCCACTGATATTAAATATCTTTTTAGGGTAGACTTAAAAACACTGAGCTTTTATACAAAATTTCTCCATTGTTGTGCCCATGGAAAGTCTTTTTCTGAACCCTGAACCAGATTCAAGCAGAGGGTGGTAGTTTTCTCTACCTGTGTTTCTAGCAATATGGGTAAAACCCCATGAAAAAGGTTAGTCAGTGTGTCCAAATAGTAAAATAAATAATAGCTTACTAGTTACTTTATAATCACTATATACAAACATCGCTGGAGGATTTGTTATTTCCTCATCCCCGTCTTTGGTCAAAGAAGAGAAGAGCTTGGTCAAAAGCTGATAGAATATTATGTTAATTTATTTTCCAGGAAAAGTTCCTCTGTCATTCTGAAAAAAGCATCAACAACTGTGACAATGATGCCCACAAGTGATATCAGGACTTGGCTTTCTCCTAGGCCTGTATCTCAAAGACAGCATAAACCAATATCATACAAGCAAAGCTGAACTGTAAATACATTTTTGTCAGTACCCTTCTGATGGTTACAGTTCCTTGTTGCTTTGCAGACATTTCCATAGCTGCTGAGCAGAAACAGGAAAACGCACGTTCGGACTCACTTAAACACTGTGTCAGACAACATTAAGATTGATTCAGTTTATCCTGGAATTCTGTAGCTGATGTTCTCCACTGTGCCTTTGTAGCACACAGGCAGAAATGAGCGGACAACCAACGTACAACTAAACAAAGACAACCAAAATAATGTCTTTATTTCAGCTGTATGATACTAATCTGTGTTAGTACTTGTAAATGCAAAAAATCCTCCAATCTCTGTTTAAAACTAGTGCTGAGCATCTTCTGGAAGTTACAGGGCCCTCTTTTTCCTTTTCAAATACTTAGTGCCAAATACTACTGTCCACAACAGCACAGGCCTAAATGTCAGTGCTATGGCTGCAGATGAAAGCTAGAGCAGTTTGCTGGTCTCCTGCTATACAGAAGTAATATCAACTCGTCCACATTTTTGCTCTTAATCAAGGTTTTCTGCTGAGGGGAGGAGATGACTGAAAGTACCGAGACAAATGTTTTTAAATGAGAATAATGCAAATTTTGGAAACTCTAAAGCAAATGAAGTTATTTGGTTTAGCACTAAGGAAAGGTCACAGATTACTTTGTGATGTCCAGATAAGAGATTTGTTCACTTACGTTTTTGTAGTTTCTGTGTTTGAATGGCACCCTTTGTAAATAAAATCCCAAATCTCAACCCCAAAATTATACACCTAGCATGAGTTAACAGAATACCTTAAAAGTATACTTACATATACTACATGTACTATAAATATACTACACAAAATGATAGAACGCTAGACTGAATCCTACAGTTATATCAGCGATGCCATGGGCTTACATGTAATTGATTAAGTTACTCAAGTGTGTTTTCCAGATTCAGTCTTCAGTACTGGAGTAGGAATGCACACTTAGTTTGCCTCTGTGCCAATTCACTAATCCTCTTATATATATTAAATTTAAAAAAAGAACCGCACACGAGCAGTATTTAGTTCAAAATTTCAGCTTCTGAGTGTATGTATAGAAAATGTCCCCCGAACTCTACATGAGAAGACAAATCAACCCAAACAATTACAGATAAGCAAGACTTTTAGTTTTCTATGTGCACAGTATAGAGGAAGGTGTATAACAGATCAGTGACCCATACACAGATATCAAAAGTCAGTGAGAGTTTTCAGCAGAAGAGGGAAATTCAAAAGGCAGATAATTGCCCTATCTGCTTTTGTACTGATCGATACACCCGTATCGACATGAGGAAGTTGTATTTTACTAACCACTTGAGTCAAATAATCTAATTCATTTTTACCTGGTTTTTTTTTTAGGTTATTCAGTTATTATTACTTTTTTTTATCTAAAAGCATGCAAATTTTGGGTTTTTTTTTAACTCTGAGTGTGTATATATATATGTATAAAAATCCTATCAGGGAATAAATTAAGATTACGATTTTCAACATCCTTAGAAACTAGGTGTCACACAGAGTGAAAAACAATAAAATATAATTTAGAAATTTCTAATTGGATGAGAACATCAAATTTTGGTTATTTTGAATCTTCACCACCTAACCATGTTTAGCTTTCTTTTCTGGCCATGGGAACACATCTGTGTGTGGTCACAGCTGTTAGTCAAGATGGGAGTCGAAGGTCCGTCTTCAGACTAAGTGATCTGCTGGGCTACTATTTCTGAAGTCACCTAGCAATAAGAAAACAGCATTTTCTTCAAACACTTTTCACATTTCAAGCTGGAAAAGCAACAACCTGTCTATAGCTAGCTCACCTAAGGGAGTGGACTTTAGCACAAGTTAGGTCAGGGACTCAAAAGCAAACCTGCATATCCAGAATAAAATGCCTGAAAGGCATCAGTGCCACACTTCTGTAAGCATTTGAATGAAGAGAGAAAGGTTTGTTGGTTATTTTATTTGTTTGATTTTTTTTTAGTATTTATTAAGTTGCAAATGTGAAATCCTAACATGAAATAAACCAAGATGCTTTTTTGCATGTTTGTTTGCCAAGGTTCTTAAGATGAACATATCTTGATCAGCAACACACCTTTAAAGAAGATTTTTTTACCACAGTTAGTTAAATATTTTGCCAATACTTATTTTTGTAAATTAATTTTTATTCATTTCTGGCTGTACATGAAAGACAAAATTCAATCCGTTGTTAAAAAGGAACTCTAGTTCTGATCTGTAACTGAAACAAATTTCTATACATAGTCAAGTAGAGATTTCCTTGGAATACACCCCAAAAATAATAAATGAGTTATTTAGAAAAAAATATATTCTGAACACAAAAGAATGTCTGGCTGTCCAAAGGCTGCTTAGTAATTTTCTTAATTTAATCTCTTTTCTGAAAGCTTTCTCTGTTCCTCATGTGGGATAAAGTTACACTGCATGAGATGAAGAAACCTCTACATATGTATACCGTATTTTTCTTCTTTTTATGTCATGGAAACGAATAGCCAAATCATGTCTTCTTTCTGTGCGAATACTTTAGAGATGCAGAACTGCAGGGAATCCCCTTCTGCCCTGAAGTTCCTCCCTGCAGAAAATAGGCCTGGATTGCTGTGCTCCCAGAGGTCAAAGGCAGAGAACGATGGATGCTGTTGGCAGTGAGACAGGCATGGAAAAGGGCATGCCCCTGAGCAGGGTGCAGCATCCCCAGGAATCAGCTCACAGTTGTGGAGCTGTAACTGAGAAAGCTTGTCTACGTGTATTGTACAGACAAAGTCACCAGCATTACCCAGCATACAGTGTGCAGTACCCTTTGAAGCTTCATTAAGTGTGCTGGGATGGCATGCCACAGAAATCCTGCAGAAAAGTTAAGTTTGGCTTTCCACTGAGTTGGTGCAACCTCAGACAGAGTGCTTCCACTCTTCCTCTAGCTCTGCTAAAGCATCTGTCCTAAACTGACATAAGGGGCATTTTCGCTTTTTGCATGTGTGTTTGTGCACTCACAGGTGTGCACATGCTAACCTGTATCTGCCATTAATGCTTGTCTCTGTCGGTTGTGTGCTTGTGTGCATGCACCCATAGAGTAACAACACGTGCCAAAATAGTGAATCATCTTTAAAATGAACTTTTTTCTATCCAGCATTCCCATGACAGGAGATAACAACGTACTAAGCGTGGTATTTTACTTGTCTTTTGAAACAACTACCCAACTGAAACTTGTGATCAAGGAAAATTCACAGTACTGGAACCCCTCCAACTACCATGTCATTAGAAAAAAGTCCAGATCATACTCAAAGAGAGAGAAAAAGGTCACTGACTTCACTGCTCCAGGATTTTGCCTATAGTTTTGAAATACACAGTTAAACTGAACACTTTTTATTCCTTTGTTTTGATCAATTTGCTGTCAATTTTTTTCACTGTATGTTGAACATAAATGTTAACACTTACGTGAAAGCACTTTTACTGATTTCCTCACATATTCATGGCTCATCTTGAATGCATACCTCAATAATCTTGGAACTGAGAGCTTCTTGTTTTCATGTTAGTTCACAGGATTTGCTTGTCTCTCTCCTCATTTATGTTGCCCTAGAACTATAATTTTACTATGGGGAAAATTACTGTTAATACAAATTTTGTCATGCAGTATTTGTAGCACCTAATTTTTAATCTTACTTTAACATGTTTAGTGTAATTCCAAACAGCAAAGATGAAAAAAGACTGTCCACAAAGACATATTTGCCTGAAGAAATATGTTTTCTATGTCCAAGAGGGGACTACAATAAAAATGTAATTTTGGATATTTTTTATTATTAAGATTATTTATATTATTTATAGTCTTAGTTATATTTCTAGTATTTATATTTATGCTTACATTTATATTTATGCTTACACTTATATTTGGTACAAATAGCCTTCATTTTCACTGTCGTCTCAACTATCTGTAAACTGATTAAAGCAATGAATCAAAGTAAACATGGATTTTCTGTACTCTGATTTGGAAATTAAAATCAACTTATATAAAAAATGACCTAAACTGTTCCATCTAATTCCTTTGTTCATTCAGAACTTTAAACAAAATATGTTTTTAACTATAACATCATGCATGTAGTTTTCAAGTTGTCTGATGATTTTAAAATGTTTAATGTATGTTTGTATGTTTATTCTACATATTCTAACAAAAGTGCACATACTGTTCTGATATGTATTTTTCCCTGAGAGACTTTTCCTATATTCTTGTACTTTTCCTATTATGTAGGATGTCTTAAATTGTGACACAAGTAACTATTTAACATATTTTGTTGTCATTTCTTTCTTCTTTTTTTCTAAAGTACACTTAACTTCCTTGAGCAGAAGGAACAGAATGAATTTTGAATTCTTTCTGTGTTCTTAAGAATGCATTTGAATAGCATTTAAAGTTTTGCCCAGAATGTGTGAGGTGGAAGGCAACAACAATCTTTCAAGCAAAATGTTGTGATTTGTCCCTTACCAATCCGTGCTGATCTTGAGCAATTTAATCTAAATAGACTCTGCTATTTTCACGCATGGGTGGGTAACAATTGCCTCTGAGGTGCAAATGTGATGAACCATTGACCGTGTCATTCAAAGGGAAAAGAAGCCACAAAAGCCATAATATATGCAGTGAACATAAGGCTAAATTGTTATCTTCAGACAACAAGTTATTGAACTTTTTTTAATGTAAACTTTACGTATATTATGGTCTTTTCTGTAAAGTAGATAGCTAAAAACTCATAAAGGTAATTATTGGAAACCAATTGCAGTGAACTGCAGAACAAAAGCCATTCCTTTTTATGATGATAATTCAGCAGAGCAGTAGGCTTAGTAGGATAAAATGATTTCAAGCCTCTTAACGTTGCCTTGATTAGGAGATTGTAAAGGTGATGTCTTAATAAAGAGAAATATACAGTTCTAAAAACACAGTCCTTTTCTGCATTATCTTGAATATAGAAACTTTTCTCTTTGTCTTTCACATAGAAACTGCAGTGCTAAGGGCAGTGCCCTACAATTACAGTTTACTTTCTATGGGACCCTTACAGTTGCCCCAGTATGGCTTTGTTACATCCAGTCCAGTGAACCTAATCATGTACTCTCTGCCAAGCTGGTCTTCCTTCAAGTGGCCCACAGAGCAACAGTTGCACCTCTTCTCCCCTTCTGCTCTATTCCCACTTCTGTAAAGGCTCATAAGGTAACTTCAGGGCTCAGAAATGTCAATCACAAAACGACTTTAGTATTTAGGAGGACAAGGTGAAATTTTCTGTGAATGAGTTCCATATGCAATCTTAGACAAAGCATCTAAGGCAAAAAATAAATAAATTGGAAACTCCGAATAAACAATGTTGGGTGGAGGTGGTTCTTCTGTTTGCTAAAGTCTGGAGTGTTTCAGGTCTCTGACATCAAGAATGATGTCCCATGAATGAAGGCCTGAATCTCCATCCACATTATTGTATCCTAATTCCCTTTCTCTTTTTTTTAACTATGGGTATTTTCTCAGAAAGAAAAATGCAAATCTTATGAAGGAAACTTGTTATATTTAATCATCATGATGTGATGTGTATGATTGCCCCAACATAAAATATTTCTACATTTATAATTATTTTGAAAGTTTATCTGACAGCTATGGATTTCCAACTGCTGACATTCACAAGTGAAAGGAGATCAGGTTGGAAGTACTTCTGAAGTTAGAAAACTATATACCTTTTGTTTCTGCTGTTTTGTTTTGGTTCTTATCTTTCTGTTTGGAATTGGGTTGCCTACAGGCAGTGATTTGGAAATCTAGCTACAGAGATTTTTCTTCCTATAGACTGTCCCTAGGGGATTTCTGACCCAGATCTCATTTCATCCCAGCTTAAAAGCTACTTGCATGTGAGATGTGGAACACCAGTGTCATACAGGATAGTTCCGCACAGATGTCTGCTGTTGATACTGATATACTACAAAGCTTTTGGTAGTCACAGTTAAATTGAGAGCGTTTTCTTTTTTTTCACAACAGACATGGCTTTCTGCTTATTCACACAGGTAGAAGCTCTTTCTTCTCTTTTTTTTTAAATGATTTTGTCATGAAGAGGAAACATAATTTTTTGAATTGTGATGGTTTTTACTTGTCAGAGTGTAAAAAGGGCGATTCCCTCACCCCACCAAATGCAAAGGCATAACACGCAGCAGAAACATTGTCTTTCAGGTGAAAAAGGGAAGGACAGATGGCTGAACAGGATCCTTCACCGATCTAAGTGACTAAGGGCAAGGAACCTCAGACCTAATGCTATTCAAGATTATTCAGACAGAAAAGATATCAATGAAAAATGTTGATTTAGTAAAAAAACCTTGTACAGAAAGACATAGATTTCAGTGATTATCTTTCCTTGGGAAATTTTCTTAATATTTCATTAAAGGTTTTAGTTAAAAATGGGAAAGAGAGAAAGGAGCCCTCCAATAGCTAGTTGTGTTGTGATTAGGAACTCAGTCTAGATGAAAGACCTGATTTCCTGTCGATAATGACCCATAAGATACAGAGCTGTAAACCTCATTATATACAATTGGAATACAGTGCACTTATTATCAGTTATTGTGTCAATGAATTCAGTTTTGAAAGGTCTCATTATAGTCCCACTTACAAAATATTGTCAAATTATAAACATTTTCCAAGAAATGAGGAAATGATGTGTTTTCCTGCTTGCCTTTTTTTCTTTCTTTTTTTTTTTTTTAATGACAAGCTATGTTTATTGTGTTTTGTCCCAATTCTGAGTCACAAGGTTTTCCCAGTATGTCTGTCATCTCATGTTGTAGTACCTGACCTTCCATTAAACAAACACAACCTCTAACCTTTCTAGTTGCAAAGATAACCTTCAAACTGTGAAGTGAATGTCTTTATTTTTATCAGCAATGTCTATTTGGTCTGAAGCATGAAATGAATGCAAATTTTTTTCATTTGTCACACTGTTGAATATTAATATTAGTCCAATCCAATGTTTAGTGTCAAGAATTATGCTGATCAAAGCCTTCTGGAGAAAAGATGTAAGGTCCTAGTGTATGCACAGTGCCTCCTTTGAATGCTTCACAGTCTTGGGGAGGTAAAGAGTGGGAGAGAAAGAGAGTTTGAGAGGCAATAGTCCTCCATATCTGTCTTAATAATAACTGAAGCTCTTGTCCACTGACATCCATCCAATTTTCCAGAGGCTCACAACTTACAGAATTCCATAGACATTATAGTTGCATATCCAAGGACAGAATTAATACAATTTCTTCTTACATTTACTGATATGATGGAAACCTAGTGCAAATTATTTTGGTGAAATTGTACTATCAAAAAGAGGCACCTGAAATCAATTATGGAAATATCTGAAACCTACCGCTTATATGTCTTCCATTAAATGCTTGACCAAAACAGTTAGTCATGGGTCTGTTTTCATTAGAACTACCAAGAAAATACAAAGACAACTGCAATATCTAGTAAAAAAAGAATCCATTGAGCCTAAAGGAAGTTAGGTTTATCATCCATCCTGTACTTAAGTACCAAAATGTACTTAATTGCCAAAAGAAATTGAAATTAAAAATGTTCCAGGAGACAGGTGTTCCTAGCGATGTCAAATAAAAATAAATAAATAAAAAACAACAGAGACAAAATTCTGTATCAACAACTGTAATGATGAGTTAGGCTAGAAAGCCAGGAAGCAGGAGAGAATAAGTTTGGGCTGGGGTTTTTTGCTGTTGTTTATTTTTGTTGGTTGGTCGGTTGTTTTTTCTACATATCACACTAGACTGTAGTTAAAGACATTATAAGTATTTCAAATCTAGGAATTTCAAGACTTTTTAAAAACAGTCTTTGTATCAGGCTGTTTTAATATAGTTATGTCTGCCATTATTTACTGTCAGTCCCTGTTTGGAAAAAAAAAATAAATTATTCAATCATTCTCCAGAGTAGAAAAAAATTTCAAAACATTTATTCTTGATAATTTAGCAAGAATTTGTTTCTTCGTAACAGAATAATTAATGATACACCTCTTAAATTTTTGAGGGGGTTTAGGGGCAGTTGTTTACTGTGGATTTTTTGGGAATGATGAAGTCTGAGAGAAAGGAAACTTTAACTTGAACAAAAATTTTATTTCATTTGAAGCTATACCAAAATAGACTTGCAGTGGGAATTTTCCTCTTTTGCACTGTAGTATAAAGAGGATATGAAAAAATCACACCAGATTTCTACTGTGTGTGTAAATCACCCATTACTAGTAGGATGAAGGAAGCGCAAGTATTTCCATTCAACCTTTTCATTTTTCATTCCATTCTATTCCTCTCCACACACCCACTTTCCCCTTGTCCCTCCAATAATCAATGTGGAACTGATGATTTATAGTTCACTTTATTCAAAACAAGCCTTTGAGCTGCACACAGCACACAACCGAAATAAAGCCCTAGAGTAATGAGATGAGCTGGTTTGGGGAAGGAAGGTGGGGGACCATGGTGGTCAAAACTGTAACGGTTTTCCAAAATCGTTGTAATATTTCTTAAAATAAACTGCATTTTTTTCCTGCAGATTGGGCTTAATTCCCCTTCATAGAGAAGCTCATGTTTCTGTTATGATGTTGATGAACTTTCCTTCCCTTCATTCTACAAAAAATCAGCTTTCTTCTGTGTTATGAAATTACCTTTGCCTACACTGTGTTGTAAATGGAGTGATTTACTGCACAAGAAATCTGTAGCAGAGAAATTAACTGACTTTCCATTCTGATTAAAGCATTAATCACCAAATTATCCCATATTTTTCCTAACTGGATGCTGTCCAAATATTTTTGAACAGTTAAGCAAACAAATAAGCCAGCAAAATAATCAATATTTTAAAATATATTCTGTATGTAAATACTTTGTTCTCACTGAATTTGGGATATCTCTGTTTGTTTGGGTAAGAACTTGAAGACTTTAAAATCAGAGTTGCTCTACTAAACTGAATAAAGCAATTGTGATTAGTGTTCTGGGGTCTCATCTTTTTCCCTCATTGAAGTATTATCTCTGTCAGCGATGAATTTTTTAGTTCTGTGTTTTAATGATACTCTCAATTGAAACATTATTATGGACCTATTCCGTCAATTCAATGCAACCATGCTAATTTATGTCAAGTTAGAACGTGGCCTAATGCTTCCTATGACTGGACATCAGGTTTCAGTCGTTTGTCTCCAGAGCTGTGTCAGCTGGGCTTTCCAGCTCAGTTTTAAAGGCTAAAAAGCCCATGTTCCTTGCTGAAGTGAAAATAAGACAAGAAATTTGGGAGGACAGGCCATCCAAGAAACAACTAGGAGCTGGCATTTTCCATAAAATTTATTTTAAATTAATTTAAAAAAATACACAAAACACCCTCCCACACATTAGATCTATGTAAGTAAAAAGTCAGAAGAAATGGTTTACTGAGAAGTTATGCCAATATACTCACAATGTGTAGAGCTTTCCAATCAGCTCTCTTTCTTGGCCAACAATGTACAAGTCAGTAAAGAAAGGTGTGTGGAGGATTTATTTCTTAATAAACCTGTGAAAGAAATAAATCCTATCAGTGACAACCACATTTGCTCTTCTCTTTGCTGGATCATTTGTACCTAATTTCTAATAAATGCGCTGAATAGTTATGTTTTACACACATTTTTTTATCAAAAAAAACCCCAAACAATACTGCAAAATGAAAATCAAAACAGTAACCGCCTTTTTTGCCCCCCCAGGAGCAATAGCAGAGCTGTTATCCTCTAAATATTCTCTCCAAAATACTTGTCAAGTAGTTCTAAGAAATTGGCTCATAATTACTGAAAAAATACTGTCAATGCACAGGAAAAAAACAAACAAACTGGTATTCTCCAGAAGCAAAAATGAACCACGAACAGAGGATGCATGGGTAAAAGTCCCAGGTGAAGCTGCTGAAGTTAACTAAGGCCTGTTAGTGAACTCTGGGAACTCATAGCACCTCTACATTTCTTGGTGATTTCCTGCAGGGAAATACTCCTCAGGTATGTAGCCTTGACAATCAACAGGGTGGTGAAGCTTTCCCTGGGTGAGTTTAAAGTCCAATACCTATTTGGCTTGGGATCCTGGTTGTTCCTGCTTCTTGACTGTAGGGAGAAACCAGTATGTGAAAGAGTTTGGATGATGAGATTTTAGGAGAAAGATGTGAAAAATGGGGTGGATCTCCAGGGACCATGGGAGTTTTAGCAGGTAAGTATCCAGGTCAATGAGCTCTGTTTTATAAACATCTTAAACCTAACTAAGGTCAATTTTGGCTGTTTAATGTGAAGAGGGATACACGTGTCTCTACATAGCCTATCACATTTTCTTGTCAAGTGGCCCTACTGTCAATAGCCTTTTGTCGTAGTTTTAAAACCATCCAGTAGCAAACACCATGCAGCTGCTCACTCACATTGCCCTGTCCTGGGGAATGGGGGAGAGAATTAAAGGAGTAAAGGGAAAACTACAATAATATTGGAAATAATAATAATGATAATAATAGCAATATATACAAACAAGTGATACATAGTGACACTGTTCACCACTTGATGACCAAGGCTCAGCCCATTCCTGGTTAACGATCCCAGAGCAGAGAGAGTCCCAAAACCTCAATCCCAGAAAAGAGAGAAATGACTGAGAGTCTAAGATTCTGAGAGAGAGAGTTGACTGAGAGAGAACTTCCAGGCAGAGTCTCAACTATATATTGACCATGATTTGCATGATAGGGAATATACTGTTGGCCAATTCGGGTCTTAACCTTAAACCTAAGGTCAAATCCTAGGCTAGTACATTGGGGCTGTGCTCCCTCCCAGCTTCTCCTGCACCTGCAGACACTGGCACAGCAGAGAAGCTGAAAAGTCCTTGACTGTCCCAGCAACAACTATAAACATCAGTGCGTCATCAGCCGTGTTCTCAGCACAAATCCAAAACAGCATCTTACTAGCTACTATGAAGAAAGTTAACTCTGTCCCAGCTAAAAGCAGGACAACTTTCTTATGCTTCAGTAGGTAACATTTATTTTTAAGTTTTTATTATTATAAGTGAAACAGTGATGCAATTAACTCTAATGAGAGTTTAGTGGATAATTACTGTGGGACTGGATTTCTACCCATATTTCTGTGTTATGTTGTAGCTAAGCTAAAGAACCTTCCATACTGCACCTGCCATTCTACATTTCTCTTGGACAAAAGCAGAGTGTTAATGTGAAATAATTTCAATTCCAATCAATGATTCCAATAATCTGCCAGAAAAACAAGATCCACCATGTCAGATCTTGCAAATTCTCTGTGAATATCTGCCTCCAGTGCCAGACACAGTACTGCACACACACAAATTGCAGACTGCTGTTTAAACTAGGTTATTTCCCTGAAAACACTTGTGGATTTTTGGTGAACATTTCTCGAGGTAGAGAACTTCTTTTACTGCTTTCTAAGGCTATATGAAAAATACTGACAAGCTGGTTTCTTGCAAAACAATCTCTAAGCAAGGTATTTGTAAGAATAGCAGTTTTAAAGAAATTTCTCAGATCATTGCTCATTTGCTTTTATCTAGAATACGATTTTAAAAGTTTATTTTAGCAATAATATTTGTTTGATCAACATTTATCACAAATATAGCTGTTTTGTTTTAATTTATCCTTCTTTGTCTGTTGGTAGCACCAACCTGATCTGTCTTATCGTGAACCAAGCTAGTCAGAGCTTTAGCATGGAAGTTTTTTCATTGTATGGGTAAAGAGTATATGAAATAATGGGGCTTTGACTAGGAGTTTGACTTTAGCACTACCTAATATATAATAATAATTAACTGGTACATAAATTAATGTAACAGAAAAAACAGCCAGCAAGAAATCATATTTGTCAGAATGTTGTATTAAAAAATGGCAAAATCCACTATTTAGATTATAATTTAAGAGTTTAAGAATTTACCAGTTTAAGTCTGGTCTTTACTTGACCAGATGTGATGGGTTGGCCCTTGGCTGGGGGCCAAACCACACACACCCGCTCACACCGTCCCTGCCCCCACCCAATGATAGGGGAGAGAATTAAAGAGGTAAATGGCAAAGAGGACTCGTGGGTTGAGATAAGGACAATTTAATTACTAAACTACAATAATATTAGAAATAATACTATATACAAAGATGCAATGTGATACACAGTGATACTGCTCCTCCCCACCCCTCCAAAGGCCCAGCCCACTCCCAGCCAATGGCCCCGAAGGAGGGAGAGAATAGGT
>WKFP01013929.1:249641-274800 GCA_011057875.1 Pterocles orientalis
TTTAAATTTTTTTTTTTTTTTTTTTTTTTTTTTTTTTTTTTTTTTTTTTTTTTTTTTTTTTTTTTTTAACAAAGAAGTGAGAAACTGGGTATTTAGCATGAAATAACTGCACAAAATTATTTTAACAGTCATTACACACTTGTCTCTTTCTTTTCCTTAGGCAGGAAATTATCTACATTAACTTTAATTTTGTTTACGATAAAAGTACTTAATCAATTGACATATTTAGTGTCACATCTAGAGTTCATTCTTCAGTTTATTGTGCACAGTTTTAATTGCCATTGTTATAAAACCAAGAAATATTGATTACACTAAGGCAAAATTCTTAGCTTCTTACAACTCATCACTGTAATGAACAGCTTTTTCCCATTCACCTTCTGGTTTCTCTAGACAAGGAGGTGTCGTGACATCTTTACCGCATAACTGACACTTACTCTTAGGTTTTCAGCTCCTCACCATTCCCACTGCTGATATTAAATAAATAAATAAGTATCAACATACACTTTTTTATTATCCTCATAACACGACAAACATCTTTCCTTTGCTACTTGTGTCCTTTTGGTCTTGGGAACTAGACTTATTTATGCAGTTTACAGGTTTATTTATCCAGTTTACAGCTCCTTTCTACCTATAAAATACAACTGCACATACGTTACTGCAATCACTCACTCATTTGAATATGCTGCAGCATGGACTCAGTAAGCTTTACCAAAAATATCAGGTGTGATCTACAGATCCATCAAAATGCATTAGCAATATAAAGCCATTTAACTAGACGTGAAAAAAAAAAGTTAAAATAATACTGTTGGGTGTTTTTGTGTTGCATTTTTCTCAAAGGAAATTAATATTTTTTAAGAGTTACACATATTTTTGCATCTCATTTAGAGTGCACACTATTGTAGCACATAAATGTGAAAAGATTTATTAAGCTTCTCCTTAGTACTCATCAGACTGGTTAGAAATTCACTTTCGGCTCACATCTATGGATCAAGTTAACAAATTATTCTGACAGAAGAAATATTGGTTAATTTGCTTTCATAATCTTATATATGAAACTTTCAAAAAGTCCTAACCAGTCAAATATATAGTGTTGCTCTTTTTTTTTTACTTACTTACAATGAGAGGTTGCATCAGGACAAATATTAGAATCAACTTGTGCATTTGTGCATGTACAAACACACAATATTTGATTGTGATTTGTCCATGCTGGTGTGAAGGTCAAAACAAAAGTGTTTCTGATACAGTTGGTATAAGACAACTGTGTGTTCATGAATATATATCTATATATATATATATATAAAATATGTATTTTAAAAGTTAGTTTTCTGGTTTATTTTAACTTGACAGTCAGATCAAGACTCCATATTAGCTCATCCTTGTTTTTAGGAAAAAATAAACAGAAGTCTTAAATATACATTGTCTTAATGAAAAAAAAATCCATATCTGTTTATAGGAAAAAGATGCAGAAAAGCCGAAAGACATTTCACAAAAGTCATATGATGCTAATCTTCTTGTCTCAAGTCTTGTACTCGACATCTTGCTTCCTTCCCTGAAAAAGGAAATCCAGGTGGTCTGTGCTGGTCACACTTTCTAAATCAAGGCTTTCCACATGCCCAAGGTTTTAATTTTGATGAAAACCAAAAGACAGTCCACAAGTTCTTCTGGACTAATCTGTGTTTGCAGAGAAGACAATAATGTAGACGAAGCATCCCCTTAATTTGGCCTCTCCTTCAGCCTATATTGGATATAGTTCTGTCCCGTGACAGTTCTGAGACACTTCTATCCGTACAGGAATGGCTGGTCTCATAGAGATGACTCGGCATTCCCTAGGCATTTCTTCAGTTTTATAAGAAACATCCGATATGCTTTTTCTTTCCTTTCTGATAAAAGTCTGAATGGTATTTCATCATTAGTAGATGGCTTGTTGACAAAGCTGCTTCATTTTTATTGCGACAGAAAATATCAGGGGGCGTGCATTCTTTGAACGTAAACTGTGACTTCTGTAAGGGGAATAAAGAAGTCAAGCAAGCAAAATGAACCAGCTCTTGCTCAAAGGCAGAATCTTTTCTTCAAATGGTGTCACTCCCATAGTGTCATTATAATATAATACAGTAGGACAACCCTTGAAAATTACTTTTCTAATATTTTCATCTGACAGTGAGATTTCCAAGACTTTCTCCGTTCAAAAGTAGGGTTCACTCTGTTTTATTTATCGGGAAGCAGAATGAAATCTCAGTCTATTCTAAAATATAGAAGAAAAAAAACAGGTGAATTAGCACAAAGCGGACATAATTCTCCAAAATTTTGGCTGTACATGAATACAGTTTCGTATTTATTGAATTAATTTTTGTGGCATAAATATACTCTTGAGTGATTTTATGAATATAAATAGAATGTAGGTTTTATTTGACCTAAGTTTAGATATCTAAAAGTCTGTTTAAGTCTAGTCTAGTCATGCTAGACCATCTTTATAAACAGTAGAGAAAACTAGACTTTTAGGAAAAATGCATCTCTCATATTGTAGACAGCTATTTTAAAGTGAGTGTAATTGCCTCCTGGATATGCCACTTCCGTTGATTGGAAAGAGAACCCGAGTTGACCATTTTAGAGTCAAATGGTTAATTTTAGATATATAGATTAGTCTGAGATTAATCCCACCAGACTTTTAAAGGTCTGACCTCAGACCATCTGAACTAAATCGTGTATTTCATCTGTGCAGTAATTTTCTTTTTCCTCATGTAGTGTAGTGAAAGATAGAAAGTAATTTGGGATTTACTCTTCATGCATGGGTAGTTCATTTAGCTATGCATTCAGAAACATTATGCAAGGTTTTATCATCAAAAGAGACTCCGTTAGTGCCAGCAGGTATCTTAAGATGTGAAAAGAATGAAATAAATTGAACTAAGTCATCGGACGCAACCCAGATTTTGTCTCTGGATATGTAGTGCTATTGGAGCAACACTTACAATCAAAATATCCTGGATTTGCCAAAAATTGATGGAAAACATACTGTTGTATAGTCGGAAAACACACATGTATATGCAACTGAGTTGGCATTGCAATCTGACCCTTAGTTTTACCTTCCTGATTAAAGATGCCTGCCTTCCGAGTATAGTCATCCTACACTGCCTTTATAACCCAGGGAAATAAATACCTCTGTAAAGAAGTAAACGATTTATTTCTTAGATGGACTGACCCTTTCTTTGGAGACATCTTTCTCACTAACAACCATGAAAAAAGAACTAGAACAATTAAACTCTTTAGGCAGTTTAAAAAAGATGCTGAAGTTGGGTGAAATGAATCCAGGCTCCAGTCCACAGATGGACTTTAACCAAAGCTGAGCGTGAAAAGAACCCAACTGTTTACATCCTTTCTAGAGCCCCTTCTTCACCTAGCAGTGTCAGCAATGTTCCTGTTACCATTTCACTGGCAAGACTATCTTATCCCAACACTTACTGCTCCTTTCATCAGATACACTGGGCCTGTGGCTTGCTCTGTAAGAACTCAGGAACTCAAAGAGAAATGGTGGTGCCTGTGACTCTGCAACTCCTTTTCACTCCCTTCAAAGGACTGGAAGGTTTAGGAGAGGCAGAATCAGTCTTGTGTACCTTTGTCTCCAGCAGAGTCTTCACTCAGCAGCTGTGAGGAAGGTCACAATATATGGACCAGCAGAGGTGGGCGTTGAGAGGCTGCTGCTGACAGAAACACAGCTAGCTCTGGGAGTCCTAGCTCTTCCCTCCCCTTTCCTTCATCTCCTGATCAGGGTGGTTAAGTAGTATCCTCCCATTCCTAGCGGAAAGATTCAGTCCATTCTCACTATCTCCTTCCTCTGCTGGTCTGTTAAAGACAGCCAACTGTTATTGTTGATTGCTTTTTATTTTTTTTAGCAAAAAGAGGTTCTTAATCTAATGTTAAAAAGTTAGTTAATGTACTTTTTTATTCTGTGGCTTATTTTTCTTTGGAAGCAAAACAGAAGTTTTTCATTTGGTTTCATTTCTAACAGAATATTTTTATTTTGGTTGTTAACAATTAAAAAAAATAAATCTTTTTTTTTCTGCCAGATGACTGTACTGAAAACTTTTCATGAGGAAATAAACTCTGAAAGGTGACTAAAAAGGAAAATTCAACTACTTATTTCTACTGTGTGTAATTTAAAGAATTAATTTGAATTTTTTGTGAAACTTCCTCCTTTCTCCTTCTTGCACAAAAAATATTCCTTGTTCTCATAGAAGTACAAGTATAAAACCTAAAAATTTCAGTCGATGCATGAATAAAATGTTTAAAGAAAAGATACTGTCTGCTCTTGTAAATGTTCAGTAACCATCCTTCACAAGCAACAGTTTATAAGTTATGGTTCTTCATTTATCATAGTTTCAACTTTGAATCCAGCAATGATTATAGTACCAATTTGTTGTTTCACATCTAAGCTTTTGAAAATTCTGATTTTAAATTTAAAAAAGTGTACAGCTCCTTATACCAATGGTAGGATATAGTTTACTCAAATGACAAATCTATTTTGGTGATTTCTGGTCAAATAATACATAGAGGTAAGCTAGTGGTGCTCTGTTTCTGTGTGTGTCAGCTTGATAGGAAGAAAAGAAAGCAGGACTTTTGTTACAAAATATTGCAAGATGATCAAGCAACTGAGAAAGACTCTCTGTCATCACAAACCCAAAGAATTAATATGAAATCTTAATCAACAACTGAATCCATAGGGTTCAGGGAAAAAAAAAGAATTCTTCCTAGTAAAAGCAGACACATTGATTTGAACAGTCCTTGTCACTCATATCATAAATCAGAAACTAAATCCTGCTTACCTCTGCCAGCCTGCAGCAGTGGAGCACTGAACTCTCTCTGCTTCAATAGGCAGATATGGAAGTAGCATATCTGGAGCAGTTCTGTGTTCTTCTGTCTTTCTGAGTGAAGCAGGCAGATTAATCCAAGTGAGATCTGTTGTCATTTACCACACTATTGTTAATTTTATATATGGCCTACACAATCTGATGAGTTTTCAGAACTTGACTGAGCTAATTTCTTGTTTCAGATGGAATTCGCTGTGGGAATTGGGAGCATTGCCTTTGACTCTGAGAGGTGATAAAACTTGATTGGATTGTTCAGTCATAACTTATGCTACAAGTACACTGCAGTAGGTACACACATTAAAGTAATATATTTCTACAGTAAGAATATATTTCTAAAATATATTGCAATGGGTCTAGGACTTATTGAAAGGCAAAAAGGGTAAAAAGCAGGCAGTGAGTGTGTTATTTTATTGCTCAAATATGGGGCTGATTGTTTGCAAGTGAGGAAGAGAAGGCTTCTTCTCTGAGAGCAACAGAATATGGAATGGGGTAATGAGCAGGGACCATGCAGCATAAGCATGACCTGGGAATCTAGTGTTGAAAGGAACAGGGGCCTATTGCAACAATACTGAAGTAAGGTTTCAGAGATGGTGGAAAAGAGTCACTGAGATTTTGTTCAAACCATGAAGTTGCCTAAAGTTTCTGGACTACCAAGAAGATGAAGAAGAAAGGCCTTCTATTTGCTACTCGAAACATGCAGAGACTATGTCTGTGGGGTGGGATGGGATTGACCCAAGGGTACTCAGGGAGCTTGTGGAAGTGCTCACCAAGCCACTTTCAGTCATTTATCAACAGTCCTGGCTAACCAACGAGGTCCCAGGTTGACTGGAGGTTAGAAAATGTGACATATTTACAAGAAGGGCCAGAAAGAAGATCTGGGGAAATACAGGCCTGTCGGCCTGACCTTTGTGATTGGGATGGTTATGGAGCAGATCAACTTGAGTGTCATCGTGCAGCACCTACAGGACAACCAGGTAATCAGGCCCAGTCAGCACAGGTTTATGAAAGGTAGTTCCTGCTGGACTAACCTGATCTCTTTCTATGGCAAGTTGACCTGCTAAGTGAATGAGGGAAAGGCTGTGAATGTTTACCTAGACCTTAGTAAAGCTTTTAACACTGCTTCCCAAAGCATTTGCCTGGAGAAACTAGCTGCTCATGGCTTGGACAGTAATACACTTCACTGGCTAAAAAACTGTCTGAATAGTCAGGCCCAAAGAGTGGTGGTGAATGGAGTTAAATCCAGTCGGCAACCAGTTGCAAGTGGTGTTCCCTAGGGATCAGTATGGGAGCCAATTCTGTTTAATATCTTTACCAATGATTTGGACAAAGGAATTGAGTGCATCTTCAGTAAGTTTGCAGACGACACCAAGTTGGGCAGAAGTGTTGATGTGCTTGGGGGTAGGAAGGCTCTACAGAGGGATTTGGACTGGCTGGATTGATGGACCGAGGCCACCTGTATGAGGTTCAACAAAGCTCAGTGTTGGATCCTGCACTTGGGTCACAACAACCCCATGCAAAGGTGCAGGCTTATGGAAGAGTAATTGGAAAGCTGCCAATCTGAAAAGGACCTGGGGATATTGGTTGACAGACAGCTGAATATGAGCCGATAGTCTGCCCAGGTGGCCAAGAAGGCTGATAGCATCCTGGCTGGTATCAGAGAGAGTGTGGCCAGCAGGACTAGGGAAGTGACTGTCCCCCTGTACTCGGCACTGATGAGGCAGCACCTCGAATACTGTGTTCAGTTTTGGGCCCCTCACCACAAGAAAGACATTGGATGCTGGAGTGAGTCCAAAGAACGACAACGAAGCTGGTGAAGGATCTAGAGCACAAGTCTTACGAGGAGCAGCTGAGGGAACCAGGGTTGTTTAGCCTGCAGAAGAGGAGGCTGAGGGGGGACTTTATCGCTCTCTATAACTCCCTGAAAGGAGGGTGTAGTGAGGTGGGTGTTGGTCTCTTCTCCCAAGTATCAAGTGATAGGATGAGAGAAAGTAGCCTCAAGTTGCGCCAGGGGAGGTTTAGATTGGATATTAGGAAAAAATTCTTAACAGAAATGATTATTAAACTTTGGAACAAGCTGTCCAGGGAAGTGGTTGAGTCACCATCCCCGGAGGTTTTTAAAAGACATGTAAATGTGTTGCTTAGGGATATGGATTAACAGTGGACTTGGTAACATTTGGTTAATGCCTGAACTCAATCTTAAAGTTCTTTTCCAACCTAAACAATTCTGTGATTCTATGATTCAGATCTACTTTGAATTTTTACTTTATTTTGTAGGCAATCTCATCCAGAGAATCTGCAGTTTCCCTTTTTAAATTGTAGAAATTGCTGCCTTTTTGATAATGAGGAGTTTCAATGTATTTTGGTTTTGGTGGACATATTTTAAAGAAAAGATTAATAGTTCCAATTTAAGACTTTAGCCAGCTTGGGATTCACCATAAAACCTAATACTCAAATTACATTTGAAGAAGGTAAAGAAAAAAATACTTGAAGCTTGTAAATACAAAACATTGGTTTGAACACCATTTTTGTTCATAACTTCACAAATATTTTGTATCAAAATGCTTTCTGAGACCATAGTATATGTAAAAACCAAAATTTTCATTTCTGAAAGGGTTGATCCACAGAAATATAATATAATTGAATTTCAAGCCAGCACCTGTTTCAGTGCAGAAAAGCTCTGAATGCCCACAGACCAAATCATACTGTTTTGTTCTTGGACTGAGGTAACGTCAAAGGAAAATTACTCTGTTGTCAGAGGAAAAAAAAGTTTCCTGCGGTAGAGTAATTGCAAGCTCTTTTTAAAGTACTGAGGAAGTTGTTACATCAAGATGTGATGACAAGTGATGATATTCCATTTGTGTTGTTCTGTTTGCTGCTCTTGTATTTTGGATATTACACATAAGTGCATGAAGTTAGGCACGTATTAGAGGTAGAACTGGTATTCGTGCAAGCAGAGATTTCAGCTGCTGTCGTTGCAAAAGCTCTTTAAATTTAAGTGACACAGGCACCAACACATTCTTTCATGACAGCCATCAAGTACTGTCTTTAAAAGTGGTGACTCAAGTCCAACAATTTATCATAGCAGATAAGACAACAGTCGCTTCTTAATGTAGGTGGGATTCCAACTGAAGAGGTTGCTCTTTTTGTTTTATTTTTGTTTTCCAAAACTCCTGTGTGATTTCATATTGCACCAAACCAAGGAAAAAATTCCACAACAACAACAAAAAAATTGCAATATGCATAGCTCCAGTACTCCTGAGATTTAGGGACAGTGGACGATAAGCAGGAAAAAAACACTTTGAAATGAATCCAATGTCATGTCATTGAAAACCCTAACTGCAAAGATTAATTTTTTATTTTTTAGTTTTTCAGTCTGCAATGTTTTATAAAGCTTCAAATGCCCACAAACCTACTAAGCCAGGCCATTTAAGGAATCTAAATAAGCTTGCATGGTTTTAAGCTTTTTGACTTTGAATATCAGCTTTGAAGTCATGCCAAAAACCGACTGCAGCAGAGCTGCTTTAGAACTGAGTTCCTGACACTGGAATTAGTGTTGGGTGTGCGGCATGCCTAATGATAATCTTGACCACGCTTGCTGTAGACAGCCATCACACATGGTGCCTCTGAGTCAATAATTCTCCTAAGATAAGGTGTGGAGCATCTTGACTTTTTTTCATTTTTACAGACTGGTGTTTTGGACACTCTCCATTCTGCAAAGCCAGCTTGCTTAATGACACATGGCATTTTTCCACAGGATAGAAAGATTGCTTGCACATTCCTTTAGTTAGTTCCTGGTCCAAATGTACAGCAGGAGCTTAAGAAAAACATTACAAGTTAAAAACCCTCACATATAGGGTACAATCACAGTTAACTGTATTCTCAAGCTTCCTACATTTCTGAATTTGTTATAGCATCAATGTTTTATTTACAGCACACCTTAATATTCACATCAACTCAAACACGGTCACAGTGTAAAAGAGGTAAATTAGCTTGTTACTTTATCTATGTAACAGCAGACACGTACCATGTCATACTTTTTTGTTCTCTGTGCTGCAGTGAAGGGTACATGCTTGATACTGAAGGCTTTTGAAATAACAAAGTATGTCAGAGGTAAACAGAAAATCACACACAAGTAGACTTTTTTTCTACAATACATGCGCATATGTCACTGTCTTCCTGACAAAAGACTCCTATCCTGTGTTCAGAAAGGTAAACAACTGCATTTTCATTGGATCTGGTGGAGCAGAATCAAGCTCTATGTTCCCAGAAAATAAACATCTTTCGCTCAAACATTAGTCGCTACGAAAGAACAGATAATTCATTTGAAATATTGAACTCTTAAAATGTGTTCTTCTTCCTGGCTAGATGATTTCATTTAACTTTTATGAGATGATTAGTAATCCTATGGTGATGCAGCACTATGTAACTGAGCACATCAGGCGTTTCGGATAAGAGTTACCTTGCAGATACAGATGTTGACAATGGTTTTAAAGCACATTCTTGAACGTAGGAGGAGATTACACAAACAAGGCAAATATAAAAAAGTGGTATGCACATTCTATACGTTATGGACCCTGCAAATTAATTTTCCTGAATCTCAAATGATATTGCAGACCTAGCGTTATAAAGAATGGAGAGGAAAGAAATCCGCAATGTAAACTTTAAACTTGTTACGAAAGCTTATCTTTTGAAGACCTTTGGCATCTATATTTCTATGAAAATTGTGTGTTGGACTTTATTTACCACTGTTTTATGCCTTGTGAAGTTATTTCTACTTTTACAAAGAATGAAAAAGATGGCACATAAAAAATGAATTTTGTAAAAAACAGTAATTATCTAGAACTTTATAATAAACCACAAAAAGTTCTACCAAAAATAGCAAAAAATCCCAAAACAAAACAAAAGTCTATTTAAGGCGAGAAAACTAAACATAAATAAAAAATTACTTGATGCTCAGAAGACAGGTTAAATTCTGTTGCTTTCACATTAACATAACAACCACCAGATAAGTTTATACAAGTGATATTCAGAAGTAAGCCCAGAATTACTTTGTTGCTACATCTTGGAATATTTGATGTGTAAAAAATACGATGAGAATTCTCCTTGAACAATAACTGTCCCATTTTTGAATCACTTATTGAATGTTTGTGAAATGATTTTTTTTAGCTGTCACCTCTAAAGTATCTTTATTTTGTTTTAGTGGTCTAAAATTTGCTGATAGAAGATTACAAAATTTACTTAAAACTTTTAAATTTTTATTATTCACACTTTCATGGATTGATTATGGTCAAGAATATACACACATTAGAAGTTTCATATTTAGCTCAGAAAAACAATACAAAACAAAACTAGAAAATATAGGAAACTAAATATTTTTATGTACAATACTCAGCATCTTCCATCCCCCATTTTGCTAAAGCAATTCCATTTGTGCCATGTGTTACATCACTACTTTTGTGTGAGTGCGTTTCCAAGTGTGAACTAGTCTGCAGTCTGTAACAAAAACATGATTTCAATAATTTCCTGAAACTAACATAGCAGACAGAAATATAATGTTTGTGAAATGCATATACATTGTCTGTAAAGTATGCTAGTATATATGTAGTTATCTATACCATTTGTTCTGGTTTTAGTTAATTTCATAATCTTCATGGTGTGTTGCAGCAAAAGGTTTAAGTGTCTTAATTAAGAATCATTTCCTTTTCAGTGGTCCACTTAAGGAGCAAAGGAAGTAGAATTATATTTACTAAATATATTTTTTCTACAATTATAAATCTTACCCTTTGTACTGTAACAGACATTCTGAGGATTAGTTTAGTTTTAATTTGTTTTGTATTATTCGTTTAGATGGCTTTCTACCTGCATGAATAAATATTTTCAAACAAGACATTGGTTAATGGAATCTTAGTAGAGTTGTAGCTACTATGACAGCCGAAGGATATAGGCAGCACAAATTTTGAAGGGAGAGAGACTGTTTCTTAGCCTATGTGTTAAAAATATGGTTTGAAATAATGTTACTGATGGTGTCATGGAAAGTAAATATAATCCTATAAAGACACGAATTGTGTGTAACTGAGTAGCTAAGTAGCCACCTCTTAAGCAAATGAAGTCTCTCTCTTTGGTCTCATTCAGCTGTAAATAGTTTTTTCTTTAAACTGTTAGATTGTGGTACAGAAAGAGGTTTTAACTTTAGAAAAAAATATTTATTTAAAAAAATTATTCTCACATGTTTTTGCTAATATAGAATTCAAAAATAAAGAGGATCTTGTCTTTTATTGCTAATACTGTGGAAGTGTAAAACCATTACTCTCAAAACAATTACTTGTGGGATGAAAATCTGGGCCCTGCTGGTGTCATAACTCCCACTGACTTCACTGCAATCAAGAGATCAACACTTTACGTCAGTGTGAGATGAAACTCAGGCTTCAAGATATTATCTGAAATTTGACAATCCAAAAAAGAACAGCTTCACTCAGGCCTAGCTGCAAACAGATCTGTTCGTTCTGAGTATTACATCGAAATGCCAAATGTCAGCTGCTTCGTGCACTGCCATTTAGAGAGTCTGGCATACCCTGTTTCAAAAATTGGCCTTCAGAGTGGAACAAGTGTATTGAGAATATAGCCAGCTTCCTCCTTTGTGAGAATAATATAATTAATTCATGTAATATTCCTACATGCAACCTAAGTAAAAGGACAGTTAAATTAAAAGTTACGATAGAAAAGAAGCCCGCCTCCAGCACCTCTGCCTGTGTGAACGGACTCTCTAGAGCTCACCTTCTTCCTCTGGTTGGGGATTTACCACCATGAAATAGGTGGAGAAATAACTTTTTCCTTGACTGCAGAAAAAGACAAATATTTGACTTCAAATTTTCTTCACAGGAGTAGGCAGATTTTTCCATTAACACAAATGCATGTTTCAGTGAAAAGTGATAATACTGAAATTTTTACTAAATATTATTTTATATGTTAAATTGTGAGTAGATGCATATCTTTTTGCATGCACGCATATACATAGTCCCAAATACAAGGAAAGTTTGCTAAGGAAGCCAGTATCTATAGGAGAAACTACTTCATAAGACTTGTTTGGTTTATTTTGTAGAATCCTGGATCAGATTATTTTTACTCTGTACATTATTTCAGTTTCTGCTTATACCATAGCATTTGTGTTCCTTCCATTCTAATTGTGTAGAGGGCATTATTTCAGCACTTTAGTTTTAAAGCTTGAAATACTTGGACTTTGTGGGCCACAATTTTGCATTTTAGGAAAAAAAAACAACAACCCTAATGCAAACAAAAAACAATGCTGCAATTTTTTCTTATGAGTCTATTATTTGAGGCACAGGAAATCTCTTTATGTTCATAGTAGGATGGTGCCCTGCTTTATATACACTGCAGCAATATGAATAAAGCTCAATGATTTATCTGAAAAAAGGAACGTCAGGCATTTTTGAATGGGAGTATGTAAATGTACAGTATAAGTATGCTTAAATAAAACCTCTTTATCTTGTCTGAGGGGATTTTATTTCAGTGGTCTATAGTCTAGTATTCTTTGGAATTAAAATTACTGTACAAATGTTAAATATTTACTTGGTCAATATTTAGGCACTATGTCAGAAAGAAGCCATGTATCTCCATAAATGCATAGATTTCATGAAAAGTCTCCAAATTACTTTTATGATTTTGGGGCTTGATTTTTTTTTTAAAGGTAATACAGCAATAGGAACAAAATGGAGACTATACCCCACACTTCCTCCCTTTTAAACTTCCAGCTAGATAGATTGAATCTCTTTCCTCTTAATGCTTTCCACAGGCTTTGAAATGGCTGAAAGTAAATCAGACATCAAATACTAACCTTTACCTTCCCAGAGATACAGACCTATGAAAAATTCAGTTTTGTTTGGGATGCAAGAGCCAAGTATACTAGAAATTACTCCCATCCCTGTATTATTAGGAAAAGCCATGGCTGTGCAGACACACAAAAGATTTCTATCAAAGCCAGCAGAAAGTACCTAATCTGCTTTCAAGCTTTGAAGTAAATCCCCCTGAGATCCTGTAGTTCTAGAAACGGTTGTTGGTTTGGTGGGGTTTTTTTTGTTGTTGTTTTAAGTATGTTTAAATCTAGAAAAAAAAAATGTATCATAGACTGCAAAGTGTGGAGCACTTCTCAGTTCTCTTTTAAAGTGCTTGTTTAATTGATTTTTTTGTTTTTGTTGCAAATGGAGATTTCTCTCTTGACAACAGCTGCTGTGTTTTTTGTAGTCTGGTAAGCATCAGCGCTCCAAATGAGCCTGAGTCTCAGGAGGAGGAAGCAGGGAATCAGAAAGAGCATTGTGCCTCTTTTGTCACTATTCTGTTAGCAGCCTTGAGTTAATGTATGCCTGCCTCTCAGGCAAAAAAAAGCTTGACAACTTGTCCTTGTTTGAAACGATAATACACCACTGGCTCAATTTTGTAAAAATCAGTCTGCTCAGCTGTGGAAGCAGTCATGTTTTTTCTGTTGTGTGATATATGCAACGAGTTATCACCATACGCCCAGTACTTGGATGATGGGATTTTAAATGTCAGGAAATAAATGAAAATATCAACAGTTTGGCAATAGGAAGATTCCTGTTTAATGTGAATCTGACTTTCTGAAAGTTCTTTTGTGAGCTTCTCCCTGGAACCTAATTGGTGAAGATTAATTTTAAATTGAAAAATGACAGTAAACTTAGGTTAGCTTGTGTGCAGTACATTTCACTTAGGAAACACCAGAAAATTGTAAGTGTCTTGTTACGGATACAGTGAGAGGGATACTTGAGGCAAGAATAAATCTGTTTTGCACTTAATTTGTAGGAGTAATGGGAAATACAATTTTTCAGAGGATTTTGAATTTATGGAGATATTTCATAAAACTTTTTAATTTAAATGTTGTCCTGTTTTCCCTGTTTTATTTGGTTTTCCCTTCCCCTACACTTTCTCGTACATACACTTACTCATTCATGCTTAAAATAGACAAAGTAAATACTGTTTCCCCATTTCATAACTGAATTGAGTTTATCCCAGAGTTTCTGCTGAACTCCAGCTGCTCCTCTTTTGCACTACCATCTCCTGATGCACTAATTTAATGCAGCACTTAATTGTTGTGAAAAAAAATTAAAAATAAAATTATACACATAGATAATACCCCTGTTTTCTGTGTGAAATCTGAAAAAAAAATATAGTAATCATGAGAGTTTGTAAAGTTTTGGAATGTTGCTAGTAGGGAAAAGAGTAAAAAAAAAGGATAATAAGGACATTTAAGAATGAGTGTTTAGTAAGATTTTTGAGAAAATAGAGGGTGGGAGTAGTTTGGGTGAGAAATAGCGGTGAAGTGAGGTGAATGGTAATGCAAGGTCTTGTGTATGGAAAGAATTCCCCTATGGAAAGATCTTTGCTTCTGCTTCTGTTTCCATTACAGTCATTAGGAAAGTTTTAAAAGATCTATCACCTTCTCTGGAAATAAGAAAAGGCCTATGAACACCTTTCCATGCATGGGAATGAAAAAAAAAAAATGACATTGCTAAGATTTCTGTTCCTCTAACAAGTTATTTATTTGTCTCAGTGTTTTTTTATGGGAATTACAGCATAGAATCCCCGCTCTGCATGTATGTGCACATGTACACATATATCTGTGAATAAATGCCTTCAAATACACACATATCAGACAGCAGTACAAGCCAGCAATACTGAAACCGAGTGCAACCCAGACATTCCTATGTTAATTGTTTATTCTGAGTCTGAAGCAAATCTGTTGTAATATTCCCTTCAGCCCTTCAGCTTTTTTACTCCATTGTAATATAGAGCAGTGAAGGTCAGTGTTGATAGATTGTTAGTGTGTTTTGAAAAAGATTAATGCTTAGCAATGAACTCCATATGAAAGATTTCCTTTCAAACAACATCTTAGGTTCACTGATTCAGCGTAAAACATGAGCTTGTATCATAAAGGTCACAGTTAACACTGTATTTGGCTGCTGGGTCCCTGGTTTAATATAAGCTGAATTAGATCCTACTTTTTTTTTTTTTTCCCTTTGTAGAAATTTAAGACTAGCCACCACTGAAACAAGTTTTTTAACCTGTTACTTAGGCGCTAACAAGGCTTAGACTCCTGGAGGGAGTCACATTGTCCACCCAGCTGGTAAGGAATTGCTTTATTTGTCAAATATGTTAAAAAGTGTGAAGTGGATAGAGTTCAACAAGGTCTAACTGTTTGGCTCCAAAGTAATGGGATGCATACCTCTCCATCTGGAGTAAAGAGGCCTGAGCCCTCTCCTGGGGTTAGGCTCTATCGGCAGTTCACTTCAAAATGGAGGAGAAGGAGGGAGCTCTTCTCAAACAAGGATTTCTGGTTCAAGATCTTTCTTCTAATCCAAAAAAGGACTGAAGTCCAAATCCCTCAGCTGACAGGCTGGAGTTGAGTCCCAGTGTGAGTTTTACCCTGCCTAGTTAGATGTTTGAAAGTAAGACATTCAAATCCGGACAAATCTATCTAGCATCCCTTTGTAGTTAGTGGTAAGAGGATGGGGGCTTCTGATGATTATCCCAGACAGCTATTCCAGCAAGTATCTCTGGATACGTCTATTTCTCTGTGGATTATAAAGTCAGCCTAGGGTGACTCCTTCAGTGTTATAAATGAAGCTTTTAGTTGCCTGAGTTAGGATAGATGAATCCCTCTCCAAGTCTCTAACCTTAATGATAAAGTACCCTAATAGAGTGAGTCTTGGTTAAAGCTCTTTCACTTTGAATTAAAAAAAAATTGCAATATTCACTTTGGGTGGGGGGAGTGGAAAGGCAAAAGAAAGATTTCATAGAATCATAGAATCATAGAATCATAGAATCATAGAATGGCCTGGGTTGAAAAGGACCTTAAAGATCATCTAGTTTCACCCCCCCTGCTGTGGGCAGGGTTGTCAACCACCGGAGCAGGCTGCATCCAGCCTGGCCTTGAACCCCTCCAGGGATGGGGCATCCACAGCTTCTCTGGGCTGTTCCAGTGCCTCGCCACCCTCACAGTGAAAAGTTTCTGCCCAATATCTAACTTAAATCTCCCCTCCCTTAGTTTAAAACTATTCCTCCTCGTCCTGTCACTATCAACCCCTGTAAACAGTCGCTCCCCTTCCTGTTTATATGCTCCCTTCAAGTACTGGAAGGCCTCAATGAGGTCTCCCCAGAGCCTTCTCTTCTCCAAGCTAAACAAGCCCAGTTCCCTCAACCTTTCCTCATAGGAGAGGTGCTCCAGCCCTCTGATCATCTCTGTGGCCCTCCTCTGGACCTGTTCGTTTGATTTTCTTACCAGATGATTAAGTCATAGAAGCCATAGAAGCCAGCACACTTTCTGATGAATATCTATACCAGGAAAACTAACACAAGCAAGAGACAGTGCCAAAGATTCATTTCACAGTATGCAAGAGCCCAGCATGCTTAAGGCTACGGATACCCACAAATCAAATACAGTAAAGAAAGGATGATGTTATAACCACTAAACTTAATCGTAAAGGGTACTTTTTTTCCACATTATGTGTGGAGAGACTAGGCCCTAGAGGTGCGAGTGTTAGTAAAATGCTTAATTTTTTCTAGCCTGTTGGTGTTAAGATTTGAGTCAGACATCATCTGCTGCTGTACTGTAAAGAATTTAAAGCTTCTACTAATGTTCAGGGCAGAAATTAGAGTGTTCATCCTGGAGAAAGTTATGCTACTGGTAGATTCAGGAGCTAAAGGGATTATGTTATGCTTTTGAAAATCTAGCTCTGAAAGGGAAGTTTTTGGTAAAACAGATGGACACCAAGATCTTCAAGGACCAGCTAGATTTGTGGCATTTTATCAAAAGACTAGAACTGCCCAATGGTTTACCCAATGAGAAAGGCAAGAATAATATATTTTTTTATTTTTGTCTTTCATGTTTGATATGCAGGAGTCCCTCAAAGGGTGAAAATGTGTTGATTCTTAACACAAACTTAAAGAATTATTCCTTACAATCACTGAACAAACTTTTTGCCCTTCTCCAGCTTTTACACTGCAGTCAGTACTGTGAGGTCTAAGGATCGTGTTGCCTAATTGTGGTCCTGAAGCATCATGGGCCTAGGCACAACTTTTCAACCAGACATGCTCCGTAGTCAATGGAAAGACAGGAGATTCTGCAGAGTGATTAATCTAGCTAACAAACTACTTTGTCTCCAGATAGGTGTCTAACTGAGGTGGATAAATCGCCCTCTGGAGAAGCTTATCTATTCCCGCTAAACCACAAAGGCAGCCTAGGTCATGAGCTGAGCTTGTACAACTAGGTCTTCCAGTGGCTTGAAGGCAGATGAGATGAAACCCACTAGACCAGTCCAGCATCCATGCCATCTCTCTGCAAAGACAGGTTTTTCAGATTGACTCCATGTTGTTTGGGAGGATGTTTTGTTTGTTTTTAGGAGGAAGATCATAGAATCATAGAATCATAGAACGGTTTGGGTTGGAAGGGACCTTAAAGATCATAAAGTTCCAACCCCCCTGCCATGGGCAGGGACACCCTCCACTAGACCAGGTTGCTCAAAGCCTCATCCAGCCTGGCCTTGAACACCTCCAGGGATGGGGCATCCACAACCTCCCTGGGCAGATGGTGAATGGGATTACAGTAGTTGGGTCTTTTTCCTTGAAAATGTAAGTAAATAACCATTTTGATAACTTTTTGTCCCTCCATTTGATGTGTTTTATGCACAAGATTAATTTTGATTTACTGGTTGTAGATAAATGTTCAACTATATCTTCTAATATAATAATAAAGTAATTTTCTTGTCTTTCACTGTGTTATTTCCTCTGCTTCATAGAGACTACATCTAGAAAACAGAGTGCTTGACTGCTTCCACATTTCTATAAAGTCAAAAAGTAGACAATCTACTGAGACAATCACCTTTCTAGAGAAACCGTAAAGAAATCCAAGAGGCAGATTCTATACTAACTCATTCATAACAAAAATGGATTAACGTCAAAACACAGACTTGGAGTGTGTATGTCCACAATAACAAGAACTGACAGAAAAAAATTATGGATCTGTGTCTAAACGGCTTTTCCACTTACTGCTGCAGAAAACATAAGTTATACACTTTGTGACCATCTGTAATGTCAGTATTAGCATCTGCTCCCAATTTACTGTATAGTGCTATTGTATATATTATTTGCTTTGGAAGTTGCTTGCAGTTTCTAGAACTACATCGTAACTGTCTGATTTTTTTTTTTAATGCATTCCAAAAATCTACAAAGCTATAGCTAATTAGCAGAATGACTCAACTCTAACAGCATTTTTGTAGTAGTGATTTCCTTTTTGCTATCTTCCACCAATGTTTGTTTAATATGTTAAGTACATAAGAGTGGTGTTTGAATATGTGTGTGTGTAAACTTACGTGCTGGCATATGCTAACACAGTTTTCTTTCCCGATACTTGTGGAAACTGGTTACTAATCACTTCTGTTAGTCTAACTTCACATCATTTAGATAGCTTATCCTCTTAGGATAATTTCTTAGCTATGAAAAAGAGGATGCTGAAAAGAATAAAAATATGGAAAAGAGGAGATGTAAAACCTGTTTAGAAGATAACAGTTCAGGGAAAGTTGAGGAGGAATGAAGTATTAATTACATTACAAAAAAAAGTTCCAGTGATTTAAGTTGTAAACTTCTTCAAAGTTGAAAAAGACAGAATTTTAAGGTTTCTTTTAGGTATCAGTCGTACTGTCACACACGGCTTCATGGGGCAGGCCAGCCTAATATGGGGGTTAGAAGTATGTTCTGCCTTATTACCTGGCTGTCACAAGCAAGGAAAACAAGTTTGTATTAAGCAAAAAGTCCAAGACATTTCTTACAGGAATAGTAAGTCAGTTATATAGTTTGTGATGGATAACAAAAGATAATATTGACTTTGAAATTTAGCAGTTTTATTCCGCTCTTTATCAAGGACTGAAGCATTAGGCTCTTGTTGTCTGACATAAAAATTACTGACAGACTGGATAAATATTCAGTTGTTTTCCTGGAACATATCCAGAATGTTCATCAGAAACATATTTCTGTACGGTGTCAGCCTTATACCTTTGTGACTCTGTGGATCGCAGCTGCTGCAGGCTGTTAAATATCAGACCTTCCCATTCTCTCATTTTGTAGTCAGCAAGAAATGTGTTGCAAAAAGATGTTGTGATAGATGAGAGGGTCTCAGAAGGTCTGTTTCAGTAAAATTTTAGGAAGTTCACAATTTAAATCACTGGAACCTTTGTGTTTTGTAACAATTTCTTCCTTTCCTCTTTACTTTCAGAAGGCAACTTCTGAAAATCTAATAATTTCTTCACTTATACAGTGTTGCCTCCCCACCAACCTTCTCTCATTTGCTTTCTTTCCTTCCCATCTTTGCTATCAGATTTTGTTTTTGTTTTGCCCTTTTTCTCGCATTCCACATACAAGTTTTACATTGTATATGTGAGTAGATTTGCAGCTTTGGCACAGCTATAAAGGACTGCTTTTAAGTTATTATCAGCTAACTAATACAATCTTTCGTAAATTATGTCCAAGAACTTCACAGAAGCAAAGTACTTGGTGACTTAATACTTGAAATCACCATTCTTGAAAGGCTGTGAAGGTGTTATTTGTTTATATATTTGTTTTCTTTCCTAATGATCAAAGCTTCCTGAGTAAAAAAGATCCACTGAATTTCCGCTGTGCTCTGAAGTTTCTTCATCAGTTTTGGAAGTGTTCTTTCTTATCTCCAGGGTTTCCGAGACAATAAATTTCACAAAGAATAAATGTATTACAGAAATATTAAACCAAAGCAGAAGAAAGTAGTAATTGTTGCTCTTAAAACAAAATAGAAAAATAACAGCAGCAATTCAGGGTAGAGGGGGAAAAAAAAAAAAAAAGAAAAAGTTTCATTTTGTCCTGAAGACGACTGACATTTGCACTTCTTTTTGCCCTTCCCAGAATTTCAGTAATGCAAGCTATGACTGGTTTTCAGGGGGAACCAAGGTGATTCTAACTGCCACTCCGGTACATGCCCTCTATTTCATGCATTATGCCAACAGAAAAGAAAGAAGGAAGGAAGGAAGGAAGGAAGGAAGGAAGGAAGGAAGGAAGGAAGGAAGGAGAAAAAAGAGAAAGAAAGAAAGAAAGAAAGAAAGAAAGAAAGAAAGAAAGAAAGAAAGAAAGAAAAGAAAGTGAAAGATTTAGTTGCCAATTTTGTAGGTAATTTATATGGTCAAAAATAACTTTTCTTTCTTTTGATAGGATGGAATGGAAGGGTATTCTAAAGGTGACAAAAACCAGCACAGTCATAAAAATTATTTTCTACTGGTGTTAAATATATAAAGAAATATTGAAATACCAGAAATACTGGCATTCAAATGTCACCAGAGGAAAATAAAATAAGGCTAATGAAAGTGTAAATTCCTTTTATAATTATGAATATTAGCATGTTATGTCTCACAATGCACAAATATTTGAGAAGTGTAAGCATCTGGGACTTGGCTGAAGAGGCTCAGTAGTTGTCTCTGTTCATCCTCTGCCCTGGCCTCTGCGTGACCTTCAGCAAGCCCTTCATGCTCCCTATCAGTAAAACAGAGACAATGATATTTAAAGAAATCTGCAGCTACAGCACTTCAGCTGTTGATCTCACCCTAAGAAGGATTCCCAGGCTGCTGGTGATTATAACAGTGGGAAGACATTTCTGGTAATGACACCACTGTGGAGAAAAATTAAGCTCATCTCCTGTCTTTAAAGTTCCTGTGCATGTCCCTTGTTGCAAGAGGTGTTAACAGCAGAGTCATAGCTATGTTCTGTCTCTGTTTATTGCTCTCCAAAATCCATTTGCAGCTGGATATAGACTTTATTTCCTGTCTAAGCCCCCTACACAGGGGCAGAGTGTGATACGGAGCTGTCATCATCTTCCTTTTGCAGGAGTGTGGCATCCGGATGGGATCTTGGCAGTTCCCCTCGGGGCAGGGGGGCAAGGAGGTGGGGGCAGTGAGGGTGGTGGTGGTGCATGCATGTGTGCAATTTGACTGCTTGCTCCTGTACAGCTTATGCAGTCACTTTCTTTTGTCTAAAGAGAAAGCAGAGTTGGGAAATATTGCTGTGGCAATATTCTTTATAGAGGTGGAAGCGACCCTATGTGAGGCAAGGCAAAAGCAAAGTCAGGCTAGATATTAGGAAGTGTTTCATGGAGCCAGCAACTGTGTAAGGTAGGTACATTAATAGCGTACTTCACGTAAGTGTTGTGGTTTTGCTTGCAGTACACTGTATTTTGAGCCTTTGAGTGGCTACCAGCCTGCTGACTGTGAAACACTGCTGCCTGTTTGTGTTCTGGCTGGTGCCAGAAAGAAGATTTCTTCCAGAGTATCTGCAAGAGGCTTCACTGTTGTTTTTCTTTTTAAGTTTTATTAAAGTAAATCTAAAGTAAAAACTAAAGAGGCATGTGTATTTGGGTGATCTCTATTACTCCATTTACTGAAATGTAAAAATGTTCAAAAAAACCCTAAAAATTTTATAAAGGACAGCAATGAAAAGTGTGAGCCTTTTAAATGTCCAATTTATTAGCTGCTGCTCCGAGATCTGTTACATCGCACTTTGAAGTATTGTGTTCTATAAATGCTAGAAGGAATCAAGGAAAGAGTAAAACGAATGAGATACATGCATAGTTTTGAAAATTAATCATGAAGAAAATGTCAGTATTCTTGATGACTGAGCTAATTAACAGGGGATGAAACAAAAGATGACAAGATGGAAAAAGCTATATCAGGGAATTAGTGTCACAGTACATTGCTTAGCTAAGCAAAACCCCTTTTCAATGGAACAGTAAACATTAGCAGGCCTTTTTTTTATATTTCTGAAGCACAAGAATGTTCCTATTAATTAATATCATAGATGATATTTGCTTCAGTCTTCAAATACTCTTTTCTAAAAGTAAGTTTTTCAGGCAAATGAAAGCATTAAGTACTCTGACACAGCACAAGAGCATGTTAATTTGTAAGAAAAAAAACCCAAAAAACAAAAAACCAAAAAAAAACCAAAAAGAAATGCTGTAACACTGAGTTGCCACACAGGTTCCACTGCTGCTATCCAATGGTTTCATTGACCTGAGCTTGAACTAGTAACTTCTAGTAAACAGTGCTTACAAGTTAAAAATTAAACATATTCATCTTGAATTTAAATTCTGTATATTTTTTTTTTTTTGCCAAAAGTACTTATTCTGCCTTTTCACTCTTAAAAGTTATTCTGGAAAAACCTTCATCTTTATCCTCCTCTTCAGTTCCCATTTAGTCATCAGTTACATCTTCAAATTCCATTTTGTGCTACCTGGCTCCATAAGTCCCTGCACACACAAAGGTGCTGACGCTAGATCTTTCCAGGAGTCAATTAGTTGCTTGAAGCTCTTGTTCAAGTTAAAATTCCTGAGTTTCAAACTCTACCAGGGGAAAAGCTTTCTTATTACAAGAGAATGATCCTTTAGCTTCAGAGCATGCCCAGAAATAAGTCCTGACAGATTACATAGCAGGGCAGACCTGGATGTATACCTTACCAGACAATGTAGCATAGTTTTCTCTCTCCTACAATAAGTAAAATGTGTTTATATATGATGGACTAGCTCCAAAAGAAGATTTAGAGAAGCAGATTTGTACTGGAGTAGTCAACATACCACGGTGAGGATAGCCAAATAGAAAATACTCAGGATCAAAACATTCCTCCTTTAAGGATGTAATAGGGATGTTCTTGAAGGATGTAGAAAATCAATTTATATCTCTTTGCATTCTACACCAGATAGGGGATTTAAGTTTCCTGCAGCACTAGTGGGTAACCTACCAAACTACTAACTATTCTCTCTCTCTTCAGATTTTTGTTTATTTTGTGCTTTTGTCTTTCCTCAAAGGAAATGGAGTAAAAGGCATGCCTTGCCTTAAAAGGGAACTTTGAAGAGGAGATTTATTCCAGACTAATATTCATAGTTCAAGAACCCAAGAGAAGGAAGCTACGTAAAATTTCAGAGATGCTTACTCATCTCTGCTTGCTTCTACTTGGTAGCTCCCAGCCTTTCCTCTGTACATCAATCATAATTAGCTTAAATAGTGCCTTGCTTGGTTACCTTCTAAAAATTATTTCCTCAGACATCTAAATCTGACCAAATAATCTAGAGTTAACTGAAGATCAGGCATGAATTATTGCATTCACTATATATGTTTGATGATCTGACTCTTAAATCATGAGCTCAAAACCCCCAAAACCCTCCACAAGGACTCTCACCTAAACCCAAGAAAACAGGGGAGAAAGATACCCATAAGGACTTGCCAAAGGAGGATTCACCATGCAATATGAACTCTTCCAGATGTTTTATTTATGCAGTGCTGAGGGAAATTCATCATCACTCCAAATCCCACGGCTGGGCTAATGAACTTGGAGACATCAACTATCTGCTTGGCCCTGTTTTTAACAGCACTGTAGTTAAAAGTATTCTCAGTGTAGGAGAATCTTCAGTAAATGCACTAGAAGACCTCATTCTTTCTCTCTTACAAATATGTAATGACAGGGAAGGATAACATGCTGCTTTTCTTCTGTTCAGAAAGGAGGAGTTCACACTAGAAGGATATGTGATACATTTTGACAAATAAATGCCTCTCTCCATTTAAATAGTCTATTTTTTCTTTGCTGTAAAAGTTTTAATGAGGTGAATATCCAGCCCCTACAACAATAACACTTTAGTTGTGAAGCACCTTGCAAGGCAGGTGGAGTCCTGATTTCATTGCACTGCATGAGTTCGGCATTCAGTGGGAACAATATTAAACCAATTTTGCTCTCAAAAATCCAACCTATTTAGTACATGCCAAACCAAGATAAATATTTTCAAATATGTTTTATCTGCACTAAGAAGAGTTGTTTTAAGATGGGGCAAAGCCAACTATTTTTTTTTTTGTTATTAAAATATGTAGCAGAAAACAAAAAGAAAACAGAAATTTATAATTTATAAAACACAAGATACACCACAATATCTGTGGTCTGAAAAGGACATTTGCATATTTCTTCAGTGCTGTGTGCAGGACAGATTTATTAGGAGATGTAAGGAAATGTACTACATGATAGTGAAATTAACTTTCCCCCCTAATGGTTGGGTCTTATAGAAATATACTCACTGCTGAGGCTGGAGGAGTTTTTAAATTCCATGCTTGCAATTCAGAAATAATTTGGTTTTGGGAATAATCAAGAGTATGACAGTTTGTCTACAAATATGTCACTATCTGTTTACTTCACCGTGCATCAATTGGATTAGTTCCTTATACACGGAGAAGAAGCTGAATCAGCTGTTGCAGATTCCCTGCTGCCTTGTCTGCCTCTGCAACCTGCAAAGGACACCTCCTGCTACCAGAGAAAGCAGGGAGTGAAAACCCAGATACCTTGCCCTTGACTTGGTTACACAAAAAAAAAATGGTTAGTAATAAATTAAAGGGGCTTCTATGGAGACAGGCATTAGCTTTATGCATCGTTACCCCTTTTCTGCACCATAGTTTGCGTAAGTGTCAGAGGAATTTCAATGGTTCACCAATTACTGGAAAACTTCAGAATCAAACGTTTGACTGAACGATGGCTGGATGTTTTTTAAGTCTGCTTTTCCCTCTGAAAAAAGCTGATGCCTGCATTAAGCTAAGATCAATTGAAAAATGTATTCAGCATTTCAGAGATACCCAGAAGCAAAATAACAGTATCAAGAGCTAAGCTTTCTTATGCTTCCTTTGTATATGTCAACTTATATTATCCTGTGCTATGTAGAATCCTTCCCAGTGTACTTAATACTATAATGAAAGAGGACCATTAATATGTAAAGTCACAAGACTCTTGCATTCATATTCAAAATAGATTGCATGCAACCACACCTCTGATCTGAACTTTTGAACCTGGAACCTATAAAATCTGCATTTTATACAGTCCTGAGAGTTTTGATAGGGCCTACTAGTGTTTTGTTTTTCCGGACAAAAGTATCCTTGTTCATAGTCTGAAACAGCCACACTAAAGCTGTGATAACTGAATCACTGAAGGTATATATGACCCCTTCCTAAAATGTCTCTTCTTATTCCTTTCGGCATGAAGGTGCAGTACAGAAGTGGCAAGCTCAAAAGAAATACTCTTTAATATCCTAGACAGGATAAATCTTTCTGGGAACAAAAAGGAAAAGAAACAGAAGGGAAAGAGAAAGGAAAGAAGGGAAAGGGAAAGGGAAAGGGAAGGAGAAGGGAAAGGGAAAGGGAAAGGGAAAGAGAAAGGGAAAGGGAAAGGGAAAGGGA
>WKFP01013929.1:282872-326671 GCA_011057875.1 Pterocles orientalis
GGAGATACACAGCCCAAAAGAAATACAGGACATTATATTTAAGGCTAATCTTACCAAACTCAGGCAGATTATGTTGCATTGATGACGAGTTTAGCAGCTTTCAAATGTATACTCAAAGAAGATGATTCTCACTTGCTGTCTTAATATTTCCAGTATACGTAGTATCTCATATTAAGCCTAATGGTTTGCCACATAATTGCATCATTAGTAAACCAGTGTTCATGTTCAGTTTCAACTTTCTATTGGCTTAGAGAAAGGATTTCAAATTTGCATTTAAATGAAATTGAGTAAAGAGTGATAAAGGCTTCAATTAAAAGGCCACCTGTTTTTGTTAATTCATTTTTAATAGGAACAGTAAATATTTTCAGTTCATGTACTTTCTGCTGCAAGACTGGTACATTCTTCTCTTCTTTATCTCTGGTGTCAGACACCCCTCTTTAGATGTGTCTATCATTTTCTCTGACTGAAGGAACCTGTTCCAAGCTTTATGAATCTGTTGGTATAAGACAAAAAGTAAAGTTAAATACAGAGCTACTTAAAAAACATAAGCATAAAAAACTAATGTGATAAAATTAAATTCTTCAAATAAACTATTTTTTAAAATTAGTGATTTCAGTTGTTTCCTCAAAAAAAAAAAAAGCCACAATCTTTATTTACCCTCCTCTTGGAGCTTACTAACCTCAGGCACACTGGTATGAAACAAAAGTAATCTCCTATGTCACAATTATGTAACACAATTATAATTTAAGGATTACAAATATGTAAAACAGAAATAATGACAAGCAGTTTTCGTGGAATGTAAATCCAACTGGTCTTCACAGAGTATGAGCTTCAACTGGCACCTGGAAACATTACGTCTTCCTATAAAATCTCCTCCTTTGATGCTAAATCTTTTGCTTTTTAGTCTTGCTTGATATGTTTACAGCTCTAGTTCCGTCCAGATGCCATTAGTAACGTGGTAGCTCATCTTGTTTTTCTAATACTTTTGAAATAATTTGTAGCCATAATTGCTTCTCTGTTTTCCATTTACTGTAACCATAAGCACTAATTTGCTAACAACCTCTACACTTCTGTTACAACCAAAGCTTAAAAATCCAAGTAATTTCCTCAAGAACAATTTGTACTGGACACCCTTCTCTTTGGGGATTCGATGTAAGCATTTAAATAAAGAACTGAAGCATTTAATTAGTATGTGCTTGCTTCCTGCTAGCAGGACATCACACTAGTGAGTAAATGGATTAAGTTCTTGTAACACAAACCAGGAGACATCTTGACAGTTGTGTTTTTTGTTCTCAGATGTCTAGTTAAGGGAAACACAGGGATTCAATCTCATCTCTGAAAACTTTATCTTTGACTTAAATTATTATTGTTTTTTAATGCTACCTGGCTTTCCAAAATAAACTTAGCAAGTGCTTTTGTTTTTTTGCTTCTAGTGGAATGAAGAAGGGAATTGACAGGAATGTAAACAGAAGATATTCCTGGGAAACTGCAGGTTAGGGGATTTACCCCCTGTTTGTTACAAGTTAAACATTTGCAAAAGAAAATAAATACTGCAGAACTCTCTCTCCTCACCTCTTCCCCTCTCCCTTCTCCCTCCTGTATGCATCTCTGATTGACATACCCATATAATTTGTTTGGTTTTGTATTTGCTGAATGAAGGAATGCATCAGGAGTTTTAAATAATTGATTTTTTATTTGGCTCAGATTCCACTTCTTAACTGGTAACTGCTTCAGTTGTTGTTTTCTTTTAGTGCTTACAAAGCCAAACTGAAAATATCTCTTGAAGTTCAACATGAGTACATGTTGCAAAAGGTTTGGACCTAATGCTCTGCCATTAAATAAATGTATGAATCTTTTTCTTTAAAGTTAGAAAGCTAAGGAAACTGGAACAAAGCATATAAATAACTGATTCCAGTTCAGCTCAAAGGGTCAAAGGCTCTAACTAGTTACTATGCCTATGGAGAAGGGACCACTTAATGCTCTCCAACCCATTTCAAAGGACTCTGTGCTCTTTCACTCCCCTGGTAAAGCTGTGTATGAGTAATTATTGCTGTAGCTGTTACAGATTAAACTGAAATGGCGAAAAGAGACTGCATGAATATCAAGGCAAAGCAGTGGGAAACAGCAGCTTCTCACTCAGTGGCCACCTGCAGCCCTACAATATGAACATTTAAGATGCTGACCAGACCACTGTAAAAGCCAGAGCATGCTCTGGTTTATTGACTGAAATGGCAAGTGCTGAAGGATACTTATTCATCTACTTTCCATCAATTTCATTTGTAGTTAAATATCTACGTATATTTTCCGGACATTGAAGGGTACCTGACATTTATTGTCATATTAGAATGTCTAGCTAAGTTCATTTGTGTCCAGTGAGGAACTACATTCAATAAGAAACTAGGTTTTCTGCAGCCTACCTGGAGGAAAAAGTTTTTTTCCTATAAAAGCATAGTTAGGAATGTCACCAGGTAGAAAAATTATTTTGGAAACCTGAACACAACAAAGTTGTGTTTTCCTTAAAGAAACAACAATTTTGTTTTCATTTGCAGAATTATTTATTAATTTAATTTAAAAACTGCTTAAAAACACAGGTGGGTTTTGACATCTTGAGTTTTCAAAGAAATATGCAAGTTTTGCTGAAAACTTCTTTTTCTCCAAAGAATGCTTTAAAAACCTGGTTTGAGACACAACTCTACTGTCTCCAATTATAAATACCCAGTTTTTACCAGTGCAAAAGGAGCAATATTTTGAGGGGAGGGAGAAATGACTATCAGATTAAAATTTTATGATATTTGGATAATTGCACAGTACTGCTTATGAGGATAATGAACCATTTCTCAGCGAAAAAAACCCAAAACTAGTGCTGAACAGAATTTACATACTTTTGATTGTGACATTTATTGGCCAGTAGAGGAAAATATTTAAACATCTTATTTTGTTGGATTGTGAACATGAATCTAAAGGATACGCTACGATGGTTAGTTTAAAACCACACAGAAACTCCTCTTTAGAAGAGTTCTAAGGTACGTTCAGAGTCCTGTTCTTTGATTTTTTATTTGCTTATTGTTTTTTTTTTTTTTGCTTGTTTGTTTGTTTTGCTGGTGGATTACCGAGTAGTCTTGCTGGTGGATTACTGAGGTTGGGCTGAGAGCACTTTCAGCACTGATTTCATCTAATATTACAATGGTGGTCTGTGAGCCTCACCTTAATAACGCAAGGGGGTAGGAATCCATCTCTGTAGGTTGGTGGCATCTGGAGAACAGTTAGGAGGAAGCAGTGACAAGGCAGATAAATCTACCATTATGTGGCTCCGCCAACTGCTGCCTAACCCCTCCCATGGACAGCATGAAGATAAATGGAGTAGGCATCTCACTGTCATTGGGTTGAATTGTATTATTCTTTTCAGCTGCTCTGTCCTGCTCTAAAGCAGTAAAGAAGCCATAAACCACACTTCACGTTTAAACCACCCTTTGGGCTTCTGTCTATTTCAGGAGAAATGCAAGCCAGAATTGCAAATCCAACTGATCCTTTTTCTACTTCTGAGGTCTTTTTGGATTGTCCTTGTCATGAAGAAGGTTTAAAATGTCTGAGGGTTTGGTTTAACATATGCTTATGACTGGTGGAGGGCACAGGGTAGGATGGGAATTTTGATAATCTGTCAAGTAGATGTTAAAGATAGCTTCTGCTGTGTCCCCCTGGAAAAATTACTTTGTCGTGCCATGCTGTTCCCAGTCCAGCTCTATTCTTTGTAAAGGTACCATTGAAACTCTCCAAACTGATCCAAAACCTGGCTGACACTATACCCACCTTTGTCTATGCAGTGAGAGCAACACACCTCAGAAGAGTTATAGTCCAGCCTAGCACTGAATTAATCAGGAAACATCACAAAGAAATCTCTCACTCAGCTTTAATTAGGATTTGCCAGTCAGAGGTCATCCTCTATTCTGGTTAATACCACTTGTACCACCTGAAAAAAAAAAAAAAGAGTTGTAAGATTAAGTCTAGTTTCTGAATATGTTAAAAACATATTAAACTTGTAGATTACATTGTAGTTAAAACTACATTATGAAAGAGAAGTTTCACACACTGTTCAGTTTTTGGGTTTGTTTGGGTGGTTTTTTGGTGAATATTTTAGGAAGATTTTGCCTCCTGATATCTGTGATACACAACATATACACAGGAAACCTCACACATCCAATAGGTTTGATCAAAGAATATCAGTGTCACTTCCTTATTGTGTTGGTTTCTCAAAAAAAAAGAAAAATTAACATTTTTACTTCAATAATATGGAAAATAGATAACATGAGGTCTTAAAGGTCTGATAAACCTTTAGAAGCTATTATGATAGTAGTAAAGGAAAGATGAGTGCCAGTTAAACAAGCAGTTTAACGTTCATAAGCAATTAAAAGATACAACGCACTTTAGAAAAAAATCACTGAATTTATTTTTGACAATGACAGCATGGAGATTTAGGGTGAAGAAGTAAATTGAAAACATACAGTACTTTACTATGCAATAAAAAAAATCTAAGCAAAGATAGAGGAAGAGAAGGCGAGTGAGTATGAATAGATTTGTATGTGCATGAGACAGAATGTGTATATAAACACACAAAATTAGGCATTTATACACATATGTATACATCACACATAAATGAAAAAATATGTGATTATCATGTTTTATCCTCTTATAGTTCCATCACAGACGTGTCCATCTTGTATTTCCAGAAGATGTCTGAGGGTTCGAAGTTTTACCGTGAAGGGCTTACTGTTTACCTTTAAGTCATCAAATTTACACCAATACAGAAATCCATTTACTGTCATGATTAAAAGTACCATTGGAAAAAGGTTTCGTCCCTGAGCTCAGTAACAGCACAAAGACTTTGATGGAGACCTTGCTTGTAAAAAGAACCATTTAATGGTGCTTACTAATTTAATGTATGACAAACAGTCCATACTTTCCCAGTTTCTGCTCTCAGCATGCCATATGCATAGTGCTGGTCAGTTTTTTGTATTGAACTGTCTGTTTTCTAGTATTTTTAATCAAATCCCCTTCTCACCATTATGTGAGATTCCTTACGCATTGGAGACATTTCTCTTTAAACATGCCTGAAATTAGAGTAATTGGTCTTTGCCTAATATCGACCTCCATTGAAATTAATGAAATACCTGCTCTGCTGAAGCATTCCTCATACTTGTCCAACATGGAACCATTTTAATAATTTCTGAGCCTCACCAAATACTGTATTAATAACACACACACTAATATTTAATGTATTTCTGATCTAACATTTAATGCTAGAGAAACCTCCCTTCCACTACTCCCCAAACAATTGTTTGGATAAAGAAGGTAGTTAGGCTTTCTCTACATAAGATTCAATCTAAAATTACTTGATACAGGTTAACATTTGTATCAGTTTAAGTCCATACACAGTACAGAACTAAGCCCAAAATAAAGGGAGAGGTGGAGTGAAATTATGTGATCCTGGATGTATTACTTGCTTTGGGAGTGCCTGCTGCGTTGGATATTGTTAATGAGATGGGAAAAAGCCTTTTAAATCTCCCTAGTAAATCTGCAATTCATCGCAGTTGTTGTGGTTGTCATTCATTTTAACATTTTACTTGGGGCTGTCGAAAGCACAGAATGGATTTGGGTGTAGGATAAAGCATGCAAGAATCAACTTAATTCCTGAAAAATGAAATAAATATATATTTTTTTTTCTTCAGAACCAGCAGTAACTGTCTCTAATAAATTCAATGACTAAAGATTGGTACTTTTATCTGGAATTTCACTGTTAAATTTAAGTACACGGTTTTCATGGTGAACTACATTGAAAATATAAGAAATATCTTTGTGTTTATTTTTGAAACCTGATACAATACTCTTATTCTGCCTCCTGAAGCTCATTTCATATCTTACCTTTGTTCTTTACACTGCCATAAGGCTTTTTTTTTTTCTTTCCTATTAATGCTTTAATCCATGCGATCAATTTGTGTTCTTTGTTCACGATGAACTTGGTTTTTATCCACATAAATTTTAATTTAAGATGAATTACAAAATTTTGTTGCTAACACTGACATATTTCAATATTGTTCATTAAGTTTAATTTTAAAATATGATATTAAAAATAATTGAACTGCAAAAAAAATAGTATTTAGGAAATATTATACATGTGAAAATGCAGAAAACTGCATTGCTTATCTGAAATAAACAGGTCTAGGCTTCACCACTTTCCATTGCACAGCGCAGAAACCACAGGAAAAATGGCTTTTTTCTCAGGGCTGAGAAAAAAACATGTGTCAGCATATTACGTTTTTTTGCTCACCTGCATATTATCGTCCTTACATGCATCATTATATTATACACTTCCATTTCTTGTTTTAAAAGGTATTTTTCAGTTTTCTTGTTTTCCAACGTTTTTAAAAAATCCATTCATGCACATATGAAAGTAATTTGGAACTTAGTCTTATCTGATACACAAATAGGAAGAAATCAATAATATGTCAAAATTTGTTTATGCAAAGTCTTTTTTTTTTTATTTGGTGAACTTGACGGTAGAGAGATTTTCACATACTTAAAGACTACCAAAATGACTATTTCCCAGTCTATAAAACCAACTTCATGTTGCTAGAAAATATAGAATACTTTTAATCCATGGAATAATTATAACTTTGTATATGTCTCAGCATTTCAGTATGTCGAACACTGATAAAAAGAAATATTTCTCATAGTTCTGAAACTGATTTGGTGGGTGAGGATAAAATAATTGAAAACTTTTGTTACACAGGATTTAAAGCCAAATGAGAACTTCCCTGTAGTGTACTTTGCTGCATTATGCAATATTAAGCAATTAACTTCAAGCAAATATTCATTTTCATTTCCCATTAATTCTCTGGTCAGACAGATGTCCTCCAAAATTAATCTTAGGGGTACTGGTTGCAAATGATGATATGTTGTCAAAGTTGATAGAAGATGATATGCTGAACTTCATATTTCTTCAAATATTCCTAATTCAGTTTCATTGTTGTCCTGAAGATAACCAGACAAATGGTCGATTATTCTTTCAAGTGTGCATCACAGAACAATGACAACAAACATTTTTGTATTTCTGTTAAATGTAGGGAAAAATATATTTTTTTTCATCAAGGAATTAAATGCTTTGTTTTCAAGTTAGAAAAAGTTGATGTATTGTTTTCAGTACATTAAACTTTTGCTTTATCAAGGTTTATCTTGTGGATTAATCTTAGAAAATGACAGCATTTGACTTTTTTCTTATGAAGCAAAGTATGTGAAAGGCTATGGATCAATTCTGTTACCTCTGCATATTTTTTATTTCTCATTATTAATAACAAAGAAATATTAAAATATTTTCTTCCTAGAAGAATAATTATGATAGAATTATTTTTATATGGCCTTGATTAAGCCATTTGCTTGCCTCATTACCTACACTACCTGGAACACAATGTTCACCAAACTTTGCAGAAAAACATGTGAGCAACTTATATGAAAATAATTTTGTTTCTTATAGCTCCTAATGTGCTTTTTGTTAAGTAGAGTGTTTGTTTTGGTATGTTTTGGTTTGGTTTTTCTTACATGGTACTTCAATATATGTGTAAAACAATCTGAGAAATTGTATTTTAAAGAACACAAGTCAGGGAGATAAAAATCCATACCTACGGTTTCATTCTGTACGTGAAATTTCAACACACTATAAAGAGTGATGGTGTTTTTTTGGTTGTTTTTTAAGGAGTATGTAATACCGTTTGTGATGGGTTTACCCTTGACAGGGAACCAAGCCCACATAGACTGCTCTCATACTCCTCCTCTCCACCCCAGGGATGAGGGAGAGAATTAAAGGAGTAAAGGGAAAAAAAGACTCGTGGGTTGACATATGAACAATTTAATAACTAAACTACAATAATATTGAAAATATTGGTATATACAAATAAAAACGCCCATTCCCAGCTAAAGATCCTGGAGCAGGGAGAGTCCTGAAACCACACTCCCAGAAGAGATAAGAGCCTGAGCGTCCCAAACCACGAGCTGACTGAGGGAGGGCGACGGCCTGACAAGAGGGACAACCCCGAGAGAGCTGACCTGGAAAGACAGCTGACCTGGAGGCAAAGGATTCCGGAACCAAAAGGGACGAGCTTCTGGAGGGTCCTCACCTATATACTGGGCATGAAGTGTATGTTATGCAATAGACTATTGGCCACTCTGGGTCTCAATCCCAAACTTAAGATCAAATCCTGGGCTAGTAACTGGGGCAGTGCTCCCGCCAAGCTTATCCTGCACCTGTGGACAGCAGAGAGGCTGAAAGACCTTGGACTTTCCTGGCTATAACTATAAACATCACTGTTATCAGCTTTCTTCTTAGCACAAATCCAAAACACTCTTCTTGCTAGCCACTATGAAGAAAATTAACTCTCTTTCAGCTGAACTCAGGACACCATTAAAGACTCAGTGTCTATATTAAAGTCTGCATTAAATACAAGGTATGGGTTGACATATGCATGCAAACTTACTGCAGAAACACCCTGTAGCTCAAATCAGAACACTCCAGACATTTTGTCAGGCAGCGTGACGAAGGTTCTGCATGGGATGATTTGACCTGTGTCACAGTCACCTCAGAATCCTGACTGATAAATTAATACCTATATACACTGAGAAGGACACAGAATTTGTTCCTTTTGCACAAATACATGTTGTAACTTGCTTTTAAACCTTTGGGTCCGAATCAGAATCCCTTAAACTTTGGGCCCTCTCTAAATATTATGAAACTGTGATATCAGTTATCTGATATCTGACAGCAGATTTGTCTTGTGAAAACTGAATTTTAACAGCATATACAATGTTATCATTATTATTGCTATTATTATCCTTACAACTCTGATCACTGTTGGTTTTAGATATGCAACAGAAATAATTTTTTTTTATAAAAGGAAATATTAATTTGACTGTCAGTTGAAGATACTTCAAGATATGTTATAAGACAGCAGAGGATTACACAGCCATCACCCTCTGTTTTTTGTCATCCAAGTGTTGATCCTCCAAGCATTCTTATTTACAATTTTGTAAATAGGAGTGAAAATGAAGGAAAAAACACCATATTTTATGGAACAGGATTTATCCGTGCTTTCACTGGATGAGCAGCTGGAAAGATACCCTGACTCATTTCTTTCAGAATGAACCCAATCACCTTCTGTAAAATTGTATTTCCAAGAGGTTTTCCCATATAATTATTTCTATGTGAGTGGAGAATCTAGGCAAAAACCCACTTTCCTTTTTTCTGAAATCCTTTACAGTAGAGTGAGAAAAGCTGATGTTAATGCAGGCACAGATACAGCTGCTATCTATGTAGGGAAGAGATGAGAAGAGTGGTAAAGTGTCTTAATTATATCAGAGGGCCAACAATATTTCCCCCTAACATGAGGTAGTGGTTGGGATATAGTTGCCTTCTTCATCCAGTGGACGGTACTCTTTCTCCGGTTCCTGAGCAAGCAAACAGAACAGCATTTGTACCAGTGAATACTCAACCAAATATAAAGCACATGTAAATTACACTGGATAAGGAAATGTCACCGTGGTGATTTTGCAGCCTAGGATTTGTAAATCCTGCAGGACATTAGCATCTCTTCTATATCTTCAGAGGAGTCAATACACCCTTGTAAACAATGGCGATCTTGCACATATGAAACCATGATTTTTTATGTCAATATGAGAACAATAATAACGAAAATAATAATGATCTGTGCTACAGCAACTAATCTTATATTGGAACAGTTATGACTGTGGACTATTTATATTGAATATCTTGTCCTACTTTTATAGTCTTAAAATTTATCCATTATGAATTATGAGGAATTTTTTTCTCGTTTTGCAAGAATTACAGCACAAGATTTAGGCTTCGGGTTGATCTCATTTAGCTCCATAATACGAGGATTAAGGATATGAAGCCTACAAAAGAATATTTTTACCCAGGCATGAATTTCACACTACATAACTAAATGTACAAAATAATAAGAACAGAAGAATATCCTCCACTCCAACAACAATATTTGGAATTACAGTCATCTTCTGCAAATAGTGTTCATTTTTATCACAAGCTATTTTAAGTTCCTTTTTCTGATGCATGCTTCCTCTTTCCCTAAACTCAAAGATTTTAAGAAAGATTCTGCCTAAAGGAAGTAAGTTGTATCAGTAACTCAGTGACATATAATTCTTTTCCACTTTGTCATTTGTTTTGTAATGCTATTGTTTTGTTGAATTATACATCTAAGATATCTTCTATCCTCTGTTAAAGCCATCCAAATATTATTCTCAATTCTAAGGTTTTTTTTCAAGATTTTGTGAACAAATGTACTGCAAGCCAAAATTTCAGAAGCCATTTTCATTTGTTACAAATGTCTTATTCTATCTTCTCTATACATATCTGTCTTTAGTCTTCTACCATCCAGCCCTCTCAGTAACTGAAATATGTAGGAACCAGTTTCATTCCACTGTCTTCATTCAAGATTTGTAGGTGACTTCATTAAATGCAAAATGTGCTTACAATTTTGCTTCATCGCCATGCATCCATTCTACATATGAAGTCTTCATCATGAAAAATATCCAGCTCTCTTCTATCTATAGCTGAAAGTCTATGTCAGAGATCTGAAGAATCTTTGAATTTCATTTCAAGTGTTGTCCTAAAAATGTCCTTGGAACAAGACAGGGCGTACTTCCAAGCAGAAACAGGGTAAGAAACAAGAAAAGTCAAGAGGGGTCTTAAACAGGAAATCTCTGATATTATGTAGCTGGAAATTGTATAGAAAATTAACTGTAACCCTCTGAATGGATGACAGCTTTTTGCTACTATTTCTCAGTTAAGGCTGAGAGTGCCTCTGATTGGGCTTTCCAATAAATATTCTCCCCAGAGAGTAAACCTGTGGATAATGCAGAACAAAATTTTGCTCTAAGCTGCAAAAACATATTCAAACATCTACTGGTTTAAAGATCGGGTGGTATACTGATTTCTCTGCCTAACCATCCCACAAGAAAGGAAATTCTGGGATGTGTACCATGGCTCACAGGAATTCACCAGATTTGTCCAGCAGGACCAGATGAACTCAGAAGACTTTAGAGATTTATGAAGCTGCCTAGAATTTTTAGTGCTAAAAAGAAAAATATAGTTTTGGAAAAAAAAAAAAAGCTGGTTGTCGTCTTCACTTGTCAGATCAGAAACTTAGATTTTTGAGAGAAAATGTATTAGAACACCTATTTCAAATTAAAAGGAGACTGATGTCAGAAAAGATGAATTCTTAGTGTCTTTTGAGGACTGCCAACTGAGTAAGACGGAAATAACACACATCAGCACATAATTTGTTTTACCTTGGTTTCATTTCTTTTAAAACTTTTGTTTTTCAAGCTTTCATTTTGGCTATAATCAGTAATAGGAAATTCTTTGATCACCCAATTTTTTTTTTACAGAAAACTCTTAGGAAACAACATATTTCTTTTCCAGCTACTGTCATACACATAGCAACAAGATTCTAAACTGCTTTCACTTAAACTTTTTCCCATATTAACTAGAAGTATTCATAGTAAGTAGTGATTGCCTGGAGCCTTGTCAAATCTCTCTAAAATCTGTGAAACAAATCCAGAACTGCAGGGCTCTTTTTAGCATGAAATACAGAGCATTCACATGTTTCTTGGGAAGTCTCAACAAACTGAAATATTCAGAGCTTTGCAAAATTACCATATTGGTGATTTACTCTTGAATTCTTTTGATCTAATTGACAGTGATGATTTGTTGTCGATAAAATATTGAAGTATGTGCTTTAAATCTAGTTAGAGAAGCTTACTGAAAACTGCAGATAGAGGGTTATACATATTTCTTGTGAAAAAACAGAAATAAGCAAACAAGCAATAAGGAGTAAAAGAAAACAGAAATGTGCTCATTCCTCTGTCATGAATGATCATAATGAAATTTTATAACTAAGCTAAATTAAAAACAGATAAAGGAAAAAAAGTACAAACCACTCAACAGAAAAAAAACCCAACAAAACAAAACTTCAGAAAGAAAACAAAACCTCTGTCAAATAAATACTCACATACACTTGCGACTTTAGTGGTTGGTTAGGAAATACCAAGAAACCCTCCTAGAAGACATCAGATAATGTAATGAACTTGATAAAGAGGACAACAGAAATTATATTTTCCAAAAGTGCAAAAAACATGTTTCTTCCATTAAAAGGAAAGAAAAATACAGGTAATATTTTTTAAAAGCATGAAAGTCAACATTTCCAATAGTGACCAATGGCTGTACTGTTAAGGACTTGTGTTTTGAAGATTTTCCATCAGCACAAATCTGGAGTTTATGTACATAAAAGAAGTGAAATCTGATTAAATTACTTTTCCATTTGGAATTTAGATATAAATTTAGAAAGGAACTTAATCCCTTCGAAATTAGTAACAGGAGTATAACTGGGATGGTGACTGGCAAAAGAAACAGCACCCTGTGTTTACCTTCCACAGTGGTGCTGGGCAAAATCAAGTAGCTCAGAAAAGAAGTCCTAAAAGTTAGCAAGCTGAAATACAGCTTAGATGGACCAGGATAGGTGTGAAAATCTGTCCGAAATGCTACCGACAAGTGTTTATTGAAATATTTTTTCTCTTCAGGACTTGCTGAGCACTGTTGTAATTTTCACTTCTCCTCATATAAAAAACTCTGAATCCTTCCTCAAAACATGGTATTTAACCTGTTTAGTAGGTTATGAAAAGTAGGTTTTAAATACTAAGTGAAAGAAGAAATTTGAAGGCAAACTTCCTACTCCAAGTGCAGGAATATTGCACCAAGAAATCGAAAGTTTGGTGTCACTGCTTCTGAATGGATCTGGCTCCAGGAGCTATATTTTGACAATAACTCCTGGAATAAGTTCCAGGATGGGGTACTCAGGTGTGGAACGTATACTTTCAGAGTCTCAGTCAAGGCTGGGCACAGAACAAGATACAAATTATTAGTATTATGCACACTAGAATGTTTCTGAGCATACAGAGAAGACCCCCGGTGTCCAGGCAGTTTTCATACTGCAACTCGGATAACAATAAAGTCATGATTTCTTGTTAATGAAGCAGAAGCTGAGCATAAGTTTTCAGGATAATTGTTAAATGCAGTGAAATGCTTTTGTGAATCCTTTTGGGAGGATTTCTCCCTCTTGCACAATTTTGCCCATAGTCACACAGTCAGCCATATCAGTGAGCTGATAATAACCAATATCATGATTAACATTTTAAGAATTCCCTTACGTTACTTCATCAAAGCACTTTAGAGGTAAATCTACAAGTAACTCATAGGTATTTCTTCTACATCCGTGTTTCAGAGGAAAAGAAAAGAACGGGAAGACAGTAATAAAGAAGAAATCTGTCTTCATATCACAGCGACATTAGAGGTTTAGTATGGTTCAGTATTATGTTCAGTTTCTTTTCATTTACTGGCTAGAAACACGTAACTATTTCCACATAAGTATTTTCCATAGCTTGATTTCTTTTAGGTATGAGTCTTGCGTTTGGTATACCATGCTCCTTTTCTCCATATGCATGGCAATTCACCTGGGACTGTTCCTGTTCCCTTCTTTTCCCTACTGTTTTTGTGGCCTTTTTATGCCTCTTTGTTGCTTTTCTCTTTTCTCTGTTTATCATTCTTTCTCTTTCATCCAGACAAATCCTGTGATATTTTTGCAACAGTTGACACTAAATGATATATAACACTGTCAAACTCCACTTGAAATTCAACACTAAATACTTCTGAGATGTGCTCTACTAGTCTGTTTCCCATAGTAGCTCAATGTTATCAACCAGTGACAGCAAAGAACTGTAGAACAAGAGGAGATGGTGGGATGGCAGAAAACATGCAGAACCCCAGCAAAAGGACTCCTACAGACACATGAGCCATTCAGTGCCAGTGAGCACAGATCACCACAATATGACTCCAAATGACTTTACTACGTATAGGCACATAATTTTGTGTTTGACTGAACAGAAGTCTTGGCAAACAAGCAGATAGTCACACGGTTGTTAAGATGATAGCATTCGAGTCGTCTGTAGACAGAAAAAAAAAACTGCAGTATTTGTCAGAATATAATTTTTTATTAAAAACCAAAAATATTGATTCTCTAGGGATGAGCATATGTTATCAGAGTTTATAGTATTTCTGGGAGTGTCTTCCTTCATAAATTACTGGTTCTGCAAACTTTATAGGTTTTCTTTAAAATAATTTCAAATGAACCATAGGCATTGAGTTCCTACTAAAATGTATGTAATACTTTCACATGAAATATTAGATCCTCATACTGAGATTCTTCTGCTTCAACTCATGGCATATATTGAATTTATAACTGCTTCTTTCTGTCAAGCTTTTTCCCAATAATGTGTATTAAAATGATTATATAAAAATAAATTGCATTACACAGTATTGTAATGTTTTCAAAGATGACATTACATTAGTCTAACACAGGTCAATTTGCTCTGGTCCTCTAATAGCACGGATAATACCTTGCTTTGTGGGTGTTTTTGTTCTTGTTATTTCTGATTTTCCCTTTTTTCCTGGAAGAAATGTGCAACATTTCCCGGCACACATAAATAAGATCTGTTTTTACATTGTACTGCGGGCACTGCGTCTAGGTTTACTTCAGCCAGCTAAATCTAATAAACATCTACTGGGATAGTAATTTTTAAGTTCAAGTTCAATATCAAACATGTCAGCAGTGCACTTAGCAAGAAGCAGGGCAGCAGTTTGAAGAAAATGCAGATCCAGTCACCAGTAATTTTTATCAAATTGTAAACCCTTGTTAGAGTGCTGAGATTTCATCAGCTAACAATACTTAAATAAAGGCAATCCTTCTGCAGGAGGTGATTGTTTTTCTTAGGCATAGGTAGATTAAACATCAATTCATTTACATAATTTTGACACATGCTCTGTCATTCACATCTTCATCATCCACATTTGTGAAATTAATATGATATTTTGCATGGTGTTATCAGGAAGTTTCATGCTGATAGAAACAGGCTGGCATTTGTACTTATTATCTTATACCTACTGATGTCATTTTTCTTTCAGGCAATTTTTTCTCTTTGTAAAATAATTGCTGATGACCCCCCAAAATTAAACATCCTATTAAGAGGTGTGAAATATTGTGGTAAATGATACAGAATTACTTTAGAGGGATTAGTTGTACAGTGTGATACTGAAGGTCTGTGTATACTTAGCAGATAGATTAAAGATACTGAACATATGTTTCAAGCAACAGAAATTATTTCTGGGCAATGATTACAAAAAGACAAAGAGGACACCTTATTTTTGGAACTTAAATTAAAAAAATTAGGCATTAAAATTTTTGTCTAATGACTGCTGACAAACTTTGAAGTTACCTTGTCTGACTACACAACCACCAAGTCCTGAGATAGGTAAGTTATTTGATACCTAAAGACAAAAGGATCCTTAAAATAGTTATTCCAATCTACTTAGTCGTTATGCAGAAAGTGTTTTCAGCAATCACTTTATGACTTGCATGTTCCAACCAGAGCACCTTTCAGCTGAGGAGAGGCTGAGATAGCTGGGACTGCTCATCTTGGAGAAGAGAAGGCTCAGGGGGATCTTGGTGTGTATAAATACCTGATGGGAGGGAATGAAGATGAAGGATCCAGACTCTTCTCAGCACTGCCCATAGACAGGACAGAAGGCAGTGGGCACAAATCAAAACAAGGAAATTCCATTCCAATACAAGAAAATACTTTTTACTGTGAGGGTGGTCAAACAGTGACACACATTGCCCAGAGAGGTTGTGGAGTCTCTATCCTTGGAGATTTTCAAAACCCAATGAGACATGGTCCCAGGCTTCTGAGTAGGATAGTTGGGCTACATCATTTCAAGAGGTCCCTTCCCATCTCAGCCATTCTGTGATTCTGTGATTCTATGACACACACCAGAATATTTCCAGTTCCCTATATCTAACTGGAACGTGGGAGCCTTGTGTGCAAATACCCACATCTGACTTGCCTCGAGTTCTGGACAGAGACAGTTCTGTTCAGACTGGCATGAGCCATTTCTGATAGTTCTCTGGTAGTATATTTTAATGCTCTGGTTAGAACATGTTCTAGACTGGATCTTCCATTTTTTAATTTATTTATTCTTCCCCCTGAAGCTCTTCTGAGTGTTTCAGGGACTATAATCTGCATATTTAAAGCAATAGAAAAAATAAAGCTTACTAACCTCCTCATTTTAGTTGTAAACCCAAAGGAGAAAAGTCCCTAATTGACTTTAGAATATAATCTTAAATCTTAACTTCTCAGAATATCCTCCAAAATTGCTTAATTTTCTACCAATGCTATCAATATATAAACACAAAAAAAGATCTGCAATGTTACCTCAACAATGGCAAATATAGTATCTACTCTGACAGTATCTAGACCACCATCACTTTAATACTCTCATGTTCATCTTGCACAAGAGTCAAGATATGGCTCAGAACTGACACTTTGAATTGTCTGTGAAAGATATTTGCTTTCACCAGTCCAGTAAATTAATTTAATATGATTTAGCTATTGGAAATCAATTACTTCATTAAAGAAAGCTTGAGACATCTTGTTCTGTAATTGTCTCATTGTAGAAGTGACAGTTAAGCTTAGTCTCTTTTCTTACTTGTAGTCTCGACACTCTTAGAGACTGTGACATAGGTCATAATTTTCTTAGACAACATGAATAATCTCTGATTCGTTAATTCTGTCTAAGTCATCTTAATTTGTTGTCATTTCCTTCAAATACCTGACTAAACTAAGTAATCTTTTCCCAGAAATAGAATTTGGGTATGCCTATGCACTTCAGTAAATGGACGGTAGGGGGAAAAAAAAAAAAATCATTAAAAAAAAAATCTCAGAAACTCAAAATGGTTGAAGTAGAAAAAGACTTCTAAATATAAATGCAGGTTGCCCAAGACCTTGTCCAGTTGGGTTTTGAATATCTGCAAGGACAGAAAGTCCACAACCTCTCTGGAAGACCTGTTACAGTGCTTGATTGTGTTAAAACTTCTGTTCTCCTTAAGCAAATGAATCTCAAAGAACAGTCATTTTATATACATATGTACTACCAATGCGGTTTCCCCTTATGCAATATGCAGCTACAATGTCTTCTCTACAACTTGACTTAGAATAAAATTTAATCACTATCCAATAATGCCATTCTGCACACTGTCCTAAACAAAATGGAGGACCAAGTCTTTTGTTCATGCTCGGAGTCCTGAAGCCACATCCGGCTTCTTACAAAATGAGTGGTATTTTCTGTCTCAAACAAAGTTTGAAAGTGATTATGGAGTTCTGAGATGTCTTCTGTGCTGCCCTTAAAACTTACAGGTAACTTTCAGACATGTTCTTCTGATAAGAACTTGAGGATTTGAGGTAAATCTATGTAACTTCTGATGAGTTCATATCATATTTTCATATCTTTTTCTTTCTTCTCAGGAGCTCCTGAGGCTGAGTTGTGAGTAAACTGCAATGATTATAGCTTCAGTAATCCGTCTTGGTCCACCCGTGACAACTTGATAAGTCAAACTCCTTTTGCTTTTGTTGAGGTTACAAGACTGTTATTTTTAAGTCTTAAAAAAAAAAAAAAAAGTGCTGTTTTTCAGCCTGTGAATGACAGATTTTTCACAGGGATTTGTCTTTTAACTTCCTTCATGCTTTCCTGAAACTATTTTTTCTCAGATGGATGTTTCTGAATTGCCTCTCGTCTAGTTCCTACAGTGTACTTCTCTTTTGCTGATGTGCTGAGTTGCACAGTTTGGGCTTTTTGGGGTTTGTTTTTTTTTTTTTTTTCCAGATTTCAAGGGTACAAATAATCGCCTCTAGTTGTAGAAGTCTACACCAAGAGCAAGTAAACTGTACCCTAGTTGTGCTCCATTCGTAATAATAACCCTGACATCTGGAATATTAAATCCAAGTAAATTGACCATAGTATGTTTGACATAATACCAGCATATGAATAAATAAGGTTATTCCTCAGGTTTGTTCTACAAATTTCTGTTTCAGTAACTTGCAATGGGTTCGTGAAGATTTTACCTGAAAGTTTCAGCAAAAATCTTTTTTAAGAATTTGCATCAGGAACATGCAGACCTGATGCAAATTCTTAAAAAATATTTTTGCTGAGGCTTTTGAATTTTTCAAACTTCTCCAGTGTAATTTTTTTCCCTTTATGGTATTTCTTTCTCACTTCTTTGTTCTGTTCAGACGTAAAAGAAGATGGAATTTCAGGTCCCAGATTAGTTTTACCAGCCAAGACAATATGATCTTTATGATGTCCTGAAATTTATGCTAAGGGACTAGAAATGTAGTGGTATCAATTTGCCAAGATAGAAATATGAAATTCAAACAAGGGACCATCCAGGAATGTTATTTATATTACAAGATATTTTTATTTAACTATGCAATATTTTCTTCCTAGCCATGTACTGCTAGACATGTAACATAAAATAAGGAAAAAATACATTTATTATGTCAATTATCTTTTGCAGTAAACTTATCAAGTAGAAACTTTACAGAAGTGCCATCCATTACGAAAGCTGAGAGTAAGTATAAATAATAAATCTGAAGTTGTAGATTTTAGATCAAATGGATCTAAAGAAAAAGAAATGGTAAAACGCTATTATATAGCTCCATGAATTAATTTGGAAGTAAATAGCTAGTAGTCTTCCAGGATTTATTTCTGGAAGGGGAAGCAGCAAGGAGATTTTTTTTTTTGTCAGAGTAAAACATTTTCTTATTTTTCCTGGTCCAGAAATTTTCTTCACGTGACCCCTGTGAGACGTAGATATAAATATGAATATAGATTGAAACCATCTGTGGCAAAAAAAGTCTCAACCTTTTAAATGGATTTAAAGTTACTTTCATGTTTATAGTTAAGTATGTGCCTGTGTGCTGAGCTGGACTAGGTAAGGAAATAAATCTTTATAAAATACATGATAAAAAATAAAAGGTACATAAATTTATCGCACAAAACTTTTCCAGTGCCACATTCTGGATCCCTGTTGCAGAAAGTAATGAGGAGGAACTAAACTGACAAACTTCCCTAACCAGCTGCACCTCACAGTCCAATTATGTACTTATTCATTCTACAGATGAAATTTGGCTTTGATGAAAATCAGAGCATTGAAGCTGAAAATTAACATTTTGATTTTTTTTTTCTTGTAATTTTGTTTCTTTTCATTAAATTAACACACATACAAAGTCACCCATCAGTAGCCCCGGGCACCCTGAGAGATACCGCAATGGAAGTCGAAAAGGAGGTAACAAGCATCAAACAAGATAGTACAACTGATGTACAATAGACAGTCAAATAGTTATAAAAATAAAGGTCTCTAAACTGTCATGTCCTTACATGTTTCTCTACTAGATATGTTTTACAGTCAACAGAGAGGGAGCAAGTCACCTCCAGAGGATGACTCTTCTTTAACAAACTATGAATTTATTTTAGAATAAGACAAATTGTCCTCAGATACTGCCCTTTTTATCACATAGAATGTGAGGCAGCTATGTTCTGCATTATTGAACTGTTTCCCCATGTAAGAAAATCAGCTAACTTTCAAGCAACAGAAACATGGATAAATTAATTGACCAAATAGAAGCATCAGAGAGTGTTAGAGGCAGACTTCAAAAAGATTTCTCACTCTAGTGAGGTAAACTGTCGTTTGAGTGCAAACATTTTTACAGGATTTTTCCTGCAGTTTTTCACTAAATCATAGTTATTATACTGCCTGCTCAACAGTCCATACATTGTTTAATTTGCAAGGAAATTCTTTAGGAAGTAAAATGCAGGAGGAGGTAGAGAACTATTCATTTAATCGTTTTCCATTGTTTTTAAGAGCACATCAAATTATGTATTTCAGATCTGTATGCTTCTGTGGTAGGTATCTTATTGGGGAAAAAAAGGAAAACAGACACAAGAGACCTCTAGACCAAAAAAACCCCAAACAAACAAAAAACCCAAGTAGTTCCTTTCTCTCACACCATTTTTGGCTTAGCATAATAAATAGGCATTTTTTATTTCCCTACATATTGTTAGTATCTTTTTTTCTCTTGCATATATTCTGCACTGCCATAAATTTTTATATCTCATACTTGTGCGGAATTTTACTGTTGTCAAGCCTCGGGATAAATCCACGCTAATTACATAGTTAAAAATTCAGAAATAAATATTTCTATCCATATGTTTCCAGTCCTCTGGATGAAATTTTGTACCACACATGAGAGGTTCGGCTTTGATGTCTGTGAGGTTAGAAGGTTCACTGAGTTTTTTCTGGTGTAAGACTACAAGGGTAAGTTCTGAAAAGAAATCTGGAAAATCCCAAACTTCTCATTTTGATTAAAGATCTGCAATTTCAACGGGTCTGTTGTATGTTTGCCTCCTGGAAGACCGATGTACAGAAACAAGCCTAAACTTCAGACTTCTCCATCAGTGATCCAGAAATTAAGCCAGTTATATGGAGGAAGTAGCACCTCTCATCCTTACTTGATTTAAAGAAAAATTAATGTAAACATTGAATTAAGGAAAAGGCATTTTTAATAAACTTGAATATATTGAAGCTTGTGAATTAAATATAATCATTGATTAAAAATATAAAACAGGTCAGGAAAAATAATTAACCAGAGAAGATAAATTAATGCTTAATATTTTTTCCTTCACAAGGTGAGATTTTCATTTAATAAAATATATTTACTAGGATATGCTTTCCAAACAACAATAAGTAATCCTAATTTTATTGTTTTAAACAACACACAAGTGAAATGATAATATGAGTATATTATCACATATGGAATGATATATTGAATGACATATTTTGCATAAATATGCTACTTTTATATTCCGCTTTAATTAATAATCGGAATCCCAAATTAGTTGTGTCTATCTCTCTGATAGGTCATATTAACTCTTTAAACTCAAATTGTTTCAATCTTTGATGTGTTAAGAAGCAGAAATGCAAGTTTAAATGTTAGTGCTTGTTCCCATCTCTAATTAATCAATGGACACGTCTTGCTAGTCATCAGCCTTATCCTGCAAACCCTAGGAGTGCATTGCCCTCCCTAAAGCTATATCACTAGATGCCTCTGTTTAAATAAGTGAATCCTACCTCCAGGTCCGTAGACATGCAAGGATAGATGTCTTAACTCTCAGACTGAATGTTGACAAGGGACAGTGTCAGAATCAGGCCCCTGAGTGCTCCACTGCTGTTGATTGGCAGCTGGACCTCTTATTTAATCTCTTACTGAAAGCTAGATGGGACTTGGACTGCACAGCATCTGACACCATGTGCCTATACAGATGGTGGCTCATTACATGCAAAGAGAAAATATCCATATTCAGAGTAGATTATAAAAAGGAATAAAGAAAATGTAACCTCCTTGCAGCTTTGTATCCCAGTCATCAAGAGACTTGGGGTGTTATACTATAAACTGGCACAGGCCAACAGAAAATGGCTTCTCTGTCCACCTGTGATAAGGCAGGAAGAAGGATTAGTCTCAAAAGACAGCTCTAGGAATTAGTTAACCTTATTGTCCTACTTACTCAAGGCTGTGTGTGATCTTCTTCCTGAAATCTTTTGTCTGAAAGCTTTTATCAAAGACTACTCCTGAAATGTATATTGATATTATGAAGTGTACATGTTCCTTGTAAGTAACTGAATGCCATCTAGAATGTTTGCATCTGGGTGAGCTTGGTCACTCTCCAAGAGCCTAAAAGAGGATGTACTTTAAACATTTAAGAAGCTTAGATAAGCAAGATAAGGCTCATATTATATATTAAGTGCACATTAAACTGTTGGTATGGCTACCTTTATATAAATATTGAAATTTTGTTCCTGAGTTTGTAAATATTTTCTCAAGTAATATTTGTTTCTGAGGAGTACTAAAAAAATTCTGTAAACTCAACAAGCTATGACAGTTCATACTTTACGCATGAAAGTAGAAATTAAAAAATTAAAGTCTTAGTTCAAATGAGACATTTTGTATATTCTTTCTTAAGATGAGACTCTAATGCCAGATTTCAGGATTTGGTCAAGAATTGAATAGTTTTTGAAAATTATTTTCTTTTGTTTTTATCAAAGACTGTTAACAAATGCACAAGTTGCTAACTGTTACTTTCTCAGCCATAAACAGCTTTACTTTTTTTTGATCCTGTTGCACTTTTGCTATGAAGAACTGTATTCAAGACAGAACAGGATAGAATTCAGTCTAAGAGTTAAGACATCTATCCTTGCATGTCTACAGACCTGGAGGTAGGATTCACTTATTTAAACAGAGGCATCTAGTGATGTTTGAAACATCCTAATGTAACCCGCCTGGATTCTGGTTCTTGTTCTATAAGGTAGAGATATGTAGTTCTTGTAGTATAACTGCTAGACCAGTATGGACGCTCAGGAAACACACGATGATGCACAAGATCATTGATATGGTGTTAGATGTATATTTTTTAGCAACTGAACCCCATATTACTTGTCTATACTTGAAGGAGGTCTGGCTGACAGTATCGGCAGAGTAATTCAGCTCAACTAAATGTAAATATCTATTATGTTATTCAGTTAGTTAGCCATAAACCTTTACTGTGTTTTGACATGAATGGAAAGTATCCCAAAATGCCATCTAATTCTTGTACCAGAAAGGTACTAATTTCCTGTGTGTCATATCTGTCAGTTTTGAGTGGACATCTTGGATGGCCACCTAAGCCATCTCTCAAATAACACAAGATGCCTTTGTGTGGGTAACTGAAAACCATCTTAGATGTTTACATCAGGCTCCACTGACAAGATCTCCATCAATCACAACGGGACATAGCACAAGCATGGTGGGATTCAGTTGCCACACATACAGATAGGTACCTAATCCACCTCCTGCTCTTGGGCAGTTGAATCAGAGTCCTTGTGTGCTGTCCATGAACCCACTCTAGGTTTCACTGATTGTTTCAATTAGAGGGAAATAGGGGAAACTGTTGCTTGTCTCGCCCACAGGCATCTGAACGTTTGGTGTCCGTTTAGCTGAATCCCGCTCATAGAGCTTAGTTCTCAGAATTCTTTATCTTTCTTGATATAGAGATGTCTCTGATGTATTGAAATGTACTTTTAACCAAAGCAGAAGATATTATTACAGTATTGCATGATACTACTGGTAACTTTGGATCCATAATGATTTTTTTCTGTCAGTGTTTGTTTCCCAGTGCTGTTCTGGAAATCTCAGAGTTTTTACAGACACCATTTATAGTAGTATTACTTTCATTTTGAAAAATAGGCCAATTTTACCTTCTGAAAATTAATTATTTATGCTTTACTTATTTCCTGAGCTTTGTATATAGCATTTTTTTATTTCAAAACAAAACTATAGAAGGTCTTTATATCAAGGTCCTAAGGCTAAGTTTACATAATGACTTTGTTACTCGCTTTGAAGACAAATAAAATTCCCCAATCACCTGCCCCTTTAGATGTCCAAGTCTGGAATTTTAATCTTCATAGGTCCTCATAACATTTAAATTGAGCTATAATTTACATTTTAGATCATAGTCAAGTGTGTGAGCATGGTCACCTGGTACTATTTCAGACATTTGTGTACCTGAACTTGTGCATGGGGCCAGCAAATATGACACGGAACCTTCAGAAGATAAATGTCTTTCAAGAGGGGCAGCGAGAGGCCAGCCGCAGTACCCTAGGACATCTAAAACTACCCAACTGTTTTTAGATAATTGAATTTCCCATTATAGGATTAATTATGCAGACCATCAAAATCACGGAACAATAACTGCCACAATAACTACCAATATTGCAATGATATCACAAGAGAAAACTCACATTAGAATCTTCCTTAATTTTGCTTCACTACGCTACAAAGAACAAAATAAATTGTATTTTCCGTACTTAAGCAACATTAGCTTTTACACTCTTAGTTTTTGTAGTAAAAAAATAGCAGCCTTAAGGAACAGGGGCTTAATTTACAGTACAACACACAAGAGAAACATGAGTTAATATGATCCTGCTCGTCTTCTCAAAAACACAGAATAAGTGTCTTAATGGTCTGACTGCAAAACACATTCTTAATATTGTTCTTCAACATTTATTCATTCTTGAAAGACACATAATGTTAAAGTACCATTCATTTACTGCCAAGATTAAGTTTATCCTGCACTAATATTTTAGTTTGATCATTTAAATGTTTTGCAAGTTTGAGGTTTACATTTTAATTTATTCTAGTTATCTTCATGACAAAGCAACTAAATCCTTCAGAGATTGCTTCCTGGAATGATTTAGTTGTAATTTTAATAGGATTGTGCAAATCGAGAGACTTACATAAAACCTTTCCTGTAAGCAGTATGCCTCGAGAATTTAGTCCATCTTAGACATAGTAATACAAACATCATGAGGAGCTGAAGTGTGATTCTACCGAAGAAGAAAAAGTATGCAAAACATACTGGTGAGTATGGCTGCATGCTTAAGTTAGGTTGAATCAATGTAAGCCATTTAAATTTGTGGATCCTTACCAATCCACATTAGCTAAAACCTTGGCTTGTATTTTCTTCTCAACAGGCCTGAACATCAACGTTGTTTTCATTTTGTTATGAAATTCTATATTATAATAAAGTACTTAGGTATGTTTAGCCAATCAATTTGTTGGGTAAATGGAATAGTCTTAATGCTGTAATTGTGCAATTAGAGTCATTTAGCCTGTGTAGAACTAGCCACTCTTAGATTAGCAGATTGATAAGGATACAAAGAGAAGGCCAAAGCATTTTTTTAAACTGAAACTTTATTTCATTATCATGTAATTGGGTTAGGTTTTATTTTGTTATTCCATATTTCAGTGGGTATGATAAATATGAGGTGCCCTGAGGGTGATGCTCACCCTATGATTTCCCTTGCTCAGGGTTTATCTGGGATAATGTTACTGTCCCAAGATTTAGTTTTGGAGCACAGTTATTTGGAATAGCCCAAATATCTCGGTAACCATTGAATTAAATCTATTGTGCTTTACCTATACAATTCTAACACTTATGCTTTTGTGTAAAACAAGTTTTGGTGCATTGTCATTGTTAACTTCAGGAGAAAATGCAAGTGGATTTAAAGCAGTACGGTTAAAGAACTCGCTCTCGTTTCTGTTGGTTGACTGTTCTTAGCAGAGCTTGATGCTAAATGTGAGAAAACATGGGAAAGGAATTTTCAGAAAAGATACAAAATCTTCAGCAATTATTTTTATTTCTACCAACAGTTCTCTCCCGTGTAGTAGGATTGTACCAAAAATAAAAATGATCTGTTTTACCTTCATGAAGAATTAAATTCACCTTCCTGCTGTACTTATTGCTGCTGTCTTTTCAGTGGTGTATGTGCAGTACAAGATGGTTATATTTATAGTAGGATATTAAACAATTCTTGGATAAGATACAATTAGATACAATTATTATAAGATACAATAAGATACAATTATCCCTCCCATTAAACTGTTTGAACAGTACATGGCCCGCCTTTAGCCTAGGCCAGCTGGTACTCTGCAACACAATTCCTGGAAATTGTTTGGGATCTAACATCAACCAGGAACTTTTCTGAATAAACAGTTTGGATTTGGCTACTCTCTTTTTTACGGTAAGAGAGTTTAATAAAACAGACCTATGCTGCTTTGTGCTAGTTGGCACAAAAAATCTGAAAATGGTCCCAGGCATTGTGTAATTTATTAGGCTAGATATAGTCTATGTACCTTCCCTAAATTATTCATACATTTTCTTTTTTCCTTTTCTTTTTTTTTTCTTTTTCTTTTTTTTTTCTCTTGGTTATAACAAGGGTCTACCTGTGACAGTAGGTTATCTCTGACAGTGGCAGCAGTCAATGCTTAAGGAGAGAGCAGAAGAGGTTGTTTCCTGGGTATCTACATTCTCAGATTTCTTTGCAGTCATCTGACTTCTGAAGCAACAGGTTGCACCCATACATCTTGCCTTTCATTAAGCCATGCAGTTCCTTTCTGAACCCATCCTGCAGTGTCCTGTGGCAGTGCATTCTGCAATGTATATACACTGCATGTCTAATTTCTTCCAAAGTGGTCCTTTATAATTTAATTGTGCTCATCTTTGTCTCTTGTGTTAATTGTTCCAACCCTATTCACCTGTGTGGTGGGTTGACCTTGGCTGGATGCCAGGTGCTCACCAAGCTGCTTTATCACTCCTCCTTCTCAGCTGAACAGAGGGAGAAAAGTACGATGAAAGGCTCATGGGTTGAGGTAGGGACAGAGAAAGATCATTCATCAGTTACTGTTGCAGGAAAAACAGACTCGACCTGGGGAAATTAATCTAATTTATTACAGATCAAATCAGAGTAGGACAATGAGAAATAAAAACTAAATCTTAAAACACCCTCCCCACAGCCCTCCCTTCTTCCCAGGCTCAACTTCACTCCAAATTTTCTCTACTTCCTCCCCCACAGTGGTGCAGGGAGTGGGGGTTGTAGTCAGCTCACCACACATTGTTTCTGAAGCTCCTTCCTGGTCACACTCCTCCCTTGCTGCAGTGGGGGGTCTGTCCCACAGGACACAGTCCTCCATTAACTTCTCCAAAGCGGGTCCTTCCCATGGGCTGCAGTTCTTCATTAACTGTTCCAGCATGGGTCCCTTCCAAGGGGTGCAGTCCTTCAGGCACAGACTGCTCCAGCGTGGGTCCCCCACAGGGTCACAAGTCCTGCCAGCAAACCTGTTCCAGAGTGGGCTCCTCTCTCCATGGGTCCACAGGTCCTGCCAGGAGCCTGCTCCAGTGCAGGCTTACCGTGGACTCACAGATGTCTTCAGGCGAATCCACGTGCTCTGGCTTAGGGTCCTCCAGAGCTGCAGGTGTACCTCTGTTCCACCGTTCCCCTCCATGGCTGCAGGGGCACAGCTGTCTCACCATGGGCTGCACCACGGGCTGCAGGGGAATCTCTGTGCCAGAGCCTGGAACACCTCCTCCCCCTCCTTCTTCACTGGCCTTGGTGTCTGCAGAGTTGTTTCTCTTGCATATGCTCAGTCCTCTCTTCAGCTGCAGTTCTGCAGGTTTTTTTTTCCCTTTCTTAAACATGTTATCACAGAGGCGCTACCACCACTGATTGGCTTGGCCTTAGCCAGCAGCAGGTCCATCCTGGAGCCAGCTGACATTGTCTCTATTGGACATAGGAGAAGCTTCTAGTAGCTTCTCACAGAAGACACCCCTGTAGCCCCGCTGCTATCAATAACCTTGTGTCGCCGTTTTGATCCTGGCTGGCATCAAACACCACACAACCACTCATTCACCCTCTCCCCTTGCCTTCCCGGTGTAAAGGGAAAAGAGACACATGGGTTGAGATAAGAATAATCTAATAACTAAACTACAATAAAATTGAAAACAATGATAATGATAATAATAGTAGTAATATACACAAATATACAAATGAGTGATACACAGTGATACTGCTCACCACCAAATAACCAAGGATCAGCCCACTCCCCGCTAACAATCCTGGAGCAGGGAAAGTCCTGAAACTGCAATCCCAGAATGAAGATAAGAGCGCAAGTGTCTAAGAGACCGAGATGACTCTGAGAGAGGGGCAACCCATAGGAAGACAACCCAGGGCCATAAAGAGCCCTTCTGGGCAGATCTCACCTGTATACTGAACATGATGCACGTGATATGGAATAGGCTACTGGACAATTTGAGTCTCAATTCCAAACCTAAGATTGAATCCTAGGCTAGTAGTTGGTGCTGTGCTCCCTCCCAGCTTCTCCTGCACCTGCAGACACTGGCACAGCAGAGATACCGAAAAGTCCTTGGCTGTCCTGGCAGCAACTATAAACATCAGTATGTTATCATATTCTTCTCGGCACAAATCCAAAACATGGCCTTACCCTGGCTACTATGAAGAAAGCTAACACTGTCTCAGCTGAAACCATGACACTTTGACACACAACCCAATACAACCTACTCCACTCAATCCATTGTGTTATAGATCCCTCTTGTGTTCACCTTTAAGTACTTTATTTTCCAAGCTGGAAGGTCCCAGTCTATTCAATATCTTCCAACTTGAAAGAGTACCCATAAGCCTTTTTACCTTTTTTCTCTTCTGAATCTTCTCTTTTTTAGTTCAATATGTGTGTATGCATACAGGCACATACTCACAAACACATCACAGCACAAACTGTTGAGCTGCATATGTAGAAATGTTTCCTTCCATAGCAGAAAATCAGAGCACCAGCTGCAGCATAAATGAATATTTTCACTTATAGCCCATATTTTAATTTATATCTCTGTAGAAGAGAAGACAATGTGAGAAATTAGATTCTGTTTCTAGGTTACCAGGGAAGGGTTAAAAAACCCACTGTAATACCAGCTCCTTTAATATACAGTGGTTTTAGCATAACAAAATCTTTTTTTTTTCTTTTCTTTGATAAGGTTATTTTTAGCATTTGAATTAAGAAAATGCTGCACAGCATGGAGGAAAGTAAGTCTAATCAAGCTTAGAACAAGCAAACAAACAAAACAGTGTATGTCTTCATTTTAGTTAATATCTGCTTATTAGCAAGGGTTTATGCCAACTTTCAATTACACATTTTGAATGGTTTCTACCAACCAGTTCTGAAGAACAGCGAGCTTGATAGTTTTTCACTATCATTCTCTCTCTTCCCTCTCAGTGTGGATTCAGCTACACAAGCAAAATTTTGAATTTCTTTCACGTGTAAGATTGTTATGCTTTTACTTTAGACACTTTGTTGTTCGTCTTCAGGCACATAAGGGATGCTACGCCATTTTACCTCTCCTACACTGGCCTGGAAAGCACTTCTAAGCGTAGAAACAGTCTACTTCCTGATTTGATAAACCGATTTAATAGAATTATCAGGTTTAATAACTTCAAGGGGGCTAATTGTCCTTCAAGCATGTCAAGTGTTTAAATTTTCTTCATTAAAAGAGGACTGTTTTTTCTAGAAGACGACTTTGAAGAGTGTCCAGTTTGCAGTTAAATGCAGAATCAGTGCAATCATTCCATTCAGGGTAAGCCTTCGTGACAATAAAGGATCTAGCATAGAAGCTGTTCTATTAATATTAAGATAATGTATGCTCATCTAATTCCTCCCTCTCACTAATGTTGTTTTAAAGCACTGCAGCTTCCTGATACAGATGAATCCATTTCTTTCCTTCAGTTCAAAGTTTGCGAGATTTTACCAGGGCTTCTTGAAAAACCCAGGACTGTAGTAAATTCTAACATTCAAAAGTACAAATCAAAGATATACACACCAAATTTTTTTTTTTAAGAAAGTCATGTATCAAAAAGAACAAAATGAGTCCACAAATAGTTTTTTAAACTCATTTGCTCTTTACCTTTCAAGAAATAAAGTATAAAGCATAAAAATAGAGGGGAAGAAAACATAGATCAAAGGCAGCTGATAGCACTTATTCAACGCCCAGTAATTCCACCAGAATTGGATCTATTTTATCTTAGGAAAAAGTGAGCAGAAACTGTTTTTTGTTTTGCTTTGTTTTTCCCTACAAGCGGGGAATTCCTTCACTTTAAAAATCTTTGCATATGAGTCTAATCTAGTATGATAACTTTATCTTACAGCAAATAATTTGATACAGCAAATTCATTGTAGGGCTTGAGTAGAACTTTGTTGCAGTAAGAGTGTGAAGCTGACTGTTCTTCCTAATTCTGACAGTGTAGAAAACTTCAAACTGTTTGGTCTAGTAGAAAAAATATAATATTTGCATGTATGACATAAATTTGTGGATCTCTATCGCTACTTCTGGCTACTTACAAACAGAAAAAAAAATGCTGGTTTTCTTCTGTTACGGCTAACTAAGCATCCAAACAAATCCAGGGTCTTCACATATAATTCAAAGCTTCAAGCAACTTGAAAGTGGGAATAGTAAATGAAGGAAGAAAGTTCTGCAAAATATGACTTCACTTCTGCCAACAATGGGAAAGGTAACTAATAATTCTGGGACATCTATCTCCAAGCAGAGAAATAATGATATATGGAAATGCCCTGGCTTTATCTGAAAGGAAGACAGGAGCATTTTCCTGATCTTCTGCTTGCCTTAAGAAGTGTCAAAGATAAAACAAGTCACAATTACATTTAATAGAGACAGTCATATGACTGGAATTCCGATGTCTATGGACAAAGACTTTTAGAAACCAGCAGAACCGAACTGAATTAAACTGGTCTAATAGAATGAAAACTTCTTTCAAGGAAGCACTTGGCCTAAGGTTTTTCCCTTCTTTTGAGTTATTAATTCTGAAATGATTGTTCAGATTTCAACATCTTTACTCTGTGTCTCCTGGGTACACTATTGCATGGAAAACATTTGCTGTATCAGATTATTCAAAGGTCAATAACTCCCAGTGTATTCTACCCTTGGGACTTGTATGTACAGATTCTGATGCTGAAAATTTTCCTTGTATTGTCTTGTTTAAAGTGCTGTAAGAGGTCTATTAGTTTATTTCCTTTGTGTCCAAAATGCCACATATTCTGAAGAGAAATCATCATGCTGAATAAAGAAAACTATTTAGATTCTTTATTTCAAGCCCAATTAACACAATTCTCTTTCCTGCTAGAACTCTTAAGACCATTAAATTTCCATGTCAGTTCTAGGCATATTTCAGTTGTAGAAATCAATGCTATTAATATGGGCTCTTGTTCAAACAAAATGTGTTCTTTGTTTTAAAATGAAATAACTAAAACACTGTTATCAAGGACCTCCACAGTTTCTAACTGTGATATGGTTAGTCCTTAAACCCCTGTGCAGTTAATTAATACAAATATACGTTTTGACTAAACTAGGGCAATGTGCTCAAAATACTCAGCAGAGACCCTGGGTTATATCTGCCAGTCCCAGATTGCATAACTTGTCAATACTCAGGTGACACAACCTGGTTTCCAAAAAGACTTAAACACAAAGATTTTCCCTCACCTGTCCATCAGAGGCATGCTAGACTACATCTTTGCTGTCCCATTTACTACTCATACTTTGAAACTGAGTGTATATGTCGTTCTTCATATCTCTATTTGGTTCCTTATAATACAGGCTTTCCCACATAGTGTGTCTTCTTTCCCTTAAGAACCAGTCTTCGAACTGTTCCCAGAGTTACCCCTTGTCTTCATCCACTCTTCTTGAACTGAACCTGAGTAAAAGATAGCGTGAGCAGTCCTTGAAATACAACTGGAGCTCTACGTTTCTCCGGGAGAAACAGCAAGGTGGGAAATCCAGCTGGATAAGGACATTTTTTGAACGACAAAAGTCCTCTAGAGCTGGAAACAGAATCAGACCACTATATGTTTTATTGGTTGAAAGTTGAGACTCCTGTATGCATACATCTGAAATGAAAAGGGTGTGGCCAATGCATTGTTTGGGTCATTGTTTCTTTTCTTATCAAGTGTTTGAAAAACATCTTCATTTCCTTTTTAGAACAGTGTATCTAGTCTCTGAACTTAAAATAAGCTTTTCTATGAGTGAAAAAACATTTAGTTCCTTGAATGCAGATTGGTGTATGGGTAAAGAAAAACAATTCTGATTTTAATATTTGTGAAATTTTGAAAAGTAATGATAAGGTAAATAATTAGTAAGTATGAAGCTGAAAGAATTTTACTTATGTCAAAGAGAAAAATCTAAAAAAAACCCCATGATTTTTATGACACCTCAGAATTAGAACTATAATAATATAAGTCAAGGTAGCTTATATGTTGCAATACATATGGAAAAATAAGATGGAATACAAATGGAGATTCTCTATCTGTCCTGGGCTTTGGGGAGTTCAAGTCATGCTAACATTGCTTGAACATAATTTATTCGCCTGTAACCATCTAAAGGCTGTGCAATGTGGCATGTTGTTCAAAACTAACCACATGTTGAACAGAAAAGAAGGTACAGAATATTTTTTATTTAAAACATTGCTAATGCATGTTTCTATTATAGTCATAGAAAATTATGTTCTTTTAATTTAATGATGGATAAGTGAATAAGAGACTGCAAAAATAAGGTGTGGAGAAGATGGAACTAAAATCAGTGTGTAACGTTAGCAAAACAAAGCTAAATAATTTTGGCCAAGAAATACAAGTCTTTTAAAATTCATTAGTACCATTTAAAAGATAAGAAAGGGAGGAAAAATCAAATAATTGAAGCTATGTCCATCTTAGAAGGCTGTGCAGTGCATAGAGAAGACCTGTAGTGAAACCCTGTGGGCAAACAGTTGGAACGTTTTCAGGGTGGGGAGTGGTATTTAGGGTTAGCTCTAGTCTGAATGCCCATTAATGGCTGCAGGATTCTGTATGTGCTCCTGGCATGTGTCTTTTGGTATAGTTTCATCAGAAAGGCATCCAGCTCACACACTCCAGTACCTCTCTACAATGACAGCATAGAAGTATAGAAAAAATTGGAATAACTGGGAGGTTTTTTTCTCAGATGAACTCCTAAACCAAACTAAAGCATTAATATAAACAACCCATGCAATAAAGAAAGGGCAGCTCCTCCATAAAGGGAATACTGCCAGAGTTCAGACTTGGTTCATTTTATCTTTAAGATATCCAGAAGTGTTTGACTGCCTTGAATCTCTTTGGTGAAATCACACAAGGACTTTGGGGCAGGGTTCCCACTCCCAGACTTTGAGCAAAAGAAAGCATCAGAGCTTTTTATACTGTGTGAATAAGGGAGAAGCTTATTGAATAACCAGAGTCTAGGTTGCTACAGAAAATGAGAATATTTTTTCTCTAAGTGCAGAAGAAGCAAATCATTAACATTAGTGTTGCTCTGAATAAAATTTTATTGGGAGAGTGTGGGATAAGAAAATCACATTCCAAAATTATGCTTTGTTTCTTTGAGCTATTGTTTGTATATGACTAGTTTAATCATGCACAACATTCACCCTTCATTACACTGAACGTTGTTAGTAGTAGATGCCTCTGAGCACAATAATGCCTAATTTGCATTAATCTTGCTTTGCTCAATTCTTTTATTGTGATACAAACATATGCCACAAATTACTCTCCATTTTTTAAATCACAATAAATGTATGAGTTACACTGCCATATTAAATGGTACTTAATTTACCAAACTCCTCTAAAGTAACTAAAATGTTATAATGTTCTAATTTCTGCAAGAAAATACAGAACCAAAATATCTCAAAAGAGGCAACAAAATGGTGTCTGCATAATGATGCAAACAGGTAATTGAGCATAAATGAGATTCCCCAAACCACAAATAAATAATTAATCATACTGCAGTCCAGGGCTTTTACATTTTTACCTTCCCGCTCCTCTACTTTCCTGTAGACACTGTTTTTGCAGGTGCAGCCCAGACATTTTCATTTATTTTGTTAGGGTCTCTAGAAGGAGGCTTTTAGCTAAATATAGCTGTCATGTAGCTGATACTGAAAGTGGTATCAATTCTGTTTTCCATTTAAATTCTCCAATATATACTACTACTATGTCATTCATTCCAATTGTTAAAGTTCTACTGTGAGTTCTTGTGGGTTTTGTTGAGAGAAATTTGCATTTGTCTAACTTATTTAAGAGATGCTGATGTTGTATGACTGCTATGTGTTAGTCCAAGAGCCACAGAGTTTGTGCAGAAAAGGAGAGATCAGTGTCATTCTGTCTGAGGCAATGTAAATCCTCTTTTGAAACTCACAAAAGGGGACTACCTAGCACTGGTAGATTACTCAGAGCAAGAAAATTGGGCACACTAAGGCTCTCAGGCCCCCTGGATTCCCTCTCTTATCCAGTAATAATGGTATTCACTTCCTCCTGGGTTTTGAACAAAATACTGAAAACAGACCTGGGAAAAAAAAAAAAAAAGATCAGCACAAAGGATCTTATAATAAGTATTATTATGACCATTAGGTCAAATGGTTATGTCCTGTCTTAATCTTGCTCCTATTTTGATCCAGCAGATGCAGAATTTCATCTTACGCAGTGGCACATCTTTAAAAAAAAGAGGCTGAAAACATTCAGGCTATCTCAGACCCTCATGGATATGCTCCTCCTTAAAGCCGACGTCGTTTAGCACAGTCTCAGGCAAACGAACAAGTTGCAGCTGCACATTTTGCTGGGCAAGTTGTCTAGTCACCAAGTCAAATGGGGTTGTCAATGTTTATTTCTTTCAGCACCATTACCAAATAAGACATTGTTCTTTTCAGTTTTTGGATAAAAAATAAATAGACATGTATCTCTTGGGGAAGCGTTGGAGCTGAAGGTTCCAAGTGGGATCATGTTTTTGCCTACCACCTCATTTAAGACAATTGAGATGTAGACTAATTTAGGTTAACCCTATATTATAGCTTTTAGTAGGTCTGGAGAACTGTGCACAAGTTTAGCAGCATGCCTATTCTGTGCAGTTATCTCCGAACGCATGCCAAACAGCCTGCCTGCAGACTTCAACCTAATGCAGTTGTTTCAATATTGACACTGGAACCCCAGCTCACTAACTACATGTGGTATCTTGTTATCACGGAGGTAACTTAACAAGCCAAAGCCTTGTCTGGGATGTGTAGTCAGGCCTTTACATGCACCCCAAACATCCACCATCAACATCTGTATAAACGACTTTGAATCTTTCCATACTCAATGATGCCTAATAGGAAAGCTGCAAAGCACAGAAGAATTGCTGCTAATGCAATTGCCAAGAGGTGAAGGGCAATTTTCTGCAATACTGTCCTCTCCTCTCTGTCGTATACTGCTTCTCAAGGAGAATTTTGTCCATGAAAACTGTCAGAATTCCAAACTGTAACAGCTTTCAGAGGAGATTAACCTTCTCCATAGCACAGCAATTTTCCCTCCTGAGGAAAGCCATATTATTTCAGTCTAGAGAAGGTGTCTATTACTTTAGAATTTAAGAACCCACGTGTTTCTTCTTGGAGAGAGAAGCAATTACTCTAACTGCAGTGCTCAGCATGAAAATATTTTGGGAAAAAATGCTTCTCTTAATCGTATTTTGACATCTATATTTAAAATTTGGCTAAATATATGAAAAACTAAAATCTAAGTTAAAAATATGCACCTATAATAACTTTCATGAAACCGTGTAATACAATGTATACATTATTAATATGTTGCTCTGTAGAGGTACATTTTAATGTAGCATTCTACATTAAACCTTTGAGGGATTTTCCCATTAAAAAACAGTTTTGATGAAAGATATTCCCATAAACAAAACCATATCTTGGATATAAAGAAGTATGGACCTTAATTTATTATTCATTAATAGTTTTCTATTAACTACTGAGTAATTTTTGCAGTTACAAGAGGGAACTCATTGTTTCTATATCTACATTGTAACAAAGAGGATTCACTCTGTAATCTTAATATACTAATGTGAATGAAGTGTTTGCTTAACACAAGACACTTTTTATTTTCAGTTAATATAATTTTTTTTTTCCTTTTGTTTTTTTTTGCCAGTTACAATACATGCAAACACTGAAGCAAAATACACTTGAATTTCTCCTACATCCTCCCATCTCCCTTATAGAAAGGAAGGGATAAAAAAATTGTATAGCTGCAAAAAGCCAGCTCAAAGAATGTGGCTTTGGTGTGGATCACAGAGATACAGAATGGCTGGTATACAGCAGAGGTACATAGCAGAGGTACTGGGGCAAGGCTCATACCCACCTGGTCCCTCCTCCTGCTAAATGAGTCTCTCTGCCTCTTGAGGGTCTTGTGCAGCATCAGACAAACACAATTTCCCCAGGGAGATGGGACCTTTTATTTTTAATTGTCAGCCACTGTGCACAGCTGCAGCACCACTCAGAGGAAAACCTGTGGCAGAGATGTTTAGTATATCACAATATATCTTAACACTCAGTCAGCTGCTAGTGTGAGGCTTTCCTAATTGTCCCAGAAACCTACTGGTCAGTCTGTTCATTTGCCTGTCTCCTGCCCTCCCCTCTCTTTCTCTTGTCCCGTCATTTCCATGGAGGAAATTTATAGACAATAAGAAACACAGAACAGTCCAGAGCCATGTGTAAAGTAATTTTTGGTGGCAGGACTGTACTGTGCAGCCCCCTCTTCCCTCGTTCCCTGCCAGTCTCGTCCTGGTGGAGTTTCCCATTCAGACCACTGTGGATAGTTTCGACAGTCACGAGTGCTGCAAAAACACTAGATAACCTCAATAAGCGTTGTCTTTTGAGAGGAATTGCTTGATTAAAACAGATGAAGAAAGGTATGGGGGATCGTTAATGACTTGAATATTTTGTTCTATACGACAGCTTGTGCTGTATACTGGAGCACGCGAGTGAATTAGTGTAATTCGTTCTCTAAGTGACTAAGTTGGGAATTTTCATGAGTGATAAATTCACTGTGAAAATTAGGCCAAAAGGCAAAAAATACATTGTAATCATCATCAAGTAGAAGAAAAAATTGTATCTGATACAAAATGTGTTGCCAAATAAACATTATAAAAAGGAAGGAGCATTGAAAACTACATCAGTTTGAGGGCACTTTTCCCCTTCCCTGTGCTAGGCAAAGAGAGTAATAGGGAGATTAAATCAGTAGGAGAGATATAAATGTCATACTTGCAATTTATTTCAGTACTATTGAAAGAAGACATCTGAAAACAATCTACAGACAAGCAAAGGCTTGATATGTACCAGCGATGTAACAGGCCAACCATCTACAGAAGAATTCGTAAAGCACAGTTGTTGGGGAACCCAGTATAAATAGCTTTACTGGAGTTTCTAAGAACTTCAAACCTTGAAGCAATTTAAAATGCAGAGTAAGCCTCCTTTCCTCCTTAATAACTGACGGCTTATTAGTTACTTGAATCAAAAATCACCTGCTGCAAGTCAGATCTTCCATAGATATCTAATTTCATAGAAACAGATCTGTTTCAGGTTTTTACCTCATATCACAAATTACACTTCCACAAAGACAAGCTGGTTTTGTGTTTTGCACAATATGAATGATATCACACTTTGATTAAATATTTGATTTGATTGGAAATGCTCCATACAGGAGCTGAAGCTTCTGGCTGCTCTGAATACCACTTAAAGTGACGCTGTTGAATTATACTCCACGACTGAAATTAGATACAGAAAGATGTGACTATCGGGAGTTTGAAGTCTCTCCCTATATTAAGCAGAACACATAAGAACGACTTCAGTTTTGTTCTTAAAATACTTGCCTGGGTTTAGGAAGCAAGTATTATGAAAGGAGAGACTTCTCGCTTAGCTAAGTCAGTCCACACTTACTAGGTTTCAGTCTTGTCTCCTAATCCTGCCTCTGCCTCTACCATTATTTCTATCTTGGACAACTGATCCGATCTTTGTGTCTCTACAATGGAAATAATACAATACACAAAGAGAATTGTTGGGCATCTATTTAACATGGCCACACTGCTCTGAAAATACAGTGAGCTGTAAAACTCTTAAATCATTTTATTATCATTGCATTCCCACAAGTGGCTAAGCTCCCACAAAGAATGATCGTAGATAATATATGGGTCAGAGAGGTGCCATCAGTACTTTTATGAAGCCAGGTTGTCAGTTTAATTGCACTTTTATTTTAACTTGTTTCTTGGCTATAGATTTACAATAGCAAGGCTCAGTCTACCCATCAAACAGAACAATTTTATTCAGGGATTTCTTTTAGGAAGAAGAAAAATAAAAATAAAGAATCCGTATTTTTTTTCAATCTAATCATAATAAAGTAACTTTGATTTATAGTATTTAATAAGGATGAATCTGCATTTTTACATGTCTAAGAAAAAGCTGAACTTCAGTCAGCACTTTAGTCTTCCTTCGCTAAATTTTGCTTTCCTATATAAAAAAGGAAAGAAGGTATATTGACAGAGCTATCAAAAGTAGTCTATTCAGAGAAATTTGGACTATAGAGTGGTAGCTTAGGAAAAAAGACCGTCAGCTGCAATATTAATGAAACAAATCCAGAATTTCAAATCCCTCTGTCTGGCAGTCTCTTTATTAAAAATTCAGCTCTTGGCGGAGTTCAGAAGTGATCTTGATCCTCCCAGGGCTCTTACCCTGCAGGTTAACAAGGCTGCAAGCGTTAAGACCCAGTTCAGCAAAGCACTTCACTAGTCTGCAGGGGAGTAGAGGTGATAGATCACATATGGTTCAAACATCCCCTAACCCCACTTGCTCAGAGTATATTGATAATAACATCAGTCTTACAAATTAGACATGGAAAAAAAAATGAATCATGATACCTGTCTGCCTGGTAATTTGTGACTTATCACACTGTGATATTCATAACACGCTATTCATTTTTGTTTTGCATGTTTCAAGAGATGGGAATGTCGAGCTGAATCCCATTTAACACAGTCACTTATTAAACTGATAGGAAGTTTTGGATTTTTTTCCTTCAGATGTTTAACCTAGCTTGGCTTTTATAACTTTTTTAGGTTCTTCCCCCCCCCCCCCCATAAATCTGCATGATGAAGCAATCCAAATTGGTCTTTCTAAATATTTTTAAATACTTAGAAGGTAACCATAATAAATATAACTCATTTTTCAAACATCACAAGACATGGAAAATGAATCTGACATAAAGTAAAATATGCCCCTTTGGTAATACATAACATGTAAAATATAATTATATATAAAAAAGAATTACACATATAATGTAAACCAAATGAATCATCTTTATTCATACTTTCTGCACATACCCGAAAGAAACTGTAGGAAAGCAAGAGGGTTTTTTAACAATATTTTTATGGATTTCCTGTCTGGATATAAAAACTTTAAATCAAAACATTATCTAAAATAAGCAGTTTATTGTACTTATACTTACTTACAGTTCATTTTAAATACTCCAGAATTGTGTATATATATATATTTTCACATATTTATAGCATCCTCTAATCCTGTCACTGTATGAATGTGTAAAATCAGTATGAATAAATTTCACAATTCAATAAAAATTGCCATACAGGCATATTTACACCTTCAGTCACTTTAAAATATTTGTATCTTTTCTTTGAGTACTCTTGTCGTCTGTTAATATCTTCTTTGCAATGCTTTGTTCAGAATTACATGTAATTTTCTAAAGACAGTCACCCTTCGATCATACACCAAAGTGCTTTTATCTTTCTGCCACAAGGCCTGATGTTTTTTGCATGCATGCCTCAAAAAATGAGTTCATTTCTTCACACCACATGGCTATGGAAAACATACGTAAATTACTCTTTCCCTACTCCTACAATAATTTCGGAATTACTGCTGTCCAATTTGCTGTTCCTCTTCAATGCCTGTGATACTGTTTTCTGTCTTTTTACCTTCTATTTTTCAAATATGTATGGTTTACTCTTTTTTCATTTTTATAAAAATTCACTTTTTTATTATATTACTTCTGAAGGACTTCAGTCCAGATCAGCAACCTGCTGTGTCAGGCATTGTGCAAGCATGCAGGTATTTTCTGAACCCAGTTCTAAGATAATTAAGTCTCCTTGTACTACTTCCCTGTCCTCCAAGAATCTCTTTAGTATTATCTGTGAATGTAATTAATGCTATTTACTTCTCTCCTGGGTTAGTGAGGATATTAATCCCTGACTTAATACAGATCCCTGCAGCACCATGTTACACACCTCTTCCCATCTGGATGTATTGCTGACATTATCCTTTGTTTGTGCTCTTTCATCCTCTTTCAATCTTTCAATGAGACAGTGTTTCTATTGAAGGCAATTTTAATTAATGTTGACAAAGATTTGAACATGTATTGCAAACCAAATATATTGCAGCCATTGTTTTTTGTGTCCCTATTTTTCTTTGTAGTTCTAGTTAAAAAATAAACCAGATTTATCTTCTACCCCTTTGTTCTTTCTGCAGTTATTCTGCCTCTTGCTGCTAGGTGTATTCACCTATAGGTATTCATGGTCTTTTCTTTTGCTGTGAGCTTTACTATTTGAGGGAGAACAAGGACAAAGCAGAGCGAGAGAGTGAGCAGGATGGCCTCAATCCGGCAAAGCAATGAAGCACATGGCCATCTTTAAACACAGACGTAATCTCACTGGAGTCAATAGAAATGCTTGCATGCTTGAAAGTAGTATCTACCAGCTCAAGGCTGCTGTGCTGAATATATAAAAGGATTGTGTATTTAGGAATAGTTTCACACTAACCTTTCAAAGCCCCCTTCATCCTTTTGGCTATCTGAAGCAGTGATACAATACATTTTCGAGGTAACATGTGACAACACATTAGGATTCAAAATATTCAGATTTCTGAACTATGTATTTTCATATTGCCCCCATTATTCCCTAACCTGCTCCTCATCAGAACGGAAAATATTTTAACATTATATTCATATCACCTACTTATATAGTTAGTTTATTAGTATTGTTTATTTATTCACTAAAAAAGAATTCAATATCTCAGTCACTTTTGAAACATCATTAATCTCACCCCTCCTCAGGACATACTTGATTTCTTCAGTAGCAAATGCAATTTTGCTTTGAACCCAGCAGCATAATGGTTCTTGTTGACAAATGTTAATTATTTGTGTGGGTTTTCTGTTCCCGACATTTTTGGCTCTGAATTTATAATCAAAGCAAAAAGTGGAGGAAAAGGGAGGGAACTTTTCCCCAAATAGTGGAACAGCTTTATTTGTGAATGTCATGGGAAGCTAGGAGGAGAAAAGAAAGCAAGTAAGTAAATGCGTTAGCCTGAGGGAAAGGATTTCTAAAGATGTGCTCTTACATCCAGCTGGGACTGGTCTCTTCTTTAGCTCAATGGATAAGAAAAAATAAAAAAAAGGAAAACAACCCCATGGCCCCACACCCCCAGAAGATACAATGGGGTTTTAGCACTCAGAGGGAACCTCTCCCCACCACAATTGAAACACAGCTTAACTAGCCTTAAATCAGACTATCTAATCAAGTGAAATCCAATGAAAAATAGCTTCTGTTATGCCTTAGAAGCAGAGTGTGGATGAGGAGATTAGCTGGGGTGAGATTAATCACTTTAGAAAAGAGAACTTTAACTACTTTTTAATAAGACACAGTTCAATGTGGTTGAGAATATGGAAGCTCAGATAAAGCCTTTTATAAAATAAGAGCCATCAAAGCACTTTGGAAATATTTAGCTGCTCGGATACAGTAGTACACAGAACTCATTTTCATCTATGCTTGTCTGAGGTGATTCCTTATTATCTTTCTGTAAGTTTCAAGCTAGGCAGAAAGAGAAAGAAAAAACTCAGTAGGTTTTTGGTCATTAATGGTTGTCATTTTGATTCAAAAAAAAAAGAAGAAACACTATAGTTTAATGGGGAAATGCAAATGACCTCAACATTGCAGTTTTGTACTTCAAAGAGGAGTAAATTTGTTTTGAAGTTTATTTGGTAGATGAATTGCTGTCAGAGATAAGCAAAAAGTTTTGAACTCCCAAGGGCTGTGATAATGCTTCAGAAAGGAGAAAATTCAAGAATTACCACACTTGTGATCAAACATAATAAAAATTAAGGCTAATAAACAGTTTTTCTAATGTCAGTCTAAAAGGCGAGCCAAGGAGGCTTGCAGAACATAACATTATCAGTTTGGAATTTACAAGGCCTGTTATCTTTGATATTTTTTTGCAATTTTTTTTTTTAATGAATGTTACTTCCACCCCTAAAGTAAAAAAATTCTTCTTGCACAATCACCCATCCAGATCTAGCTTTTACAGTCAAACTCCTATATGTGGGCAAAATTAACAGTTATGGTAGAAAGCTTTCTTCCCTACAGTTCCTTTGACAGGCAGGAGCAGGGTAGTAACTCTCAAAAGATAATTTAAATAACAATTGAACTATTGTAAGGAATGACATTTCATATTGACTGTTTGCTTATCATATCCCAGGTCCTAGGAGCTACACAAAAAATAGAAGACAAGATTACCCTTCCTCATGCTATTAAAAAAAATTACCAAAATATGTCTGATTAAAGACATATAAAAGGTATGATTTTACTTTTGAACTATCCAGACCTCTCTTTGCTATTAAACACAAATACATGTACATTTTTAAACATTGCATTGCCATTGATATGTTTTTTGGTGTCATATGGTAACTGGAAGATACTGGTGGTTGAGTAAATTTATGTTTTGTGAATCTCTCCTGATAGGAAAGTTGTAGATGTTCCTCCTCCCTCACTGATAAATACTGTCCTGCAAAACTGTCAGACAAGGCAGACTAGTTGGTGTTCAGCAGTCACTGCCCATTCAAAGGGGTATACTTTGTCTGACTTTGCTTTTTAACATCAGACATATACAACAAGACACAGCTCATTGTGTGTTTGCTTCAGAAAGAGCGCCATGCTGTCAACATGACAAAATCAAGTACAAGACAAGGCAGGACTGTACAAATCATTTACCCACTACTCCATGTAAAGATGGCTTAAAGCAAGGAATACAAGTTTTGACACGGTATTTAAATAATCACAGCTAACCATTTTCTGAAATCAACCAAGCTAAACAGATATCATGCTACGGTCCAAGCTGAACAGGAAAAAACTAGGACAGGGCCTGGCTGCTTCTGCAGTCTTTCTTACATTGTAAGAGAAACCCAAAGGAACAGCTACAAGACTGTATGGGCAGCCCATTGCTGACCTTTGGCTCAACCTTCAACAGTGGAGCGCAGCAAGGAAAGAACAGTGACTGTAGCATGGTAGAAACAAGAAAAGAAGCTCCAGAACTTCTCAAATTGCTGCTGATGGTCTCACCAGTGTCTGACTGGACTCATCTTTTCAATACTACATAAATGTTTTTTGAGACTTTGAAGCATGGTACATGTTTTCTGTCTAGATTCTGCGCCCAAAGTGGACACAGCTCATCAGCTGTGAATGTCACCCCAGGGAGAATGTATAGAAATACAAATTAAATACTAGGAAGACAGACAAGTGAATTTTATTCTCAGTTTTCTGTCACACATACATTCCGCATGTGAACTTGAACAAGTCATACAGTCTCCTAGCATCTCATTTTTATCTATTAGAATTATTCAACACAATCATCTTGGGACACAGATTTACCCACTTCACTTGAGGCATTCAAGATATCTATGTTAGATGCTGCAGGTTCCACCAATAGCTGATGGATATAATGCTATAGAGCTGATGGAGAAAAATAGGTATTTCATTCTCATCTTATAATTCAGACCTCAGATTGGTTGAACCACATTTTGGAAGACTCTCTTTCTCTCTCACCCCATTAACTACAGAAGAAGCCTTGAGGTTAGTTATCCAACTTTGGCAACTAAACTACACATCTAAGATTGGACCAGATGAAACTAGATCATAGCATCTGCACATAGGCTGCATATTCAAAGTTGAAAGGCTTTTAGATAGATATATCAATACTTCCAAAGTGACTACAGTGATGAATGTGTTAGGAAGTAAATAAAGCTTGGCTTATTTCCATTTGCCCTTCAAAATATGTTTTGAGCTCAAGGTATTGGTCTTTTATACATATATATATATATATATACACGTACTCTATCTTGTGCAGTCTTTTTTCAGTTTCATATCGATTCTACAGTGCATACACAGTTGTTCAGGCGGACCTTTGGTATTGCTATCACACTTCAAGAATTCAGAGGGGAAAAAAGTGGCTTTCTACTGCTTCTGAGTAAATTTGTAGCATCATTAGTGAACTGAGGAAATATATACGTCAAGACCCACACCTAAGTAAGTAAAGAAGAGGATATATCAACTGAAGCCTGAGGTATAGACATGCTTTAATAGGTTGTTGAGTCCCACACAGAGAGAAGAACATGTCCTAAATCCCTCTTCATATGACCTCAATACCATTCATGTTAATAGGAGTCTTGCCTTCAGTTTCACTTGAAATGGG
>WKFP01013929.1:334854-346057 GCA_011057875.1 Pterocles orientalis
CTTGTTTCCATTTACATCTGTCCACATGAGTACAATAGATTATATTCTATATAACAGTTTTAGTCAAGCACACATAGCTTAGTATATAATCAAGGAGGAGGCAGAGATATTCTTAAAAGAAAAAGTCAACTTTGGAAGCTAAACTCTCACCTTTGTTACAATGATTGAGACATTTGAGAGTAAAAATATGCCAGAGAGGTGAAGTAAAATATCATGGAATAGCTCAAATATAGAAGCAAAATACTGAAGCAATGTTTAATTATAGCTTGAAGTTCAGATATCCTATGATTGGATTCATCTGCAACAGTGAAGTTGTCTTATAGAAACTTGAGATAATAACATTGTAAATTGGGCATATGAATGACAGTTTAGATTGATCCTTATTTTTTTATGAACTGGCTCTGCATGTCTTTTAAAGCAGTAAAGGAAAAGAATTAAAAATAACTAAAATTTATTGCCTTGCTTCCAATCACTTGTTCTATAGCTGTTCTAACTAAACATGTTACAGAAGCTGAGCTAAGATTTTTATGCAGAATATAGAACAGTAAACGTTGGAAAAAGCCCTCACATAGAGGTCTGGAGGAAAAAAAAATCCAACAAACAAAAAAATCCTCAGCAAACCCCCCAAACAATTAGAGCTAACCAGTAGGAAGTAATATGGAACAGAGAAACAAATAAACCAAACAGCAAAATATATCCTGATCGTTCCTGTGCTCAGTGGAAATTTCTGGAAAGGCTCATCATTTGGAAGATGTAAATGGACAGAAATTCGAGCTGTCAGTAGAAGTTTGTCCTTTGCTTTATTCCTCCTATTTCTGTATCATACCACCTGCTTCTCCTCGTATGTTTATTTCTTTGTTTGTATAGAAATAGTTGCCTAATTTGTATAAAGCATTTCCCAGTGATGTCATACTTAATATACCATTTGCTTAATTAACCTTCTGAAAAGTTAAAGTTCATCTATTTGGCCTGCTGAAAAGTATGAATAAGATGTGAAGCCATTAAGTGGATATGAGCTTTTACTCTGCATGAATGTGCTATGCACTTGATGTGGAAGGCTAAATTTTCACTTTTTTTCCAGAATATAGGCAAGTGTCCTAAATCTTGTTGCTATGCAGTTTAGCCATAGCAACATACATAAAAGCCAATGTGTTGTTTTTTTCTGTTTTCCCTTCCAGACAGTTTCCCTAGTAAAGAAGACATGCTAGATACGGTGCTGTCAAAAATAAGTGCAGTATTTCCTTGAGAGACGTCAAACATTCATCTTTCAAAAGATTTTATTGTGCAAAAATGTTAAGCAAGAAGGCGGAGAGGTTGTAGCCAAGCTATCCACATCCTTTTGATGTACAGGTAAGGAAGGTAAAAAGTAATTACTGCAAAAAGAGATGCTAAGTTTTCAGTTATAAATTTATTGAATATAAAAAAATAACATGATACATTTTATTCTTGGCCAAGATAATGGTACTTAATTTTTTTTGTAACTGGACAAAAGGCAAGGGGTGAACACCTAGCCTTCAGTATGTGTGATGCATCTTTGCTTCACAAAAGATTTTATCTCTCTTCTCCAGTCAAGGAGATTTTACAATCGACGTATTGAGCTTAAAGAAACGTGCATAGGACTTGTGGGACAATATCCCTGTCTGTTGGAAAGATACATAAAGGATTTTCTTGTGACTGAGGTGAGGAGTGGGAGGAAAGATGAATAGTTTATTCAGCAGATTTTTCCATAACTTCCCACGCGATTCCCAGCAAAGGTAATTTTCAATGTAAAAGAAAAGCCTGGCTTTCTGCCTCTTGCTCACTTTAAATGGGACTTACAGCCCTGACTCTCATTTCTATTATGGAAAATCTTACCAATTGCCTAGACAATCAGATTTTCCCACTTGTAAAACAACGCTCAGAGATGTACTGTAAATTTACATTTCTTAATATCCAAATATATCCTTCCAATTTTGTATACAAAAGGTCAAGAACCTTAGCAGCTATCATACTAGTGTTGATTCATTTATTCTGCTAACTTACCTAACCAAGCATTTGAGACATTTCCATGAATATGACCAATTTAGGATGTACTTACGTATACAATTTCACTTGTTTTAAAAAAATCTGTATCTATAATTTCAAACATTTTAAGAAGAAAATAGCTGCACATCCGTAACTTAAAAAAAAATATATCATTACAAGCACTAGTTGGTGTTCTTTATCTATGGTAGACTACAGACTCTAAATTTGTCTAGTGCTTACAATCACTTCACATAAATCAACCAAAACCTAAGAATTTTGTCTTTGTTATGCCCCTGTGATGAAACTCCTGTCTCATCTGGAAGTGTGTGGTATATCAATCAGCAGCAAAGGTAAGCTCTTCAGAAGTTCAGGGGAACAGCTGGAGTCCCCTAATTTCCAGTGTGCTCTGTGCCCTCAATTTCAAATAACCTTGGTGGGGGAGCTCTTCCTTCAAGAACTGGGATCTTAATCCCAGTCTCTCCACCATTTGAGTTTAAGAGTAGGAAGGACTTCAAATTTTGCTCACTGCTTTAAGTCAACCCTTTTGATACCACAGAAAAGATTAGGCATTTTTTGACTGTTTCATGACTTTTAAGGCTTCATGTAGAGATAGCACGGGACATAGCCCTGTTTCAAAACTCGCTGCAATAAAAGAACCTGTTTCTTCATGTTAGCAAAGAGTTATTGTGCTTTTCACGAAGTTTCAATGTACCTTAGAAAGATGTATTGCTCTAAGAGTCCTCTCACCCTACTTAAGGGATAAAAAAAATAAAGCATTTCTTAATGAGCTTGTCATCCAAGGCTTTCTTTAAAATCAGGAAGGAAAACCAGGCATCTCCAGAGAGCAACTCATCTCTTTGTAAGATAGATAGCTAGGATAAGTGAATTCTCCCCTTAGAACTACCTGTATTTCTCTCTTGACAATGAGAGGAACCAAAGTCTCCCACAAAGCAGACTAAAATTTAATGTTCAAAATGAAATTATTTATATTTAGACGTCCACAGTTAGAGAAGGTGAATACTGCCACTTGTTACTCTTCTCCTGTTGTGGTAGGGTTTACCATAGAATAATTGCTTGCTCCCCCCAGCTGTATGCTGGAGCACCAGAGCTCCTGGAGCAGCAAACAGGCCCGTTGTGTGCTGCCCACTTTGCTTATGCCAGAGACTCGGAAAGCTAGGCAGGCTGCTGTCAGCCTCAGAGGAGGGTGTTTGAGCAGTAGCTCCTGCTGGTGTGAAAAAGTCTTCTGAAGACTTGGTCTTCATTCCTAGTCCCCTTCTGGGAGCAAGCCCAGCTTTCCAAAGCTTTTGAGTTGTTTTTCCATCTTGTATTCCTTCCTTTTTTTTTTCCTCTTCACTTTTTCTATTGCTGCCAAAAATCTAAATTTAATTAAACATTCTCCCAAATGGAAAATTACTGTGAAATATAAGTAAGTAAAATTGTTCAGGTCTTCTCCTGTGTCAAATTACATGTTTTATTCAGGAGAAGGAATGGGTAATATAATAGAGACAGCTAGGAATTCTCAACTCTGCAACTGCCTGGATCCTAATTCATTGCACTACAGTGAGGAAACTTTTCCCTCTCACATATGAAATAGATGCTAGTGGAAAATTGTCACAGGATGGATTCATACTTGTTAACTTGTAGCAAGTTTATAACTACCTTGTATGGCTGAGGCATTAAAAAGGAGATGGAAAGAGCTAAAAATCTGATTCAGTGTACTTTTTTTCTTTCTTTATTAATTTCTCCCTTTGTTCTGTATTTTATTTTATTTATTCTATTTAATTCCTGAACTGTTTTCCGCATCTTCTGTCTCTGTGCTCTTTTCTCAACTTCCACTATCTCAGCAGTTGCTCCTTTACATGACTCTATTGTCTTCTGCTACTTTCCATCTTTACCCTTACTCAAGATTGTTGCTCCGACTCTATATTTCTTACTTGTCCCCGTTCCCTGATGATTCATGTAGGTATTCATTCTCTTATCTGAGTAATGCTTTTTCCATCTTTGTAAGGAAACAAATCAAAGTGTTTACCCCAGTTTCCATTTTTTTTTTCATTTTTGTTTATTGGTAGTACCTCTCACATACTCAATTGAAAAACAGAAACTGTAGTAACAAAGAAAACTCCCCAAGCCTTTTTTATACACCTATTTATAAGAAATCTAAATTCCTTATAAAAAAAATCTAACACTTCAAGGTGTTTTTCCTATCTATACAGAGAGCAGAATAGAGTGAAAGTGGGGAAAAGCATGAGAGAGATGTAACTGACCATTAAATATCCTGTTACAAACGCATTTACTTGCATCACATCTGGAAATGTATCAATACAGTGAATTGTTTCTTATATAAAGCTAATTTAGAGTTTATTTTTTTATACTAAGCATTTTTCCATTATATGAAAGAACTTCCAAAAGAGAAGGATGTTTCTAAGAGGAAGGAAATGATTGGCCAGATAGATCAAACAGAAAAGTCTCATTGAGTCCACTGGTCCTTTTGACTAAAAGCGACTTTAAAGTTACCCATGCTCCCAAACCACAAGAATTTATTTAATTAGAACTTTCCTTGATAGTTTTTTTTTTTCAGTTTATATACTCTCAAAAAAAATTAAAAAGCTAAGTTCAGCAACTCTAACCATGTAACAAGCATTCAGTCTTATTAAACCCTGTAGTTCTTATGTGAGAGATTTGGGATCCTGTACCTTCCAGCAAAGTTTCTCTGTAAAATAACTGAAATTCTCCAAAAGCAAAGTATTACTTTTAAAGTATTACTTTTAGCTAGCTCAATAGAAACTTGCTATTGAAAGCTAAGACACAAATAAGACTATTCCATATAAATAATGATTGTTAAAAAAAACCCCACCACAGGTAAATCAACTTCAGAATTGAAATATGAAATTAAAATCTACATCTCCACTGAGAGAAACCACACTTCTTTCTCTTTAGTAATTTCTGCTTTGTACCATAGAATCCACCAAGAATCTTTGCCCCTTTTGCTACTTTAAATTTCTGCTTTATTGTTAAGAAAACTTCGCTTGCACTGTAGAACCCAACTTTGAAAAGTAGTAGAAATGTGGACGATCTTATCTGCATGAAACTTGTAAGATCAAGTAAACTCCTCATCACCCAGACAAAAATGCCTGTAAACTCCCTCTTTCCACTTCTATCAGTGACAAAACTTTAAAAAAGCTTCTTTATTTCCTTCCTTTTTTTATCAACACTTACTTATGATTATAAAATCATTGAAGTTTCTTATAGCAGCCTTTGATCTGATCACATAGTAAGATACAGCAAATACAAAGAATATATTGGTTAAAAAAAACCCCAAACCATCAAATTATAAGCAGATAAGCGTATTATTTCCTTTTTTCTCACCAACTTGTTACCTAACATTTTCTTTAGCTGTTGAAATTGAAAGCTCCTAAGAAAATGAGGATATCAAGTTCATTTATCCATAAACTCACTATTGACTTGTTTTATATAAATATATAGACACATATATATCTATGACATCACCTTATAGTATCCTATATCCCATTAAATAGCAGGGGTTAAAAAGGGTAGTCAGGCTCAGTAGGACATGAGGGGATCCTGCCATCATTGATACTTTAATGCATTTTGCATATGAGACCATATGCTGCTTTATACATTTGTCTTCATTGCAAAGATGAGCAAAAGACACTGTGAATAGTGTTCCTTAAACGCAGTGCAAAGACACTTTCTGTAACACACATTTGGACATGGCTTTGAGACCATCTAAAACCCCAAAAAATCCCTCCTTGGCCTTTGCGAGAACTGTGTTTGATACAAATAGCCTTTTGAAAAATTGTCAGAAGCTCCTGCATGGCACAAAACCTGGAGGCTATCTGTGGAAAGAGAACGAAACAAAAAGAGGGAAACAGAAAAAAAAAAGAAAATATTCTTGCCAAGCAGATGGGATTGGCAGTTATCCTAAAAAAGCTGGGTTATGGCTCTATCCAGTACTAAGAATTTAAAAATAATTGCCTAAGGCCTCAAGCAAGAATGTTTTTGCATGGTTTTTTTTTGTTTTGTGTTTGTTTTCTTTTTTCTCTGTTTAGACATACAAATAGAGGTGTAAAAATAATGAAAGAAGAGGTATATTAAAAAATTCTTTCTATTTTTTTAAAAATGTCTCCCTATGACAGATCTTCTTTTGTAATAGTTGCAATAAGACAGTTAAATCCTGAAGTACTTACATGGAGACTTACAGTCCTAAAAAAAGAAGAAAGAAGAATTTTATCTGTGAAGAAAGAATTCCTGTATCCCCACGAAGGCACATAGTTCAAAAAAATTTTCTTTGAAGAATCAGCAATTTAGGTTCATAACAAGACTTAAAGTGGAATTGATCTACTGAAGTCCGTTACTCCAATCCCTGCTTAGCTCTTTACCATCTTGAGTCTGTACATGCTTAACTCTCCAATGGTACATACCTGTAGCTGCCTTACGTTCTGGACATATCTAGAATTGCTACCATGTTGACAACACAGACTACTTCTGCACTTGCTTCCTAGCTTAGGTACTTTTATTCTCATCCCTAAAAGAATAATTTGTATAGTTATATTTATATGATAGATCAATTGACAGGTGACAGATAGATAAAGATAGAAAAAAAAGAAGCCTACATTCACTATACTACCCAAAAGCAGACATCAGAATAAATTAATTTTAGACACTGAAATCTGGAAAGAAATGTGTACTGATCCTTGCACAAAAGGTAGTTAATTCATTCCAACCGGAGCCATTATTGGTTAAAATATGTAAACAGGTTTCCCCTTCTTGGATCAAAGTTCTCTCTATAGAATACACAGACTGTCTTTGAAATCTCTATCCTGTGCAAGCTAGGGAATAATACTTTCTAGCCACCCAAACTAAAAGTCTGTTTCAAATTCACTGTCCTCTGAAATTTGAATTTTGTCCAGAATATAATCTTAGCAATATAAAACATTACAGACTGTCACAGATCAATCCCCATCCCCCTCCATGATGTTTATGTCTCAACCATTCCAGCAGAGCACTCAGACAGAACATTTCCAAAGAAGAGGTTCCACCGTGTCTACGAACAGCTCAGGCAGAGCATGTTGGAAGAAAAGTTCTTTTGTGAACGAACATTAGTGAGTTGTTAATGTTTCGAGTGATGATCACACCTGTTGATGTGGGGCATGGGTGCTGGGGGTTGGAGTCCTCTCCTGGGTGGAGAACCAGCTGCCCCCTCACGAAGTTAACCTGGATGCAGGGCTGTTATGCCCCCCGAAATGTCAACCCTGAAGGTGACCTGGATGCTGGGACCCCCCAAAGTGTTGTCCTAGAACCATACAAAAGGCGAGCCCCTATTATACTCACCGTCGACCCATCACCACCCCACAGAAGAAGTTTCTGACCAAAAGGAAGATTTCTGTCTGAAGAGAAGACACATGGTGGAATGAGGGATTGACGCTGTCTGTGTCTCTGTGATTGTGTCTGTCCCTCTCTCTGTCTTTCGGCCCCTCTTTCTTTTCTTTCAACTCTTTCATACACTGTCTTCTGTCTGATTTTTGCCTCCAAAAAATGATTGGGAGCTATTTAGTGCTTGCTTAATGGATAAGTAATATCTGGTGACAATTGATAAGTGTGATTTGGTGCTTGACTTTGAGAAGTCGATTTGTGACGTTTTAGCAGTTGCTGAGGTAAATAAAATTGTGTTGCATTGTTCCTTGAGTCATTGTCTGACTCCACCTCGCTGGTGCTCCTTTTAGGGGAACCACAAAAAAATCTCTCTTGACCATCCGCTGGAGTGGGGTGAGAATCAGTCCCATTTCCTTTTCTCTCCACATCCCCCTACCCCAGCTCAAGGAGTCCACTTTACTTGTTTATTTAATTACTTGCTTTTGGCAATTGATCACACAGCTTCCATAAAAGAAGGGAGATTTGTGTTGGAACTCCATAGAGATTGAGTCATGGAGGGTGTCGGCTTCTAGTTTATTAAGTTTTGGAAACCATTTTAGACACTGAATTTGTATATAGCGTAGGATATTGCTGCCTGCTCTTTCAGTTCTTTAATAAGGAGTAAAAGTGACTAGTGCTCCACCCTAGGACAGTTCCAGGTTACACCAGTTAATAGAGACATATTCCTACAAGCCAGAGGCAGTGACATGAGTCCCCCAGTGCTTCAGATTGTTGAATGACACAGCCTTCTACAAACAGAGCGCTGGTTGTGAACCTTCTGTGCTTAGACATTATCTGTCATATATTAAGCACATGTAAAGTCAGGAAATCTTTACAGAACTCTTTATGATTAAATAGATGTAATTTAATATGAAACACACCTACTTTAAAATTAGTATGCAATCATTTGTCTTCCATAGGAGTATACTGATAGCAATTTAGAGAATACAATATGTGTGTGTATGAACATCTAAGCAGCACAGATATTTTTTTTCCCCTCCATGTCCTTTATGCCTCTATCATATATGTTAGGCACTTTTTTTGTGCCTTTTTTAAAGAAAATATTTTTGGCAGTTTTTACAACAGTATAATACAGATGTGGAATAATGCTATGATACCTCACTGAGTGTTGAAAAGATTATTTTAGGTAATGCAGATGCAATGTTAATGCAACAGAAAAGCCATTTGTACATGTTAACAGTTACCCCTGGTAACAGTTTGATAAGAATTCTCATGCAAGTTCTTCCTGATGTTCCCAAGATCTCCAGGCACTTTACAAGCTGAAGTGGAATCCATTTAAATGAGAAATATTTTTGTACTCAATAGTACTGCTTAGGTTCAAATCCAAAGCTCATTAAAGTAAATAATAATACTTCCATTGACTTTCTTAGGCTTTGACCCAAGCTCCATGAATAGTGTTTAATTATAAATGAACATTTCAGCTCTTTTTTATATTCACCCAGTCTGAAAGATCACTACGTCTGTCACTTCTTCATTTGCCAGCCAGGAACTCAGCAGTCACCAACAGTGTCCTACTTACCCTCCAAATGAAGAAGATACATTGCCTGCTGCGACTGGCAGCTGCTGCTATTGCTCTAGCTCATAATCTCCTAATTTATCCCTTGTTGAAAAAGACAAAGGGTGGTGGCAGGAGGGGGACAAAGAACGGGGGCGGGGAGGGATGAAGTGGAGGACGGGACAGAGCTTTGTAAGAGAGATATGCTGGTGTTTCTGTACTGACAGTAAAGTACTGGTCAGAATGATTCCCGCTGGTTTTGTCTCCTGTCCAGGTAGTTCAAAATCCGCCCAGCTTTGCAGTATGGACTGGAATGTTTGGAAATAGCAAACAAGTAGCATTTACTGTAACAGTATTCGGATATATAATCAATGGACCTATGATTCCAGGAAAACCCATGAAAAGACCTGTGGGGCCTCTGAAGTTGATTTAACTATCTAAATACATATAGCAACATAGACTTGTGTTATCATGTGACACAAGAAGACAGTAATTCTTGTCTTGGTGCTCTGCTTTCATTTCCAGGTATCTACATTTGTCAGGCAAGAAAAGAAATACTGCTCTAGTGACAACTCTTATGTACATTTGAGTACTGGAAATGACCCATCTTGTCTGTGGTCAGATAAGATGTGTATGATGTTTTCAGAGCAAACTAAAGTGTCCTAGTTCTGCACCTTGTTGCACCAACTATTTAGTAAAATTAAGAGGAATCATGCCCAAAGCATGAGGCAGAACTGGAAGAAGAAAGGACTTGATGATTCCCCAAGAAATTCTCAACGCTGAAGGCAGTCAACATAGACTGTTTTAGAAAAGTCTCCTCAAAGTCAGTGGAGAAAGATAAGGCTAATTCTGCAGGTAAATATTTTGAAATTTGTAATTAATAACAAAAAGTAGAAATCTTACAAATTTTACTCCTCAATGATACTTTCCTGAGTATTTGAGATGATGATTCTTCATATTAGCAGCATTGTCTCTAATAATTTATTTTGCTCAATGATACCTTCCTCTAATTAACATTCCATGCATTTCCTCTTCTTCTTCTTCTTTCTTCTTCTTCTTCTTTCTTCTACTTCTTCTTCTTCTGTCTTCACTTCTTCTCCAGTTTATATCTGATAGTAAATTTTGATAATGTGATGGACAGAACAGTCTTTGCCTCCAGCAGAGTCTTTCTACTCCTCCATTACTTGTATGACTGCAGATAGGCATATAAATACATATGAAACACAGAAAAAGAGGGGGGTATCTGTATGCACCCCAAAACTCATCAATCCATCTATTTGAAACAAAAAAAATAGGAAAAAAAATTACAAAAGAGCAAAGCAAAAATAGATTTAAAAACACTGTTTTAAATAGCTGTCGCATGCAGGGCATGCTTCATAAACTGCAGATAGGCTTCCTGAATAAAATATGAAGACGTAGCTCCATGACTATTTCAGTTAGTGAAAAAAAAATCTGAATAAAATTTATAAATAGACCATACACTATCTCCAAAGGGATAAACAAAATAGCCAGCAGTGACAGTATTTGCTTTTAATGTGTGCAAATACAAGGCATAACAAATGTCAGCTCCTCATTTGCAAATTAAGATGTAAAGGAAATGTCTGTGACAGTACGTGCAACAGTTCATATTTGAAGTTTGGCACAGTGAACTGACAGCCACAGAGGAACTGCTGTCTCCTAATCCTTTCTTTCTGCCTTCCAGCTACTGGTGAGGAGGGTGGAATTTAATAAATACGTGATGAGAAAAAGCTGTGAAAGGCTGCAGTATCTTCTCTGCAAGAACTCATCTTCGGAGATAATTAGCTAGGTGACAATATACAATGTGCCATTAACAACAGCATTCAAATAATTTTTGGACTTAAGTACAATTTTAAGCTGCTTATCAGATTTTCGTTTCTGAATTCATTCAGCTGTCAGGCTTACACCCTGGCTTTTTATTGAAGCTCACATGGGAAACGAAACCTTCTAATTTTCTATACAGATTCATTTCAGAATCAATTAGAGCTGGTAGCAGCCTTGTCCTTGTGTGCAAAGGGGATTAGCTGGGCACTTGCTCAGCTGAAGCTACCTTTGAATGTACATTCAACCCTCTGTCGAGAAAGAGTTGTCTTCCAGAGGATTCTAAAGCAATTGAAGCCCTGAAATCAACAGATGGCAGATAATCACTGGAACAGTCTCCAATTTTGCTAGAAAAGTGAAAATGATATTTCAGACTGACTTGTAGGTAAGGATCCTATGCTGTACAAGGAA
>WKFP01013929.1:346077-373266 GCA_011057875.1 Pterocles orientalis
AAAAGAAAAAGAAAAAGAAAAAGAAAAAGAAAAAGAAAAAGAAAAAGAAAAAGAAAAAGAAAAAGAAAAAGAAAAAGAAAAAGAAAAAGAAAAAGAAAAAGAAAAAGAAAAAGAAAAAGAAAAAGAAAAAGAAAAAGAAAAAGAAAAAGAAAAAGAAAAAGAAAAAGAAAAAGAAAAAGAAAAAAAGAAACGAAATACTCTTCTGACTATCCCCCAGTTGCATATAAAGGAGACTCTCTCCAAATACCAGAAAAACTCCCAAAGGCTCTTCTTTTATTCTTTTCACCTCAGTAAGTACTTCATAACAGTTTTTGCATCTAACCTTAGGCCATCTTTCCGTCCACATGTGATTAACTTCTCCATTACTTGTCTTAGCAACTTCAGCTTGTCATACCAAAACGTATTGCTTTGGTCTTCTAGTAAACATTTCAGAACATAAAACCATGCGGAACAATTGTCCACTCTTTTCTTTTTCCAGGCAATCTAGTCTTTATTCAGTGACTCAGGTTGTTGAGGAGGCATTTCAGTAGTTTGTATACTGGGGTCTTTCTACATAAAACAATATTTGTGAATGATTATTATGCACTGAAAATTAGAAAGTTCTGTTTAATCTGTTCTCAGAGCTTAATTATGCAATATTCTTGCTTATGAGAAGGCGGCTTATGCTCAATCACTTCAAAAAACTTTAGCTACTAAGTTTTAATTCAGGTTTCTGAGATCACATGCAAAGTTGAAAAGTATTTCAATGTATTTAGTTTCAAAGTGAAGGTTATAAACAAGGAAGATGATCTTCCAGGTCCTAGGACCTTTATCTACAAACCACAAGACACATATCCTGAGGAGGAGGACCTCCAAGGGAGGCTAGAAGGCTGGAGATGGCCAGCTGTATCATGGTCTTGTCAGGTATGGGCTTTGTCGCTGGCTGTAGTGGCCTTGACAGGTCTTTTCAGTGTTCATTGCCTCCCCAAAGAATGCATATCTGCACATAGTTTCCAGCCTCCCTAACACAAGATCCATGCTCTAGCCCTGGTCTGACTTTGGCACAGAGCTGCCTGTAGGTCGTCTGGGGCCAAGAGCCCACATCATATGTGTTTGGGGCAGAAATGTGTCCACATTTCCCAAAAACTTCCACATTCTGCAAGGTGCTTTTTGACCTTTAGACACCCCCAGGCGATACGACACAGGGACAGATCCAAATGCTCCTGCTCTCACTGGGAATAGAGCAGTCTCATAGAGAAAATATATCCTTCAAGATAGGTTCAGAAAATGATAAACTATTCACTCTAGCAATATATTTACCGTTTAGAGATTGTTATAATTCTACTACTAAATTTCTAAATCTCAACCTTTTTTTACTCTCCTGGCAGTCTTCTTAGAGTGTCACTTATCTCACATGTACAACGGTGAGATCACTACTTTCAGGTAAAGGATTTTTTTTTCTAAATCAAGAAGAAAGAAATTCGCTACGTTGTCCATTCACATATTTTTTTAATGGGACATTTTGTTAAAAATAAATCAGCTTAGATGTTATAATTCTGTATTTTCCTAACTTCTGGAAAAATAAGAGAACTAGTGAACACGCTTATTTAGTAATATTGCTCAAAAGATCCCTTCAGTTCTCAGTTGGAATCCATGGGCTCCACGTGATTTCATCGCTGTTATATTTCTGAGCTAATAATATTTAATGTGTTCAATCCAAATGAGACTGGATCTGGAGGTGTGATTTTTGTGATATTGTTTTCTGAATTACAAAGCACAAAGAAAATAAGGTTCATGCATTATTCATACAATAAAAGATGAAAATTACTAATGCAATAAGGATAAATCACACACTCACACACACATGCTGGTATGTCTATATATAAAAAAATAAGATAGTACTCAAGTGCTTGTATTCCCAATGTAAAAATTTTGAATAATTCTGATATTCAGAGCTTCAGATATACAGTTTTTACAGTGCCTTCCTTATATATAATAATAATTTTGGATACCACTTCCCAGTGGAGAAGAAGAATGCTTTACTCTTAATGTATGACTGTATGACATTAATTTTAAAGTAATATGACAGTGTGCTGAATTTAATACTGGAGAGAGCAGCATCTCCAGAATTCTGTCACATAGAAATGTGAAACAGAATGCAGTCACCCATATGCGTGATTAAGCTTCAGCTTGTATAAATAGTCATGAGTCTCTTAATTTCCGTAAAACCATTTTATGTTTGCTAAGGAACAGATCTGTTATGTTCATTAAAGGCGACAGAGGAACAACCCTTGAGGCTGAAGATATCTATTATCAAGAACATCTAACCAAGCAGGGCAATCCACAGAAAGCTAGCTCAGCAAACCAATGAAATAATGTATTCTGCCTGTGTGAGGGTGTGTAGGTGCCTATTTATGTAAAAGAAAAAGCTGGTAAGTGTTCTTATTTTCAATAAAATGAAATTAATCATCATTCTTAAAATATGCATATGTTAAAAACAAAACAAATAAAAAAGTCCCACAAAATGTTCTCTTCGCTCAGTGATACAGTATGTAGTGATGTTACTTCTGTTGAAGCCAGTGGCAATTTTGAACCTGAATTTCAGTTCAAGTAACTGAATAAGCCTTTATTTTCCATCTTTCATAAATTTGTGCATTTACAATTACTTTAGAGAAATAGTAACTGAAAAATACATTTGAAATGCTATTTACAAATTCCGTGTATCTACTTGAGAAAAAAACTGAAGACTCAGAAATCAGATCTAAATTTTTATTAGTATTCAACAAGAAAAAGCAAACAAGGAAATTTATAAATTTGACAATGATAGATTTAGGAGAGTTGCAAACACTAACGAGGACTCAGAAATCAGCAACATGGGCAGAAAAATCAGAGATTCAGCTTGAAAAAACGTAAGCTCAGGAATCTGTGAAGAGATAAACCAAACCCTACAAAGATTGAAAGAGAGGCAACAGCCTGGGAAGCATTAACTCTGGGAATACTGGACAGTGAATTAGATACCAGTTTCCAATGTGAAATATTGGTGCAGTAAAATAAAAAAGTTAATACAAATTTTGGACTGCATATGCATTACCTTGTAAAGCAAAGGCCTAATAGAACTTCTCTTTCTAAGGCACTGACATGATTTAACATACAGCAGTGTATTCAGCTCTGGGCATCAAATTTTCATAAAGATACTGAGAAATCAGTAGGAGTTCAGTGAGCTGTACAAAATAAATAAAAAAATCATTAATAAAATAATAACCGGTGTGCTAAAGTGAATGATTTATGTCAAATCATTCAAGGAGCTAAATAGAAGCCTGGCCACCTAAAACAGCATTTTCCCTGACATGAAAAAATGCCACAGAACGACATTCACCTTGCATGAAAATGTAGCCTTTTCCCAAAAACCTTTTTACCATTGTCAGGTCCCTATATGCAAAAGCTTATTGAAGCAACAACTAGGGACAACGGCAGCTAAGGTTCAAAAAAGTCAAAATATGTACAACAGAAGAACCACTGATGTTAGAACAATACATTAATTCAATGAAAGTAAGAAAGAAGACTCTATAAAGTGCGCAAAAGAAAAGCTGTTTCAAGGGGACTGTGTTTTTATAAATAGCTTTCAGAAACAACTGAACAAAAAGTCACAAAAACGATGTTAAGAGGAGTCCTCAGGAGAATGGTTACAGGGAGTCACCCAGGTTTTTCTTCAGGATTCTGGGGTAGGTAGGGTGTAATATATTTCATGATTTACCAATATTAGCAAAAAAAATTCTTGCACCAGCTTTTTTCACTTTTACAAAGGACTAAGAGCTTCCAGTATTAAACATGTACATGTAGACAGATACAGATCAACATAAATGTAGATATATAGAGAAACTCCATAGAACTATACAGATTTAAGACAAATAGAATAAGCACTAGTTTTTTTCAACCCCCTATGGGTTCCTCCTCAGACAGATCGTTTTTTGTCATTTTTTGTGTGTTTGTTTTAATTTACTAATACATTCAAAAACACTATCCTTGGATAACTTTATTGAGAATGCTAATTGAGACCTCTTAAAGCTAAGATATGACACCTTATTTCAATCACTTCTTACAACAATCCTAATTTGATTTACCCACACTACATAGTGTTTCCTACGTTTCATGTCATTCATCACAATCCAATTTTTATCCATTTTTTTTCAGCAGATTTGAAACCTTGTACATAGGCAGTTCCAGCTTTAATTCAAAATTTCCAGCCTCAATACAAGGTTTTCTCCTTTAGGCTTCTACAACTCAGTCATTTCTCTTCAATACCATTCCCATTCCCCTCTATTACTGAGATGGGCAGTTCTTGCTTTTCTTTGAGGAATATGAAAGAAACAATAAATACATATGAAAGATGGATAGTTTTCTATTATTTCTTCTGCTGTGTACTTCTGCTGTAGTATAAGAAAAGGTAGTTGCAAAACCTGTGCAGAACTTGCATTTCGTGAGATATAAGGCTCTTAACAAAGAAGAAATCTTCAGGGTTTTTAGCTATGAAATAAATGTTAACACTACTTTTTTTAGCATGTCTAAATTGAGGTATTTCTCACATCTAACTTGCTTAAGCTTAGTTATTTTAAGGGGTAATGCAATTACACACCTGTGAACAAGATCTTCTAATTGGAAGTATCAACAATTTAACTATGTGAGATATTAATAGCTCACTTTCACATCTTTTTTTATAATATATTCTTTATTTGGCACTGGTGAATTATATACATCTATGTCAGAAATAGAAACATTTTCAGCACTTACCTAATTTTTTAAATGTATTTTTTTTCTCTCACAATGTCATTGGAAGATATTTTCTTCAGGTCTTCTTTAGACATATTTATTGCAAGATATTTAGTTTGCCTAAATCTGTTGTCAACATCATTAGCTTTCGTTAAGATTCATCAACATATGTCATTAAGTGTCCAACCATTCAATCATCTCCATTTCCATGATGAACAACCCATCTTTATTTTCGGTTTGCCATATTTCTGTTGTATATCTGAAGAGGGACAATTAACATTTTTATATTATTCTTCCAAGTACATTCTTACTTTTTTTAATCACAGACAACTGACTTCCATTCCTGTTATTTGTGTGACATAAGCATTTTTTCAGAAGAATGTTGTAAACAACCATCATTCAAACCATTTGAACTGCTACATGTTGCTGATGACATCCACTTCCTTAGTGGCCCTAATTTTAAAATAATTTAATACGATTCTGTTTAAAAGTGTTTTTAGAGATGTCCTGCAAGTTTAAATATGTACCTTTGGACTGTCAATAAAGAAATACTGCTTTGTTTTCTCACTTATTTTCATAATAATAGTGATGAAAATGTTTTTGATAATCTTTGCAAAATGCTTTCAGAATTTGTCACTATTTTATATTTGTCTATTTAGTATAATGTACTCTATATTTTTAATTGTCTCATGACTGCCTAAATAGAGATGCTCATTGTGATTTTTTTTTGTTAATTAAGATGCATTGTAAAGCAAAACATTGTTCTATGTTTATCGATTCACTAGGCCTACTGAATTTTTTTTTTTATTGATTGAACAATATTTTCACATCAGTATGATATCGAAAGCCCATAAACAATTCATCTGATCTGATTCTTAGATTGTGAGGGCAAAATTTCATATTATGTTTATTGACCCTACTGTAAAATAGTTCAGATTTCATCCAATGATTCATATTTCTGCCATTTGTCAAATTGTGCCATTCATTTAAAACACCTAGCTTAGGCACAAACATTTTAAACAATCCATCTAAGACATCCCTTGCTAATTTCTACCAGTGGAATAATTATGATAATTTAAAAATATGTATTTTGTTTGCACTTTGATTGCTTTAAATTTCAGCTCCTTACTGTTTGGACACGTGAAAGTGCCACAGAAAGAGTTAAATTAATTCCCATTTATTTTTACTTTCTTTTAGTTAAACGGTTTATGGCAAAGAAAACAAAGCATTACAGAGATCTGTTTCAACACTGCCAGTTAAGGATTTGTTTAAGTAGATTTTTGGTTTCCATTTTATTATTTCTCTTTCCTTTGCTGTCAACCAAGTATGATAAAATAATATTGCACATCATGCTAATCCAAGAGGTTTCTATTCAGCTACTGTAGCACGCTGCACCTGCTTAGTAGGCAGTTGAATATACTTACAGATTTTTTTCTCCTAATTAATCTGGATGATACAGCTTGTATGCTGTCTATTTGCACTTTTCCACTCTGACAGAAATAATGAATTTTGCTACAAGGACTTTTCCAGTATAGATTCATATAATTATGTAAAACCTTCAACATGAGATTTATCTGCAGCTTCCAAAACCATAACTTTCTAATCATGGCCTCTCTCGGTATCAACAATAAATTCATTTAACTGGCTAATAAAGAAGTACTACAAGACTTCAGCAAATAATAATCGACAAAATTATATATCTCATACATCATATTTGTCCATCTCAAACATTGAAAATAAAATGTTTTAATTAATAGTTTCTCATTTTACCTTGAGGGCTTTTTTTGTTATTGTTCTTTTAGTTTTATTTCTGTATTTTTTAATTGTTAACAATTGCATTTCTATCAGGATTAGATAGCTAATACTTAGAGTCAGCTTCAAATTCCGTATTTATATTGTGTTAGAGTGGCATGGATCTGGCATTTCTTTGCCTTAATTCAAATTGTTCTGCTGCCCAGGGAAGTTATTGAATCCCCATCCCTGGAGGTGTTCAAGGCCAAGCTGGATGAGGCTTTGAGCAACCTGGGCTAGTGGAGGGTGTCCCTGCCCATGGCAGGGGGGTTGGAACTAGATGATCTTTAAGTTCCCTTCCAACCCAAACCATTCTATGATTGTATGACAGTTGCTTATTGTAGGGTAATCATCCAGCTATCACTTGCATCAACTGTGACTGGACATATTGGGGTGTACTTATTATTAAAAGAATGAGGAGAAATGTATGATCTGCTTTTTCACCCGCACATTAGTAGAGTTATTTTGGAGTACAAAGACATTAAAATTGGTTTTGTTAGGAGAACAGAATTTAAGCTTCTTTTTTTTTTTTCTTCCTGTAAACAACTGCAGTAAGATACTTTTATTTTAGAATATTTCAGTATTGTAGATAAGTTAGAAAAAATTATTACTAAGAGTAGTTCTGGAAAATAATAATTCTGCTTTGCAGTAATATACAAATGTTTAACTTTGTGTTAATCTCAGTTACTTGGGTTTTGGGGTTTGTTTTTTTTTTTTCCAAATAAAGGGTTGTTGTGGTTTAATCCTGGTAAGCAGCTAAGCACCACACAGCCAATTTGTCAATACCCCCCCTCAGTGGGATGGGGAAGGGAATTAGAAGGACAAAAGCTAGAAAACTCATAGGTTGAAATACAGTTTCTTGAGAAAAAAAAATAAATCCCCAAACCCTACCACCAACAACAATACAAAAAACAAGAAAAAAATTGATGCTTAACCAGCCCTCAAGCAATGACAGCCTGGGCAAACTTCCCTCCCCAGCTTTACTTACTGAGCTTGATGTCATATGGTGTGGGACAACCCTTTGGTTGGCTGCAGTCAGCTGTCCCGGCTGTGTCCACTCCCAAATTCTTGGCTACCTCCAGCCTACTTGCTGGTGCAGCAGCAAAGGCCTTGATGCTATACAAGCACTGTTCAGCAGCAGCTAAAACATGGGTGTGTTATCAACTCTAGTTTGGTCACAACTCCAAAACATAACACCATACAATCTACTATGAAGAAAACTAACTCTACCTCAGCCAAAAGCTAACAGGATATTTTTCCTTATAACACTTTCCTCATCCAGGGGAACTTTCCAGTTTTCTAAATGGTATACAACCTTATCGCAATCTCACAATTTTCCACAGTTTACTGCTTGTTTGCTCTATTCCAGCCAAGAGCATGAGCCCTCAGTTTCATATTTACATATAGTGAATAACTTGTCTTTTATGAAAAGTTACTCACCGTGCTTTCCACATGAAGGCATGTCAGGGACAGAGTATTAAAGTTACAACAGAAACTGGATGTTTGTTGACATACAGTCATCAAAGCTTATCACTAAACAAGTGAACAGCTTCACTCTCTCATTAACTGGGCAAAGAAATGTTGATAGAGAATTCAGAGTATTTGTTCATCTTCTCAAGGATCAACATCTGTTATTTGTTCTCTACCTGTCAGATAAACTTGATAAGGGCCAAAATGTGTACAGTGAAAACAGTGATTTCTCTGAGTATATGAGTTCTTTTCTCTTAATTTACTGTAACCAGGTGCATATAATATGAATTAAGAAATGTAGCTTGTGATATTCCTTTAATTTTAGGTGATTTGAAGGATTGTTTCAGTCTTGACAGCATTATGAAAAAGCCTGACAGATTTTTCTTTACATTGAAATGCTATTTCATTGATACTCCTAATTTGTTCATATTTAAATTCATCGAGACAGGTCCCAGGACTTCTTCCCAAGGACAAAAATTTCAAATGCTAAAAGATAACAATGACTTTTCACATTTGTTTTTGACCATAGCGTCATATTTCAGACCACTTATAATAGCTGTTGTATGACATAATTGTTATTTAAATAAAAATGCTACCCACTGTTTTATCAGAATCACTTTTCAGTTGAAATTTACAATTGCATCACTTATCACAGCAAGAAATCCATTTTACTAAAAATAATACAAAGGGGCACACTGTATGCCAACTTTTATAGCAGTTCATTTGAAACAATGAATTCAAAATGTCTGTGAAGGAGTCCAGTACTAATTGCCCTGTTTTCCTATAATTCCTTTTCTAGAAGTTAGAAAATACATCTAAGACTTAACTGACATTTTTGACAATTTTCCACTGTTTTCTCAGACTATTTTTTAATGAATAAAAAGAATGGATTCAAATATTTCAACATGAATTCTTTAAAAAAAAATAGACTTAAAAACAGGCTAATACATTACTTCAGTATGTACATTGTTTAATCTTACAGGTAATTTCCATTTTTCTGCAGTCAGAATATTTCTTCTGAAGAAATACATCAAGAAAATAGGTCCCTGAGCCAAAAAGCTGCATTAATTCAAGATGAATTTTAAGGATGTTAGTAGAAATGTGGTCAATTCTTTCAATGAGGCTCTATTATTTTTAATTTTTTTCCTGTACATACTAGTTTAATGATAAATTTCATAAATGTTTGAATGTTTTAAATTATATCGAAATCACAGTAGATTATATATTTCATACTTTTCTTTGGAACCCTTAAGCCCATTTTTTTTCCTTAACTTTCTCATAAAAATTGAATGAATACTGGAAAAAAACCCCTCAGATTTCAACTAGTGATCTTTCTACAAATAATTGGTAAAATCACTTCATTATTTTAATTAAAAATTGTTGATTCATAGTGCTAGTCTTCATAGAATTTAATTTTACAAAACCAATTTATGCATGAGCAAATATGAACAGGAACAGGAGCTAGATTACGGCCAGGAATGGCCTAAACGTGGGATTTGAAAAAGACCCCTCAGATTGTTCATCTATGGACCAAAGGGTTAATCCATTTGAGTTAGGGTACATGGCAGTCTTGTACATAGACCAGTCACAAAAGAGAGAACAAAACCATATGTATCATTACTGTGGTTTATTACTGTTTATTTGTTATTTTCTTTTTTGTTATGGTTTAGAAAATTTACAATAATTCAACTAAATTGCAAAAACAACACTATGTGAATTAAGAAAGCTTTTACACAGCATGAATAGCACAGAATCCAACCCCCTAAGACAATATTCAGTAACCCAAATTACATGACCATTCTCCAAATTCCTGCCTAACTCTGTATACTTGCCAACTTCTGCACAAAAATGAGGTGGAAGACCTAAACTTTGCAGCCAAATTCAATACAGAAGCACATTTTAGTTTCAACAGAATAATTCACATTTTACTTTCAACAGAATAGTTGATTGAGCAGCATTCTGCGGAAAAAAAATAAAGAAAATAATAAGATAAGATCAGGTCATGGACTGTATAATAACAGGTGCACACGTATGGGATCAACAGTAAGCAAGATGCCCTATACAATCATATCTCCAATTCATCCTAAATTCTTAGTATTAGGATTCCAACAAAACAAAATAAAATAAAGTAAAACAAAACAAAATAAAATTATATTAAAAGCTGTTTGCAGTATTTTGTCTTATGCCCAGAAAAAGATTTAAAAAGCAGGTCATACACATAACCAAAATGCAATACTCCAACCCCTAAAAAACCTTTTATGTGTAGCCAGATAATTTTGCAGGTTTGGGCTCAAATTTATCACGTAACCTCAGGCACCTGACTGTAGCAATTAAGTTAGGAGGTGGGGTTTCATCTATTCTTAGTGAAGCAAATTATCTTAAGGAGGCAGAAACTCTCTTCACAAGTGTCTACATACCTCCAATATAGAGACACAAAGAAAGAATCTAAGGGGGTTAATTTTCTGACTTAGACATAGGAGTAACATAAGGTAAGTGGGATGACTTCAGAGACTGTCTTCTGTTAAAGTCCATTTACAATTAAGAAAACTGAAGTTTTGCTACCTCTCTTTCCTAATGCCTCTGCTCTGGCAGGTAAGAGCTGCAGAACAGAGACCCAACAGAATACAGAGCAAGCATTTGATTTGAAAGGTAAGTGAATGAAAAAGCCTGTTTAAAGCCTGCAGGTAGTGGAAGGGAGAAAAAATCACTTTAGTTGTGGGGTTGTCTTTCTGTCTTGTTCTTCTGGCCTACTCTGGGATACACAATAGCTGTCATCCTTGAGAACCTAATACTTGGGCATTTGGTGTTCTTTACCGAGAGCATACTTCCATCTACAACCAAACAGTCTTGGTACCACTTCTAGCCTTTAATCAACCTGGGCATGTCCTGCCTGACTGATAAGGGACAACTAAAGAGGATTGCTTCATTACCTTATATTATGCTACCAATGTGAAAATTTCCTTCATAGATTATTTAGGAAGAATGCTTTAGTAGACCATTTACAAATGCTATGGAGTTTGTCTTGTTTTACCTCTAATCCCATCTTCATTAGCTTTCTTGTATAAAGTATTTAGATGCATACTGCCCTAAAAATGAACTCCTTGGCTATTTTGAATTTTTATCCTGTTACCCATCAGTCAATTAATTCCACTTAAGGTCACAGTTACGCTTTTTTATTACTTGTGATTATGTTTTTGTTTGACATTCATGTTGCTTTGTTACCTCTCATAAAAGTGATTAATGAAGGACTTCTAATTGTAGAATACAAGCTTTTTATTCCTGTTACTCCTGCTGCATAAAGATTTCTAAGTATTTGAAAGCCTATTATACAAGCTAAGTGAAATGTGCATCATTATGAAGCAGAAGACTTAAGACTTAGCTAAAAAAAACAAACAGATTCTGCAGAAAATAATGAACAAGACTATTCTCCCAACCCTTGAACCACCACTTAACTGAAGGAGAAGATTTCTCTCACTACCATTCAGCATTTCAAGAAAGCATGTTTTTTTCTCGGTTATTCTCAATATTATAGGTTAATCTAAATCTTAAACATTTACCAATTTGGGTCTTGTACTATGTATTACGACTGTTGAACAAAATATATTTAAATATACTTACTGAGGCTCAACAGCCATACTCATTTATTCAGAAATATTTATTAGCTTTTTTAGTTACTAGTTTAGTTATTTTAAAGCTGTCCTTTCCTTACCCTTTTCAATATACATAAGAAAGCTTAGCTTTCCAAGACATATTTCTCACGCAAGTTTTTTTCATTGCTGCTCTCTCTAAATGTAGCTACATTAACTGAAGACAAAGTAAGTGAGAGAAAGAAATTGCATCTGGGACCCCTTAGTATAAGCCAGAAATAATGTTCACACATAACAGGACAAAGATATCAAAGATTTCAAAGAAAAGAAAACCTCAGTAATCTGCAGGACAATTAGTCATAAAAGGAAATGAAGTTCGGTCTACATTTAAAGGTTTGTCTGATGTAGCTATGCTGCTTAGAGATTTTGCCAGACCAAGGAGCACTTCTGGAATAGCCTGCTCCATTTAGAACTTGTTCAGTCTGACACACTTAAACTTTATTCCTGATGGACATTTTCAAATAGAATATAACAAGCAGATCCCTCTAAGTGTTGATACACTTTGAGACACCCGATGCAAGAACTTCTGTGTATGACTGTGACATTGAGCAGTTACAAAAGACTGACTATTCTCTGTTAAATTACTTGGGAGTATTGAAGAATTCCTGCCATCTAGTTACACCACGTTAAGTTATTCTGAAAAACTTAAATTAGGGAAAAGATTGAGCACATTTAAAGAATATCTGCCCATTCTGTATACTTGCAATTAAACAGAATACGCACTGTCAGTAATGTTAGTGGAATTTTCTTCCTCTTTGAAAATTAAGAGGGGCACTACGGCAATCAATACTCACTATCTGTACAAAAATTTATCGAGAGCAAAAGGGAAGTCCCAACAAGTATGCTGCAATATAAGGGAGCAACAAGGAAAAAAAATAATGTTCACAAAGCAAATTTTTAGTATTAGTATTGTTTACCTAAGACTAAACTCATTGGTGTTATTCTGAGCCTTGTACAGGTATGAAATATTTATCCTGCCCTTGTACAGCCGGCATAACAGTCATTCAGGAATGCAGAAAATCAGATAAAAGAGGAACAGGGAATGTTTAAAACTGGTGTCTATTTTAATCAAATCATAAGAGTTTCAAAGGATTTTCAAATTAGAATGTTTTGGAGAAGTTGGAAGAAGGCAGAAAGGGAGGAAAACAGGATGGAGGAGAAACATCCTATACTTGCATTGGAGTCAGACAGGCATGAAGCTTTCCTGGAGCAACTCAAGGACTGCCATCACTTCCCAGAGCTTCAGAGCTCCTTTCCACACCTGCCAAGAATGACCTACTCCATTTCTCAATGTACTCTACATTCGTAATGAAGAAGTATGAAAATGCCAGAATATCTCCATACAAGTGACATTGAGAGTTGAAATTTTCAACCAAAATCAAAGTTTAAAGTAATATGAGTTTTCTTCTTATTTCATGTTTTTCTTAATTGTATTTGCTTTCTCTTACAACGCATCTCTTACAACCAAACAATTTAAGAGTCCTGTAGAAACCAAAGTGGGAGTACCTCCTGGCTTTTTTTGTTCTTCCAGCTCCCACTGTTCATTATACTAAGCTCTATTGAGGATTAAATCTATCAAATGGATGTTAAATTTTAAGAGATCATGATACATCTTAAGAGAAGAAATTCACTTGGTGAATGAATTCTGAGATTAGGACCGTTAAATTAAATCTCAACGCATTCAAAACATGACATATCACATTCTTGGTTGAACATCGTATTTTACTTTTATCTAAATGTTAACTCTTCTAAAGAAAAATTCACTTCTGTCAGTAATTTTTCAGGAAACAACTCTTCTTGGATTAATCTTTCTAGAAAACTAACACCCTTGACTGCACTACTTTTGCAATATTTGAAGTGAGGTAAACTGCTCTACTCCTTCTTCCCATTCCTCCAGGAAGTGCAAAGCTCATCCTCCTCTTCCACTGCTACAGTCTTGGTAGGTGTGTCAGCAGCAAGGAATAGGTAGGCAATAGATCTGATTTATCCTGAACCTTTGTGACAGTTTCTCTATCGGAATGGAGCACAAAAAACCTGTATTCCCAAACCTGTCTTGATATTATGTTCTGACACACTGAGCAACAAAGAAATAGTGAATCAGGTTGATCTGTTCAGCAAGGAAGAGAACACACAACCTACTCCCTCCAACAACTGTGGATGAGAATGCTCTCCTTTGGGGACAGTGACATTGATGAGGCTTGATATGTCAGCCTCTCTTTTCAGTTTAGTATAGAGATATCAGTAGAAGTATTACGTAAAGCATAGAGGGGTCCTTTCCTCACTGTTGTGTTCCTCACTGTGAATGTCGATGAGACTCAACAGATGTGTTGGCCAGTATGAACACTTCAGTCTGTGGGTGTCTTCAGGATAGACGGAGTCTTTAGGCATTCTGCATCTTAGATAAAAAACAGAAAGTTCAAGGATGGCTTACTTTTATCTCACCTCAGGCAGATTACAGATCAAGAATAGAGGGCTTTGGGCTCTGTCTGCTTGTCTTCAATTCTGGAGGGTTTTCATACACTTATGTATTTCATGCCACAATTGATTAAATAAGATAATTACTCATTTTACTGTACATTTTACTGTACATTTTACTGTGAATGTGATTGAACACTGGAACAGGTTTCCCAGTGAGGTTGTGGAGTGTCAACCTTTTGGTACTCAAAAGGTTTTGAATCTTCAATAGTCAAAACCCAACTGGACGCAGCCCTGGCAACCTGCTCTACCTGACCCTTCTTTGAGAAGGGGCTTGGACTAGACAATCTCCACAGGTTCCTTTCCCCTTCTCGGCTACTCTGTGATTCCATAGCTGCTTGAGGAAAAGGTGATTTAGAGAATTTCTATGTTCCACGTGAATCAGCCATTTTCCATGTTAGAACTAAAACCAGTAACAGTCACAACAATCTGTGCCTTAAGATTAAAAGAATAACCTTTTTTTTCACTTTTTATAATTTCTGTTTAAGTTTTTCCTTTTACTGACAACTTTCCTCCAATTTTCTTCTTAACATAATTCTCCAATTTTGATTGGTGTGAAAGTATACACTACTGGAAAACAAGTGCAAAGTACTGCAAGGGAAAGGAGCAAAATCAGACTCCACTGCCGGTATCAATCCCTCTGCAGTACACCAGCTGTGTTACTATATTCAACATCAACCTTCAAAACTGCCTTCAGAGAACTGGGTTCTCCGAATTATTTGTCTTCCAGAGGAACAAAAAAATATTCCTCTGGAATAATTTTAGCTACTGAAAAAAGCTACCATGGTCACTGAAGCAATCTTTCCTGCTCACGGTCTCTAAAATAGACAGGCTTTTACCAGGTTAATTTGATGTGCCAAGTATTTTAGATAACTTTATTATTAAAGACAGCTAATTTTTCACTGGCAGTCATAATTGTAGAAAACTTCTATGCTTTCTAATCCTGGTAAAGCTTGAATGGCTCTGTTCCAAATACTAATGACTTCTTCAAGGTATCAGTAGAAAATTAGAAAATATTAACTGTTTGAATACTGCTCAAAAGAACTGAATACATGGAAAAGTTTTAAAGGCTTTCTCTCTGCTGCCCTTGTCTGCACATCATTGCATCTGCCTCTCTACACTACAGTGCATTTGCACATACCCTCTGTTTTGACAGTCTAAACCTATGGTCCCACCTCTGCCTATTTTGTCAAATTCCTTCCTAAGTCCCGTAGAAACATACCTCTTCAATCTGTGTTCTCTAATTGAAAATGGAAAAGAGAATACCAAAGAGCATATAACAATCCAACCTGAATTGCATTTCTGTACGACTCGTCATCTCAGTCAGTGGCTTCTCCAGTAAAGCTTCACCAGTTTTAACTAGATTTTGACTAGTCTAATCACCATTTATGGAAAAAAAAATTCTGGATTGGGACTTTGGATGATAAACTTTTCAGGCCTGGAAGTTTTCTTACTTCATTTTTTCCACAGACTGCAACAATTTTTTTTTTTCTGAAAACTAATGTAAAAGCAACTCCTAGTAATTTTCATTAGAAAACTAGAATCCACCTTACAAACTGGTATAAAGTTATTCTGCTGTAGAAATGGCCAAGAGTTCTCAAGCAAGAAAAAAAAAAAAAGAGTTTACATAGTGAGTTTTCTTCCTTTTCAGAAGCTTCTAGACTCAAGATCAGAAACTGTATAGTTATTCCAAATCTTGACAATTCTCTACGCAGTATTATGTAAAAACCCATGGTGTTTTAGCTTCAGTATAATTTACCTCGCTATCTCACAGATGCATTGATCCTACTACAACTAGAGGTGGTAGAAAATACTGATGAAGGATATGCTTATAAAATTTCTGAAAATGATTTAAATTTCATTTTCTCCCCCACCCCCAATTTCATAAGTGTTTTAAGTCATAACTAGGAAGTCTGACAGCAGTACAACTGACCCAAGATCTATGCAGAAATGGTTCTCAAAAAATGATGGAATTTCACATGTCCTGCCCTAGGCAGCAAGAACTAGAGATGCTCAGTGGCTGTTTGCATTGTTCAGATCCTGCAAGCAGAAAATCTTCGATAATAAAAACATTTTTGGTTCTTGTATTCTAATAGAACTGTTACAAAATTCAGTATCAATAACTTTTTTTTAATGTGAGCTGGATCTAGAATGTGGGAAGACTGATTTTAAAATCAGCAGTTCATCTTAAATCTTTAGAGGCGTCATAAGTCTTATTCTTTTTCTTAAGTGTTTTTCTCATGATTACTAATTTTCTGTAATTATCTTTTTCAATTTATCTTTTTTTTGTGTCTGTATCTTTTTCAGATTTCTCTTCACATACCTCACCCATTTAAAAGTACATTAAAAATTATCCTTTGATTAGTACTGTGTTACAGCAGGAGAACTTATAATAACAAGGTTATTTAAATGTTTGGATTCTAATTCTATTTGTCAAAGACATTTTAGTTTCAAAAGAAAGTAAAGAAAACTCTTTTTTGAGACAATATTAGCATCTGAGGAAACAGAAATACGAAATGTAATACTGTTCTCAGTCTTTGACTGAAGCCTGATACGGTTATGGCAAGCACTATTTCACTATTTTTTAATCTAATTTTGTTGGAAGCCTTTGAAGCTGCACACTTAGTAAGCATGCTGTGATTGCTGAGATTTCTCTTAGCCCAAAATAAATGTGGTCAAACTCTACTTCTGTGCAATGTGTGAGCTAGTGCTGTGAATCTTTGATTTCTGTATATCAGGTTATATTCTTATAATAGGTGGAGCAGGCTATTCACTGCTTAAAAGGTCTACAGAACATGGAATTAGGTAATTTTCCATACAGTGTGACATGTCCTATCACCATGTGGGGGTAGCACGGCAGTGAGAGTCTGTAACCTGGTTTCTGGGGAGGGAAATATATTTCCAGACTCCACTGCCTGCATCACTCAAGAGCTGACCCCAAGTGTAGCTCCAGAATGTCATGGGTTGTACATTGGTCCTATATCATGTCTGCAGTCTTCAGTAGATGTTTTAGATAAATGAGCATCCTGATGGAATCTGATGTCTGCAAGTGAGCAATGGAATTGTTCTCTATGTCTTTGTGGAACATCATGGATGCTCAAGAGCCCTGCATATGGACTTTCAGAACTCAATTTCATTACTGTCTGGAAGTATCTAGTACAATCAGGATATCCCAAGATATCTGAGATATTCTACTGCCACTGGGAGATATGATTAGGACCTAAAGGAGACCCACTGCCATTCCTTTTAGCATTGGTCTGTAGCCAGGTGGACATTCAAAAAAGACAATATGGACATGTCTGGATAGCTGAACTCATCCCACAAACACAGGAGGAAAGGAAAACTGTGAAGTAGACTAACTTTAAATGTCTAACTCTCCTTCACAGTTTCCTTTTTCTGATGGGTTTATGGGTAATGTCTAAGACTCAGATATTTAAAGTTAAAATCTCTGTATAACAATGTAGATCCTAAAAGGAAAGTAAAAAATTAAATTTCAAGTCTACTTCTCTGTTCTTTTTCACCTTTCACCTCTTTAAACTTTACTGTTTTCTAAGACTCCACAGGAAGAGCTGTCCTGCTTTCAGACAGAATTAACTTTATCCATAGTAGCTAGTAAGAGGCTGTGTTTTGGATTTGTGCTGAGAAGGCTGATAACACACTGATGTTTGTAGTTGCTGCCAGAACAGTCAAGGACTTTTCAGCATCTCTGCTGTGCCAGTGTCTGCAGGTGCAGGAGTAACTGGGAGGGAGCACAGCCCCAATTACTAACTTAGGATTCGATCTTATGTTTAGGATTGAGACCCAAATTGGCCAATAGTCTATTCCATACGATGCATGTCTTGCCCAGTGGATGAGATTCTGTCTGGAAGTATTCTCTCTTGCTCCAGGTTGTCTCCCTCTGGGTCACCCCTCTCTCTCAGGGTCATCTTGGTCTCTTGGACTCTCAGGTTCTTATCTCCATTCCCAGACTCAGGTTTTGGGACTCTCCCTGCCCTGGGATCATTAGCCAGGAACAAGCTGAGCCTTGGTCATTGGGTGGTGAGCAGTCCCACCGTGTTTCACTCATTTGTATATTCGTATATAACACTGTTTTTATTATATTTGTATTGGCTGCCGTAATTGGTATGTGGCTGCCAGCCAGGGTCAAAATCACAACAGTAGCAGACATTAAATTTCAATGTTTTCTCAGAAATTTCAATACAATGTACAGTTATTAAGCTATGAGAGAATGCCATCTACTTTGGTCTCCCTCCTCCCTCCCCATTATGATTAAAGGCAGCTTAATTTTATGACTTCAGAGCTTTGGAAGAGAACAGACAGATATTGGAACCAAGGGAAGAGCACATACACTCAGTATCAGAGTTCAGGGGAAAAATCAACCAACCAACCAAACAAGAAAAAGCCCAAAACTCTCCAAGCCAATTGCTGCACAACAATGGTAAAAAATAATCCTGAAGTATATGCTATTGTGCATCTATAACACTACATATTGAATTAAAGGTAGTCAGTATTTAGAAGATTAATAAAATGCCATATCCTATTTTCTTTATTTCTGAAGACTGCAAAAGAAAAAAGTGATTAACTGTTTGGATTCTGTCTCTTAGCAATGAATGCTTGTATAAACCTGAGCTGATAATTTGTGATGTTGTGTTTGCTCAAGACTGAAGTCCTGCATAAAGAAACCTGAGAGATTTTTGTAATAGGAATAGCTATTCCAGAAACTTGAGTGCAACTACAGTAAGCTATTATTAAAAATAATTAAAAGATGATGTACAAGTCACACGAGTTATCCACGAAGCAGGGTGGGACACTGAGAAACCAGTACAATCACTGTTCTATGTAACTATATCGTAGTTTTAAAACACCAACAGACAGTCTCTTGTTTAAAAACCTTGTAGAGGCAAGGACAGGGAGGGTTCATGCACCACATGTGGTCACAGGCAAGAAACAGACACAACTTAAGAAAACAAAAAAACCCAAATGAATTAATTAACTATTTACAATCAAAAGCAAGATAATGAGAGAGAGAACTACATCTTAGAAAGACACTTCCCCACCCCTCCCTTTTTCCCAGGCCCAAAGAATTTGTTCCTGGTTTCTGTACCTTCTCCCCTCCCTGCTGGTGCAGGAGGCCAGGGAATGGGGGTTGCAGCCAGTCCATGCTGTCTCAGTCCCTTGTCACGGGAGAGTCCTTCCCACAGACTACTCCAATGTATATCCTTCCCACATGGGGTCACAGTCCTCTGGCAACTGCCTGCCTCCAGCGTGGGTTTAGAACTTCTCATGGACTGCTCCAGGGACAAATGGGCATCACCACAAATCTTCACCAAGCTGCAGGGAAATCTCTGTTCCAGCGCACCTCCTTCCTCTCCTTTCTCTTCACTGACTCTCATGTCTGTGTAGTTATTTCTCTCAGATCCTGCTTCTCTCTCTGCCGCAGGTTCTTTCACTGTCTCCCAAGAAAACTGACTCTCTGGCGAGCCATGGAGGAGGCTGGGGCTGCAGCAGGTTGGTTTATAGAAGAAGCCAGGCAGGCAGCTGGACAGCCGGGCTGCTCTGCCCCAGCCAGGCCCTTCCCCAGGGCCGTGTCAAGCCCCCATGTTCTGTGCCCCTCTTAAGTGTGTTATTCTTAGAGGCGCTGATTGGCTCAGCCCTGGCCAGGAGTGGGTCCAGCCTGGAGCTGGGGAAACTTCCAGCAGTTTCTCACAGAGGGGTCACTAGAACCTTGGAGCCAGGGGTAGGGGTGAACTCTCAGCAGCTCCTTACAGGAGCCACCACTGCAGCCCCTCCCTTGCTGCCAGCAGAGCTGGAGTCCAGGGGAACACTTAGCAGTTACTTACAGGAGCCATTACTATGGTCCCTCCCCTGACACCAAACAAAACCACCACTCAAAACCACAACAAACTAGAATTGACATAATAGATATTGTTGTTATTAATCTATTCTTTAATTCATCTGTACAATTGACAATTATCAGGAACTTCCCCCTTTTTTTATTTAATTGAAGATCAGAAGATAAATATGGCATAAACAATGTTCTTATCGATATGTTTTTTGAAAAACCCAAAGGGAATTTTGAATGCCCGGTTCCTTTTTTTTACCTAAATGAAAAACACAGTAAAGCTCCCCCCAATGTACAGGCAGACACACACACACCCACACACCCACACACACTTATTTCTGTTGTGCAAATGGTAAATTTGTGAACATTCTTCTGCTTTGGAGCTTATAATTGCGAAGCACTACTGTGTGTGAAAGCAGGTTTATAGCCCCTAACTGCAATGTAAGTGTTTAACCATAATTTCTAATGATGTCTGTTGAACTTTACTCTAGGGATCATATATCTGCTTAAAAATGAATTTCATAGATGTGAGGGTTTTTTGGTCTAAAGAAATCGCAGATTCACATTCGTTGTGCATATTCGACCTCTGCCCTTCCATTCTCAGTCAGAAAGGGCATGAGGATGTTGTTTTTTTCTGTCAAAGTGAGTAAAACTGCCATTCGCTCCATTAATGAGAAATTCAGGTATTGATCTGATCTTTGCTCCACTGCCATTGATTTCTGCTCTTTGTTTTGTAATTTGAACCTAGAACTGTCAATAAGTTATTGACTGAAGAATAGAAAGTCAATCATTTGTATTCTCCTTAGAGCTTGTGGAAATTGAATTCATCTTCATATTCATTGACATTTTCCTATGAAATTCTGAGCCTGTAATAAAGCTGTTTCCAGTTATTCTGGGCTTGAGAAGTTTATGATTGTAAAAGATAATTTTTGATGCAATTAATTTACAGATTAATGGTTTCTAAATGACAATGGAGAACAACTCAACATTAAACATCTGTAAGACAGCTTATACAATACTTTACAATAGATTAAAATCATATCTCCTCTAATAGTATAACATTTTACATCCATGCATCAATACCTGAATTGCCATTAGGTTTTGTTCTGGGTTCTTTTAATAGAAGGAAAGGATAAACAAAACAAGACTAGAATATAGAAAGCATTCACAGGAAACTCTTATCAACTGCAGATTTCAGTGAACTATAGAAGAGAGGACTTGAAGTGGAAAGGATTACATCAGAGACCTTTTTTATATAAAGATTTACAAAGAAATCATTGCTAGATTTAATTTTCTATTTGGATCACTAGTTACATGTCCATTTTGAGGTATTCTGAATTCTGTGCTGGATGATCTCAGATTTAGAGGCATACTTAAGTTACTAGTTTTTCAAGTAGCTTTTTTTCAGGTCACTAGATTCTCTGTGAGCTAGTTTTTATATGTATATACTTTACTTGATACTTCTGTACATGGTCTTTCTCCTGAGTCCTTTGGGTAAACTAACAAAGAAGAGTCAAGACCAAAAAAATGTAGCTATATAAGACATGTTGCCATGTTCATAAGGAAGACAACACAAATAAATACCAGTATATGACAGAAAATGTCAGTTCTCAAAGAACATGCATCAAGAATCATGACACAGATAAACTTTAATAGTGATTCTAAAAGCCTCAGAATGGGAATCAAGATGTTTGTGAAATGGTGAGGAGCAGATTAAATAGAGAATAGTAGTATTAGGGGAGAAGAATAATCATTATTCAGGACATATCCAAGTCAACCACAATATTCCCATCACTTTTCAGAGAATTTGTGTTTGTCGGGCTGTTGTTGATGAAGTTCTAGAGTCACTATCCATTTTTTTTTCATAAAAAGGATCAATTCCTATTTTCCTGATTCAGGATAGCTAAATGCTGCCATTATATGAATGTGCCTGAAATCGACAAGGGAGTTAATGGGTTTTGTTTTGAGAAATTAATATAAAAGTGAAAATATTTAACTTTTGATTATACAGACAAGGAAAATAATCGTTGTAGTTTGCCCTAGTAATAATTTGGAATCAATACAGAATGGATGGAACAGTGAAAACTGGCAAGTTTCGTTGCAGAGAAGCCCCTTTCAATCTTCCACTGAGGACTGCACTATTATTGGTTTGACCAGATGCACACCCTGTAGAGAATTTCATTCATTTTCTGTATACACAATGCATACAACAATTCCTTAAAAAATGCTCTCCTTCAACAACGACAGTCATGTGATACACCCTTATACTCACATATTAAAATATGTCTGAGACTATGTGCACTTAAAGAGACCAGAAGTATGGAATTTACTGTGGCTCCACAGTTCTATGAAAAAAAAAAAAAAGCACTGTAGCTTGTTACTGTTGACTCTTCTGGCAGAATCTAGCAGGGCAAGGCTGGTGTATATATACACTTGTTTTCATGACCACAGTTTAAGATGCTGAAGCCCACAGTGTAATCACAGTCTGGCTACTCTAAGTAGGCAGTGAGCACTCCAGTGAATATTCAGAGGCTATGTATATTTTTCAGTCGTCAGAATTTCCTGATGCTGGTAGAGGAGATCTTCATATTTGCTACCATAAATCACTGCTTGCTTTTGATTTTTTTTAAGGATCTGGTTAAACACATAATAATTTCAGATCAAAAGCCAAGTGGACACTAAAATTTCCATAGCTTTTGAGGAACTTTAAGTCTTACTCTTTATTTAAGTTCTAGAAGCTTAATCACACTGTATATAGCTGGCGCATTTTGTTGGACATAATTTTAAACACAAAGAATTCCCAAACAGTTAAATTTTTGTATATGTGAGAGGTGCCAGTGAACTTAACATGCCCCTTTCTTTTTACACAAGTGAACTGTGTCATGAGACCATTGACACCCAACAGCTTTGGAAACCTATCTGAAGCAGGATAAAGTTTTGAAATCCAAGGAAATTCCATGGTTACATAAATGAGGAAACACTTCAGCAGACAACTTTTCTTATTTATATATTTATTTATGCTCATGATGATCTACAGCTGCATTTTGAAAGCGTGAGAACTGTATACTGCAAAGGGGAAAAGTCTTGGAGATAAGAGGCAAAATGTAGGTGGTCTGTTTGAAGAGGAGTCACAAATACAGGTACTGTAGGTCTATGAACATTATAGCTATCAGTTCTGCATATAATAATTAATTGCATACAGCAATTTGGACAAATTAAGAAATAGGTTCAATGTTAGTAGACAAACATGATCTATTACAGAGTTTTACAGAATTTGAGTACATTGTGTTTTCATATTTTTTGGTCCAAATACTAAGAATAAAATAGCTATTACATTTTTCACAGTTCATTTCTGGTTTTAGCCCTGCAGACCTTGTATAACAGGAAAATGCGATCTCAAGTTAAGTCTGCAAAGTCATTGCTTCCAAGGGACTTACTCACAGCCGATAGTGTTTAATGACCCGTATTGGTCTGCTCAACACAAACTGCGCTGCTCTCCTGAAAATGAATGGGCTATCCCTTAGAAATATGTACTTTTACGTTATTTTTAATATGAGTATATTAGCTGTGCACTCCAGCCTACTAGAACAGATTTAAAGAGATCTGATCACTGGGGGGAAATAAAAAGAAGGCAGCCAATGAACTGCATGCCCAGCAGGGAAAGTTATTTTTGCTCAATTTAACTAAATCAGTTCCTTCACCTAGAAAACCAAGGTGTATACTATATAAACTTTATTTATTTATCAAAACAGCTTTAGTAACTCGTTACAATTAAAACAATTCCAGATTTTCACAGACTAGCTTTCTCTGTATTTTACCCCCCTTTCTAGTCTCTCCAATGTAAGAGAAGAAAAAGAAATATTATGACTGAATCACTGAGAAAAATATGCATAATCTATGTATTGAATGATCTTGCCAATTTATAGTTTTTAGATGGAGTGTTTCATTTATTTGCATCCCAAAGAACCTTTTATCCAAGTCTTGAATTCAAGAATCGTGTTGCTCAAGAGGTGAAATTTAGAAAGATTCACATATGGAAAATCAAATTCTTAGGATAAAACACAAAATTATTACAAACTTTTATCAGTGCTAAAATATGTAGAGGTAATAATATATATATATGTATATATATCTATATCTATTTTCTTATCCTGTTTCCTTTACGCAGGAATTCTCAAAGTCAAGGTTCCCACTAGAAAAGAACCCGTCTAAACTGAAGTCCCCTAAGAAACTTCATCAAGAAAGACAGAATATAAGGCCTTTAGCATAGGAAAGGTCCATTCTTAAAGGCAGTTCTGGAGAAGTTTTGGCACTGATCTCAGTCTTGAACCAAAGCACATTCTTGTGACAAGGACAATTTGGTTGAAATTAAGGAATTTCCAAAGTTAGTTAGTTTCCTTCATATTGGAGATCCCAGAACAGGCTGAAAGAGTTGGGGTTATTCAGCCTGGAGAAGAGAAGGCTCCGAAGAGATTTGATAGCAGCCTTCCAGTACCTGAAGGGGGCCTACAAGAGATATGGGGAGACACTCTTTATTAGGGAGTGTAGTGAGAGGATAAGGGGTAACAGGTATAAGCTAAAAGAGGGTAAATTTAGACTAGACATTAGGAAGAAATTTTTCACTACGAGGGTGGTGAGGCACTGGAACAGGTTGCCCGGGGAAGTTGTGGATGCCCCATCCCTGGAGGTGTTCAAGGCCAGGCTGGATGAGGCTTTGAGCAACCTGGTCTAGTGGAGGGTGTCCCTGCCCATGGCAGGGGGGTTGGAACTTGCTGATCTTTAAAGTCCTTTCCAACCCAAACCATTCTACGATTCTATGATTCTATTATTCTATGATTCTATGAACAGCAAGGAGCACAGAAAATGTTGCATTGCTGAGCATTTACACTTTCGGTCTTTTCACTTGCTTCCAACTCTGTTGCTTTTGTGATCTAAAAAATAGATAATGTTAAATTCATCTAGAGAAAATAAATCATTAAACCCTTTTATCAAATGTAAACATGAAGTGAATGTACAACTATAGGTGACATTTAATCAGTTTTTTTGTTTAAATACTATGCAGAGCTGACCAAACAAGCTACCAGCTTTTTGTTAGTCATTATACAAACTGCTTGACACAGCACCCTGTGTGAAATTGCTTTGTGCTCTATATACTGATATATATACACTATACGCTATATAAAGATATAGTGTGTACTTTCATTCACACAGTAGTGAAGAAATCGTCAAGCTTTTAATCCCTTTGTTTCTTAAGTGAAATATGTATCAGTGCAATAATTTTCACCAAGTGAGAGAATGTTTTAAGACCTTAAGAGTGTGGGCTAAAAGGGTGCCACATCTGTGAGTTCAGTTGAATTAGATTAATGCAAACTAAAAGTACGGGTGGGAAGTTGAAACAGAACAAATTTAATCTTGAGGTTTTAATTATAACATGTCCTTCTAACCTAGGGCAGCTAGGCCTGGGAATCACCAAGTACAGTCCAAAGAGAAAGACATCAGCACTACTTCTATTATGAAACACAATATATGCTTTCAAACTGCTTGTAAATTCTTCTCAACACAAATTAGATCTTGAATTGCTCAAAACACTACTTTGTGGGTTTTAAAGTCATTTAAAATAGATGTTATTTGCCAATCAATATCCTCTCATTTGTTGGCACCCCCATGTTCCCCGTTAAAGATATGGATATTTTTATCTTATTCTCTCTGACTGACTTGCAGCATGATGCGTGAAACAGATAAAGTGGGATGAGATCACTCTGTATTTGTTATTGTACCTTCATGAAATTGTATTTCAGTTAAATAGATTTGGCAATGTTTCTTAGGAAAGCTATTCATCATTCTGTGCCAGGAAAAAAAGATTTCAGAGAGAAATTTCCCTTAAGTAAAGTCAGTGGGAGTTGCTGTTATCAAAAATTTGTCAGCAATCTTCCAACAATTATAATTTTACATGGCAATTCTTACAGAAAAAGAACGCCCTACTGAAAACTAGTTTACTACTTTGAAGAAAAAAAAAAAGAGGTGGTATTGTTTGGCTGAACTTTGAAATTTAATTTAATTTGCATAGGTATATTACATACATGTTTTCTTTAAAAATAAAAGTATTAAAAATAATTGATACTATTTTACATATTTTTCTCTCAGGAATAATTATTGGTCTGTACTATCCCTATTTCTGCTATTTTTTAGGGCTCTATAGACCACATAATTCTTTGATCATTCTCATAATTCCTCACTATTACCACTGCTTGCTAATGAGAAGTGTCTGGGGTTTTTTTAAGCTCTTGAAAAATTAAGGTCAGATTCTATGATCTTATAAGGAGTATATCTTTACTTTTTCCTTTGCCGGCTATTGAAATCAATATCAGAATAGGCATGCCTTTCCAAAAGACAAAATCTTGTGGGTGAGCTACTGCTGGCTGTTCCTTGAGGTCAGATGAGCCAGGGCTCAAGCTAACCAATGACTGTGCCAACTGTCCAGAGATCCCTTGTGCCTAAGTGAGGCCAAGGTAGTGAGAGTGACAGGCTCTGTCAGTCATCCTCAGGTGATCACCAGAGAAAGTCAGGTAACAAGTGGGGTCCAAATCCCAGTCAGGATGTCCTGCCAGCACATCAGACTTGCAGGGGACAGGACTACCTGTAACTTAGGACTGAGGTCCTTCCAGGAGACATGGCTGGAGACTGGCACGCCTGCAGTGTTTCTGGGGTAGGGACTGACATCTCTGTGATGACCTGAAATGGGGCTTTCGGGTTTTCGAGAAACTTGGATTGTCCAGTTTGCTCTAAGCATTGTTGTCAGCAGCAAGATTATCTTGTCAAAGACCCTGTCATCAGAATGCAAACAAGTTTTAGTTTTGTCTTTAGTGACCTTAAGCACTACTGTTCTTTTAGCTTTCTTCATGTTTCAATCATATTTGTATAATATTTATCTTATCTGCTCTAGTGGCCAGAATACCCTATCAAAAAAAGTGGTTGGGCAGACATCACATTGGTTTCACAGAATCACAGTATCACAGAATGTTAGGGATTGGAAGGGACCCCGAAAGATCATCTAGTCCAATCCCCCTGCCGGAGCAGGAACACCTAGATCAGATCGCACAGGAACGCATCCAGGCGGGCTTTGAATGTCTCCAGAGAAGGAGACTCCACAACCTCTCTGGGCAGCCTGTTCCAGTGCTCTGTCACCCTTACTGTAAAGAAGTTTTTTCTCATATTCAA